>CAJHNH020004890.1:1520477-1827977 GCA_905116865.2 Candidula unifasciata
GTGTGTGTCATTATGTGTGAGAGAGTGTATGAGCGTGTATGTGTATGTAATCGTGTTTGTATAATTGAATGAGTGTATCTGTCATCCATGCTTCTGTGTTTATTTATTTCTCAACCCTAAACTGTGTATTTTGCTATATAAACATAAATTGCTATGAGGATATAAAAACAACTGATGTGTGAGAGATGAGTGGGAGATGAGTTTCGTTGATTCGTTCAGACACTAACATTTCACCAGATTTCGTGTTAATGAAAGCCAAACCTGGAATTGAATGAAACTCCATGTTGGCAGATTTTCCTTCAATTTTTGCATCTGCGTCCAGGACAACCAGTAGGTGCCTCTGACTGCTGACCACTGTTGTACTAATGGCGCCATCTGTCTCATCACGTGACCAGCAGGATGAAAACAACACGGCCGATGTTTCTCTGTCACCTTGGAAACAAACAAATAGCATTCACATGTACAATGGAACCTCGCTTAACTTAATGAGCATAATTCATTCCAGAATCATACTCGTTATGCGAAGCAATTTTTCTCATATAAATTAATGTAAAATACGATAATGCGTTCCATGTCGAAAAAAAAAACCTCACAAAATGCAATGTATAACGTTTATTCAAAGAAAATTATATGCACATTGTTAAGGAGAGTGAATCATCTTCATCTTTTCTTCAAACGCTGAACGAACCCACCTGGAATGTGAATTTCATTTGTAGAAAAAAAAAAGTCGAAATAAATATGAAACGTAGATAATTATTTCTGTTACTAGAAAGATGTCCAGAGACAATTGTTTTTGCCGACAATTCAAAATTTGGCGAAAATGTGACACAGCATTATCATTAAATAAATTTGCAACGCGCAAAGCGCCTTCCTTTTTAGGGTGAGGCTTCTCAGTGTAAGATGCAACAGTTTGCCATGCTTCGCCAGAAGATTGTTGCTTTTCTGCTACCTCCTCCTTTGTCCAACTTTTCTCCAAAACTTCTTGCTGTCAAACACAATGCAACTCCATAAGCTCTTCGGTGGTCAGCTCTTGGCTGTGCTCTTCCACAAGCTCTTCGATATCACTGTTATCCACCTACAATCCCATGACAGTGGCCAAAGACACAATCTCGTTGACTACAGGTTTCACAGGTACTGTCTCGAACCCCTGAAATTCACAAATCGACAAAGCTCTCCGGCCAAAGGTTCTAAGCAGAAGTTAGGGTTCTCTTGGTAACCCCTTCCCCCCGCATTGTCGATCATCTTGAGGCAGGCAATGATGTGGAAGTGATTTTTCCAAAACTCTTTAAAAGTGAGGTTGGTCCCTTCAGTCACCTGAAAACAATGCTCGAAGAGTGCTTTAGTGTAGAGCTTCTTAAATTTAGAAATAACTTGCTGGTCCATAGGCTGGAGTTACGGTGTGGTGTTGGGAGGCAGAAACTGGATGAACATAAATTCTTCAGATAGATCATCTTGTAGGCCTGGGGAATTCATGTACATGTATCACAATATAACACAAGTTTGAGAAAATCTGTGATCACAAGCGACTCTACGATGCTACTGGAACAAGTGCTAAACACTGATGTAACATGCGCACAATTGGGGACTTTCCCTCTCCTCGCCACTCGTTATGCGAAACGTCGCTCGTTAAGCGAGTCACTCTTTTACAGTTTGTTTTGCTCGTTATGCGAATTACTCGATATGCGAGGAGCTCGTTAAGCGAGGTTCTACTGTATTCTATTTTACTTATTCCAATATTCCAAAGTTTAAACAAACACACAAATGTATGATGAAACAATGAGTATTAAAGCATATTTCTGAAATTATATAAATTTTTTTTTAAAAATGTCCACTGATTAAGCGTTGTCACCCTGGACATAAACGTTCACGAGGAAACTGGCGGGGTACTCAATGACTCACTAGGACTGTACCGAATATTCGCTTCGTATTCGCTTCGGGGCCGAATAGTGGACCCAATAACTATTAGGTATTCGGCCGAATAGTTGCGGTCGGGCCGAATACGAATAGTGGTTACCTCACAACCGTTTCTGGACTGGTGGAAAAACAACATCAAGACTTCCCACCTTGGTTTATAATGTGAAGCGTTATCTCTGTGCACCACAATGATGATGATAGTGTTGTCGGCTTGATTTCTTTGAGTGGAGTGTCCTCTTCGTTGATTCTTTGAAGTAACGGGAGTTCGTCATCATTTATGGGTGTCATATCTGTTCTTTCGTCGTCTCGTGGAAACGGCAACGGCTGAATGTTTTGATCGACGTTCGGTTTCTTGATTGTCTTTGTTGTTTGATTTTCTGGCGTTGGCCACCCGGCGTCTGGTTTCGTGAGCTCGCGGGGGGCTGGGCGACTTGTAAGGACGGCATTGTTTTCATCGTCGGCGTTATTTTTGTTTTTGATGTTTCGCCTTGCGGGTTTCCATTTTGACTCTCTGTATTTGTCGTATTTTCCTGTTTAGTACAGCTGGAAATACCTTCAATGAGACAAAAAGCTGGCCTAATGCTGACAACATGAAACGAAGGTTTTTCATGGAGGTGTGTCAGCACACGAACTAATACGTGCTGCAGGAGATCGCAGATTGTGGCGAGGCATAATCGCCCATGCCAGATGGCAAAGCACATGATGATGATGATTCACTATTCGTATTCGTATTCGGCCGAATAGTTGGTCCAGCTATTCGTATTCGGCCGAATAGTGAAAATCACTATTCGGTACAGCCCTAGTCTCTACCCAGCGTACTGTGATGATAGCCACGTTCTGCAAAAGACCGGTGACGCATGCTGTCGGGGGATGTACCGCACACTTGTCAAGAGTCCAGGGGATATACTGATAAATGTCTCAGGGGCTTAGCGGTCTCGAGGAATGGCATTCGCCTCGAGTGCTGGAGATCCCGGGTTCAAAACCCAGTGAAGGCTGAGATTATTTCATGTGGACTTCTAGTAATTTTCTCTGGTCTCTGGGTAGTAAGACCGGACGCCCGTGTGTATTGTGCCGACAGTTGGAAATCGAAAAAGAGTAGCCTAACGGCGCAGCCCGGTCAAAATTTTGAGTTTAAAATCTACCCAAAGTATTTCCGGATCCGCACTGGTGCAACGAAGTTCGCGCGCTGCGCGGAGATTCAGACTCATGTTTAAGATAGAAGTAGAACTGAGCACTTACGGGTTACACCTTGTGCAATGATGTTGATCCATTTAAAAACACATAAACATAAAGTATGCCCTCTGTCCACAAACTATGGCGTCCCTTTCATTGGGAGGACACGTGCTCATGTGGACTATCACAGGAGTAAAGAGGTACCAACCCAAACATGGTAGTACAGTACGCAAGGCACTAATTGTAAGTTAACAACCACAATATATCAGGTGCAGGTAACATGGCCTATCTTAACCACTAACACTACCTAAGAACGCTGTAATACGATACACTACTCCAAGTATGATCTTTTAGTGCGATCGGTCTCTCTATTATGGACGAACACACTGCGATAACGAGGAACTGGTGATCAATGACTCACTGTTAAGGCTACTGCTGCCTGCCAGATGCACTTGAATCAGCAGTCTTCAGAACATGTACAAAACACCCTGTGAACTATGTACAGGTGCCTGCTAGGGGCGACCTACCGCCCGATTGAGCAGATACACCTACTACATGTGCAGTGACCGTCCTCTGACGGTTTCCTATCCAAGACTCGCCGTCATCCGATGGCCCAGGGTAGATGCACCACAAATGAAAAGAACTTTTTATAATCGCCGTAGAAAATGGACACTGTGCCCATTACGATTGAATCACCAGGATCACCAGCACAGGGGGCCGCTCCCCCGGGAGCCGACCCTTCAGGGGTGCCTGATGCCGCCTCAGTAGCGACGCAAGGACCCCCTCGCCAACGCAAACAGCGGCAGCCTGAGACCAGCACACCAGACATCATGCAGTGCTCGCGCTGCAATAGGGCATGGCATACAGCTTCGTCCTGTCGCAGCAGTCTCTCGTGCAGATACTGTTCTGGTGCGCACGAATTCAAGGAGTGCCCGCTGGCTAAAATTGAAACTAATTTTTAAAAACCGAACAGCAACCGTAAGTGCTCCAACTGTTCTGGTGCGCACGGCGCGAGATACATGGGCTGCCCGTATCTCCAGCAGTGCAAGAGGACACTCAGAACCGCCCAAGAAGCAGCTAGACAGAGATACGTGGCACCCAGGTCCTCAGCAGCACCAAAGCAACCAAGTGGGAAGCCAGCACAACGGACAACAGACAGACTAACCGACAAGACGATCACAGCCACAAAGGACCCTGAAATCTCGCTACAAATTTCTGAAATTTTAGCTGATATCAGAGCTCTCCGCAAAGAAAAGTCCGACGCTGACAGAACGCAGTTGCTAGACCTGATTTCGCAGATGCGTGACGAAATCAAAGCATTGAAAGACGACAGACAAGAACAAGTATCGCAGCAAACAAAGTGGCTAGCAGAGGCTGCACGAATGCAAGAAAACCTGACAGAAATGACACTAAAATTACAAGCAGAAAAAGCTGCAGACGAGACCCACCGACAGGAAGAAAGGGAGGAGAGAAGAAAGGAAACCGAAGCACTTAGGGAAGCCCGCGAGAGCACTTATAAAGAAGTCACCCTTATGATCCAGGCAAAAGCAGAAGCCGAAGCTGCAGTGCTGGCTTCAAGAACAGAGCGCGCCCTGCTAGAGAAAGAAAGAGAGGCTTACAGGAAAACTGTAAAGCAAAAGACTGTCAACAAAGCCGACAAAAGCACAGTTACCGAAACGGTAGTGATGCAGCACCAGGCACAGATGACTGATGCCACGACAATCGAAGAACGAAGCGAAACACCCACCAGGCAGCCAGCCACCCCACGCGTAAACCAGAATGCGACAGCCGTTGTAACTTTTGAGGCTGACCTCCAAGCGATGCTAGAAGATATCAACGAGCAGGTGGCTCCGCACAGGCTGGAGTTTGTCGGCCCATTCGACAAATACGTTATCAACTACGCAGAAGAAGACGGAACACCTGAACGAATCTTAAGGTACAAGAATGTTGACCGACTCTGCAAAGAGATTAACGCAGCAGTGAGACAGCTCCGGGAGTCAAAGAGAAAGCAGGGCAAAAATGGCACACCGAATAGAAGAGGCAACCGCCAAATCTAAAGAGCCACAGAGAGAGCCCGCCAAACAAGCCGCCATCTTTACGGACAGCCCAAAACAAACAACCGCCAACCGGACAGCGGATCGACGTACCGGAGCCACTCCCACCCGCTCCGCCCCACTGGCAAATAACCACGTAATCACCATTGAACTAACCAAAATCTTAATCTAGTTTATTTTCAGGAAAAAAAGAAGACAACGGAAAATACCACAGGCCGCCCGACGCCCCGACGCAGACAGCCGAGGGCATTGCACCTAGGGGGACCAGCACTTGGGAATTCCAGTCACCGTCATGCCACCCCACCCCACGTGTATGTTAACAATTGCCTTTCACTTTTATTTCAGACCAAGTGACCTCAGCCGACCAGGATGGATCCTGCCTCTATCTGTCACTCTCATTCTCCCGACCTCACTATCACATCTACTGGCACATTCGGGCAAACTGACCTCTCATTTGCAGTCTATATTACCTCCACTACTTCTCCACACTCCGTGGGAAAAAAAAATTTTTTTTTTTTTTTTTGGTCCGATCACAACAACAGATTGTGACGGCCCTGGTTGTCCTGAAAAGGAACATTGTTCATCGACGGCGCAACGGATGTTTGTTTGGCTTTTTCCTGCGGCTTTTAGATCGGCAACCAAGCAGCAACAGGGCACCAGCACAGCGACCAGCACGAGGCAAGCCAAGCACCAGCAACAATCAGCTAGTACCCGTCAATATCACCGCAAAGAGATCTGGAACACACCAGAACCCAAAACCGCAAACAACGCAGCACAGCAAGGCAGCAAACAACAATAATATCAGGCGTGTCTACACACCACAAATAAAAGGAAACCATATAAGACAGCAAAGGACCCTTCTTCGATATAGCAGGCCCTCGGGCGGCGGAAAGAGGATCAAGTTTGGAATTTTTCTTGGACAACTGGCAATGGCATTGGGAATCCAGACCACCAGTCTGCTACCCAGTCACTCAGTGAAGTATCAGTGATCAGCTTTTAGTTTACGAGCATTCCCGATATATCCCCATCATAACTCCACATTGGCAAATACACACAGTCACCACAGTAACTTCTGTAACATTTACAGACACCCCGTCAACCAGCCTACCACATAGCCGCAACTTTGCCGACCACACAACAAACATGGGCCGAACAAGTGAATTCAAGAAAATCACTCTGACAGCGTTCCGATGTACAGCGTATGATCGACCATACCCACAGCAAGGCTTGCGAGCTCCAGCAGAATAAAATATATTGTTAAAATGTCGCTCAAACCCGGGGTTCACAACCTTCCCGTGCTGTCGGCCCACACGGATCCCACAATATACGTCATGGACCGTGATAACATGTCCGCAGGTCCGTCATAAACTTCAAGCGACTCATGTTTCTCCAGTTACAGGTGGCTCATGCTCCATTGTCTCCCAGGGCTCCAAATCTTTACACTCACAAAGCATCAACACAACATGAATGCCCGTGTGTACCTATGCTTCACAAAGCCCTGGCTTCATTAACTCTTTACTCTTTACACACTACAGTGACTTTTGCATAAAACAACCGATTACGTGATATAATGAAAAGAAAATAGGGAAAAGTAACTAGTTAAATTTCTTAAGACCTAGGAGACGTGATTTTGCAGAACAATCATTAGAATTGGGCAGCCGACGTGGTCTACCGGCTAGAAGCTCACCTGCTGATCGGAAGCTTGTGGGTTCGTGTCCTATAAGCGTACGGACTTTTTTCAAAAATGCCCTTGGCTACCAGGTCCACCCTACCTTGGATGAGTACCAGGTACAGTCCTGGGAAGTAAAGGCGACCGGTGTGATGCTGACCACATCAACCACCAAGTGCCGTTTTGCCTATAAAATATAGGTATAGCCCTATATACCCAATACGCCTGCAGGCGTGGAAAAGGTAGAATTCCTTGGACAGCAAAAAAGAGAGCAATCCAGATGTTTTGAAAGAGATGAAAAGCTCACAGACAGCTTGTCAAAAACACCAGAAAGAGACAGTCGTCATTTTTTGGTTATCTTATGAGAAGTGGGAAGCTGGAATGTGTTGTGGCCACTGGAAAGATCTGACTAAAAAGAGACACAAAAGAAAATAAACGAGATAATTGTAACATCCTTTAGTTGTGGCATTGAGTGGTGTCAACACACGCATTGATACATGTTGTAGAAGGTAACAGATTATGGAGAGATAAGATCGTCCACTCCACGCCAGTCTGTAAAGGCACTTGAGGATGATGAACCAGCTGAATGAATACTCAGATAGTTATTAGAATGTGACCTTGCCTAAAATTTCTACCATGTAACAATCTCTTCTTCTTGTCCGTTTCACGGATTGTGTAGTTTCGTTCACAAGTGCAGTTTTAACTAAAGCTACGGCTTTCGTACTTTTGAGCGACGCTTTCAGTAGGCATCTAGATGTTATGGAGAGAGAGACGGGGCTATATAGGATAAAACCCCGAGCACTGAAGTTGATTATTTTGACTTTAAATATTTAAACCTTTAAACTTAGAACTTTTACCCAGATAATGGGGTCATATGGAAAAAAAAAAAGTCGGACACAGAACCATTTGTGAATTAGTTACAATGGCAGTAGGTTAAATCGTTGATTAGTTCGACGTTAGGCTCCCCAAATAGAGTAGGTCACTTTTCATTGTTAAGCTGGTCGACTTTCCTGAAGGTTACGGGTGTGTCCTGCTCTGTCGTTTGGTTTTTGCGCTGTCTTGCATTTACGTTTTCATTCCAAGAAAGACAATGCCTGTGACAGAGGTTGCAGCACTCTCTAGGGGAGTTGTGTTAGACCTAGCTTCTCCATGTTTTTGGAGTGTTCAAAGCGCTTGGCGTGCTGAAATATACAACACGTGGTATCAACGGCATTGCGGAACATCCAGTAATCAAGTGCAAAGGTCACCGGGCTCAGGAACTACAAATCAGAAGTGGGCTTGTGTGTGTATGGGACTGGTCTGGAGAGACTAACGTCGAACTAACCAAATCATTTGCCCACTGAGATAGAGAGAATGCCTTGTGAAGCCTTACCAAACACGGATACACACATACACACACGGAGAAGAGCGCAGAGCACAAGGTAGACCAAAAACAATATGGAAAGATAACATCAGCGAAACTATACAAAAGCACATTTTGTACATGGTGGAGGTGGCCAGTAGAGCAAGAAGCCGAACCTTAAATCTCCTCGAGTCCCGATGCGATAAAAGTGGAAGTGAAGAAGAACAACAAATCAGACATCTAAGTCTGGCATATTACCGTCATAAATGTTGATGTAATCACCCTGACAGACTGTGTCATGGCTGGATTGATTTCTGTGTGCGGTTGTTTCCCAGGTCAAGGTCAGGTGCACCGTGTCCTCTCGGTTCTCTCCCGAGATCAGATACTTGCAAGTGTCAAGGCTGTAATGAGATATTTTTAGATCAGCCAAATATTATTTTACATTCCTTCATGTTTCTTAGTTTTTTAACATAGGACTATTTGTTCCAAGTAGCTAAATGTACGTTCATTGGTAGCTTAGCATCCAAATTTCTCAATATTTACAATTATAGATAATGTTTTACGGTGACCACGATGCGAATTCAAGCATGTTGTATGGTAAATCGATAGTACACATTTCAGTAAGGTGTAAAATGATTGTGGTACAACTCACGAACTCAGGTCCAGAGAGAGAGAGAGTGACTTCCCTTGTCATTTATCCCTGGTCTTGTCGTAGGGCCTGTCATATTTTGCGGGGGTGTCATTCTTAGTGCGCGTCCAGCAACACAAAGTTTTAAGCGGTGTTGTCACTGGCCGGCGATATCGTGTGGCCTATATTCCACGATGTGAGTGCTTGTAACTGTCGAAAAACATGTAGAACTAGATCTAACCAAAACCCACAGCAACAGACTACGTCCTACGAGAGAGTGCAGCCTACGTCCCACGAGAGAGTGCAACCTACGTCTCACGAGAGAGTGCAGCCTACGTCCCATGAGAGAGTGCAGCCTACGTCCCACGAGAGAGTGCAGCCTACGTCTCACGAGAGAGTGCAGCCTACGTCTCACGAGAGAGTGCAGCCTACGTTCAACGACTGCATGCAACCTATAACAACAACACGTCAAATACGTGTGCAGAAGCGTGATCGTCGTGCTGGCTAGCTGGCACATGATGATAACATGTTTGGGTGTGATTGTCTGCCTGTGAGCATGCCTGAGATTCCATGTGTTTTGTAGTAAACGGCAACTTACTTTGAGTACTTGCCCGCGCGTGGAATCATCTGTTCTTTGATTTGAGAGTTGTCTGCAGTTATCCGCACGATATTGCCATCACAGTCTGAATCTGTATGGGGACAAGTAATTACATATTTCAAATGTGTACATAGTCAAGTGGGAGTTGCCGTGTTGTAGCGGCTAGATGCTCCCCTGCAAAATCGAATATCGTGGGTTCAAGTCCGAACGGGGCCGTTTTTTTAAGATGGCCTTTATCTGCCTGGTTGACCCAGCTTTAAATGAGTACCAGGTAAAGTCCTGGGAGGTAAAGGCAGCTGGCGTAATTTTGACGACAGACCTACCGAATGCCGAATGGTCTATAAAATATAGCTCGTCTTATATGCCCAAAACACCTGAATGTGTACTTTACTTTTACATAGTTAAGTGTCGGTGTTGCGGGCGCCTTTGGTAATTCCGTAGTGCTTGGTTTGATTCTTGTTGCGGGCGATTTGGCAGCAGCGTGTCTCGACATGCTTTCAGAGCAATGGCAAACTACTGAACGTAAAAATGCCTAGTGAAATCACAAACAGCAACAACAACAAAAATATAAAAATTAAAAGAAACTTGGGTTGATCCTGCAACGTCATTTAAAGGACACGTAACTAAGTAAGGCACAAATCGTCTTCTTCTTCGCGTTCTCCGGCTTTAAACTCCCATCAAAAGTTCTGGCTGTTCATTCACCTCTGAATTTTAGTTTTGTTCCATAATCTGAGATTTGCGTACACGTCTGTTTAACAGATATGAATTATTTGTATACAGATGGTTGGTACTTCTTAGGCAGATGCACTCCGAAGGATACTTACGCTCCGCACATGACATGCTTGTTGGGGAGGCAGTGGGTGTATTCTTATTTTCCCGAAGAAAAGAAAAAAAAAAGCGGGTAAAGGATAAGGAGTTCGTTGTCTTCAATTACTGCTTCTGTATTACTTATTTTATTTATCATTTTCTTTTCTTGCTTGTTTGGGAGACGAAAACGTAAATACCCGCATATCATCGAGAATGCTCACGGATAAATAATGTTGCTAAAATTGCCTGCACTGAACATTAATGGAAATAAACAATCTGAGATACGCAAACGACACCGTGCTACTAGCAGAAAGCGAGCAGGGGTTACAAGAACTAGTTGATCAAGTCAACACGCCGAGTGCAGAATATGGTTTAGACATTCATCATCATCATCATGTGCCCTGCCAGCTGGCGTAGGCGCTCATGCGTCTCCACAGATCACTGGTTGCCTGGAACAGCTTTTTTGATGATATCACCCCATGCCATCATTTTAGGCTATCCAGCATCATCTCTCTTGGTTGCCTCTACCCCCTTTTCCACTTATGTTTCCAGTTGTCACGATGTTCTCCATTGTATCTCTTCAGTGTTTGTGTCCTTATTGTTGTATAAAGAGATCTACTTTCATTAGCTTCTGTCGAGCAATCGTTGTTAATTACTCTGGCCGTCCAAGGTATTCATAACATTCGTCTCAGAAACCACATCTCTTCTGGTTCCAAATTCTTCATAATTTGTTTGCTGACATTCGAAGATTTGCTGCTAAACAGCAGAACAGGTTCTATGTAACAATTTAGCCCCCTTTTAGTTTAGACATTAATATTCGAAAAACAAAAGCTATGGTAATTAACAATGGGAAAGAGCGGCTAACAATGAACATCACAGTAAACGGAGAGCTGTTAAAACAAGTAATAAGTTGTTCCTATCTAGGACACGTAATAACAGATTATGAAAGAAGCGAAACAGAAATCAAAAAGAGAATAGGAATGGCTAAAGCTGTCTTCAATAAGATGCACAATTTACTGACAGCTTGAGAGATAAACAACACCTAGAAATAAGAATCGTCAAATGTTATAAATAATCAGTTCTTCTATAAGGTGGGGGAACGTAGATAATGAAAAAGCAACATGAAAACAGAATTGGGTCTCTGGACATGTGGGTATACATAAGAATTGGTCGTATTCATGAAAACAAAAACAGCCCAATACAGTGTTTCTGAAAAAGTTACAAATGAAAAGAAAATTACTGGGAAAAAAAAAGAGACAGTGGAAATACTTTGGCCATATTAAAAGACATAACACATTTTTGAAAAACCATACAGCAGGGAAAGGTCAAAGGCAAGAGAGCAAAAGGTAAGCGACGATACAAGTAGGAGGACAACATCAAGCGACGGACGGGGAGCAGTTTAAAAGAGTGAACAGCCAGGACAAGAGACAAAGCACTTTGGAGATCCATCGCAGCCAACCTTCACCATGGAGACGGCACGTGATTGATTGATTGCTCAGAGAACAATGCTGACCCTGGTCTGCTTACCAACAGTGGCTGCACGCATGTACACATCAGTTGTCGACGTCACAATCAAGCTGTCACTGGCACTTTGGCGGTACACCGGATTCTTTCCTCTGTTGCAAGATCTTTCCAGATAATAGCCGCTTGACATTTCTGTGAACAATTAGTTCATAAATTATGTTTTTGAATGTGCTTATTTTGCATATCCGACGTATAGGTGTGATAATTCGAATTCTGAGGGCGGATACATTTCATATATTTCTCGGTGTGCTAATTCTGAGTATCACTGCCCTAACTCTGAGTATCAATGCCCTAACTCTGAGTATTAATGCTCTAATTATGAGTATCAATGCCCTAACTCTGAGTATTAATGCTCTAATTCTGAGTATCAATGCCCTAACTCTGAGTATTAATGCTCTAATTCTGAGTATCGGTGCCCTAACTCTGAGTATTAATGCTCTAATTCTGAGTATCGGTGCTCTAATTCTGAGTATCAATGCCCTAACTGAGTATTAATGCTCTAATTCTGAGTATTAGTGCTCTATTTCTGAGTATGGGTGCTCTAATTCTGAATATGGGTGCTCTAATTCTGAGTATCGGTGCTCTAATTCTGAGTATCGGTGCTCTAATTCTGAGTATCGGTGCTCTAATTCTGAGTATCGGTACTCTAATTCTGAGTATCGGTGCTCTAATTCTGAGTATTAGTGCTCTAATTCTGAGTATGGGTGCTCTAATTTTGAGTATCGGTGCTCTAATTCTGAGTATCGGTGCTCTAATTCTGAGTATCGGTGCTCTAATTCTGAGTATGGGTGCTCTAATTCTGAGTATTGGTGCTTTAATTCTGAGTATTAGTGCTCTAATTCTGAGTATCGGTGCTCTTATTCTGAGTATTAGTGCTCTAATTCTGAGTATCGGTGCTCTAATTCTGAGTATAGGTGCTGTAATTCTGAGTATTAGTGCTCTAATTCTGAGTATAGGTGCTGTAATTCTGAGTATTAATGCTCTTATTCTGAGTATGGGTGTGCTAATTGTGTGTATGGGTATGGTCATTTAATAGTTGGGCTGTGTTTTTGCTACTGGGTGTTCTCATTCTTTTGTCTGTGTGTTCCAACTGTGATTATAGGTCTGCTCTTAACAATGGCATAACAAGGTCAGGTGGTACCCGGTGCAGAAAATGTCCTTTAACCCCCCCCCCCCCCAGCCACACACACACACACACACACACACACCCACACACGCACGCAGATTCTCTTAGTGATGACACCAGGGCGGTCTGCACCCCCCCCCCCCCCCACTCCTTTTTTTCCTACGCTAGTGGCTATGAAGATGGGTCTCAATAATGATAAATATGGGTGCCTTGTTTATGTGACACAGTGAATTCAGTGTGTTCCTGTGTGCAGCAGTTGTGTCTGTGTGTGCATGCCCATTCCGTTCCTGTGTTTAACTATTCCGTAATTTAGATCAGTTTTTAGTTTTCTCTGTTTAAAATATTTGCTCTCCCACCCAACCGAACGCAAACTGTTTTTTTTTTTTTAAAACTAATTAGTAAACTTTTCGTATGTCACGGATGGGTTTACATTTATCGACTGATGATGGTGGGATTTACTTTTAAAATATTCAGACGCCTTTTTGATGTGTCTTATCCAACTCCTTATTTATTTATCTTTCTACACTTACCCATGTAAAATGTTCGTTCTCCTGACAGACTGGTTTCACTTGCTTTCAGTTCCTCATAAGAACTGGTGGAGTTCATTTTTTTCACTGTGTACTCTTTTCAAATATTATCAGCTTTACTCATTTATCTACTATGCTTTTGAAAGTTTTAATCTTTCGTCTTGTATAGCCTAATCTTTAACGTTATAACACGTTCATAAATGTACTGTTTCCCCATAGTTACAATTTGGAACAAACCAGCATACCGCTAACTTGAATGACATCAGTATCGCAGTCAGCTTCCTGTTTATCTGTTCCCATGACATCCAGTCGCAGATGCATTGTTGTGTCTGGGTTCCATAACCTTACAGGACACGGCGTGTCCCTAAATTAAACAAAACAAAGTTTCAGTGAAGCAACAAATTAACATTGCCAAAACTACTATAATTGTTACATGGTTAGATAATATATCAATGACCTCATTATACAGTTAGTTGACAAGACATTCTGGTACCGAACCATATTGACATGTGTGTTCTTGTGCAACGGAACATGAATGGTTTAAGTATTGAGATAGATTTGTCGGAACAAAATGCCAAGGGCAGTGTTGCGTGGAGGGGAGAAATCAGGAAGGGAATGGAAATAAAGTGTTTAAAAAAATGATTGCAGATGAACTGAGAGCCGAGCGTTTCAGACTAAATATGTGTGATAGCAGCTCTTGTCTTGAAATCACATGCTCTAATTGTGGTAGATTGTTCTTAACATGGGCTGGCCCTACGTACTCTCTGTGGTTCCCATGCACAATTTAACACTATCGTATGGGGAGACGGAAAGGGGCCAACATACAATTAAGTCGAGCCTCTTGACACAGGAGCTCCACAGAATAAAACATAGGTAAAACTGTCACTTAACCCAGTCCCTGTGCACACTGGACTTTCACCATTCGCGCACACCTCCACGCGCTTAGACTGACTGAAACCCTTAGTCAAGTACCCGCCAAAAGCGGTCAGTCACACTTGGATCCCATATTCTTTTAGCTTCAACTAGTTCGCCTTTTCAACACTTAACCCCAAGCTGTGTGAAACGAAAGTGTTGTGTGCGAAATCACTGTGGGGTATAACGAGTTAATTTCAACTTCGTCTTCTTCGGGTTCGCCAGCTGTAAACTCTAGCGGAAAGTTCTGGTTGTTTATCCACTGCTGGACTTCAGTCCGGTTCTAGAACCTGAGCGTTGCGTGTGCATCCGTTTTACAGATCTGACTCATTTGTATGCAGACTGCTGGTTCCTTGCCTCTTAGGCAGATGCACTCCGACTTCGAAGGAAGCTCCCAATTAATCGACTCTTACGACATGCTTTTGGGTAGTTAGTGGGTCTATTCTTGTTTTCCATATAAAAGGGCCCCGGAACCCACACAGGGGTACGAGTTAATGAAGCCAGGACTTTGTGTACAGGTTGGGAATGTTAACACTTGGGGTTACTAGAGGAGAGTGGAACATGAGCCACTGGGGAAAACATGAGTCGCTTGATATTCACGGAGGACTGCAAACTACCCGAGTTGTGTGGGGAATATGAGATCCAAGTGTGACTGATCGCTTTTGGCAGGTACTTGAGTAAGGGTTTCATTCAGTCTAAGGTGGAGGTGTGCGCGAATGGTGAAAGTCCAGTGTGCACAGGGACTGGGTTATGTGACAGTTTTACCTATGTTTTATTCTGTGGAGCTCCTGTGAACTGTCCGGATGACAGTGGTGGATCATGGGTTGGACTTCTGAATTATGTTAGTGTGGTTTTCTAGAGTGGACTTGTATCGGCCTTGTGTGTGGGCTCGACACGGTTGCTGCTATGTGCACGCTGGTTGACGGTGTTCTTACGTGCACAGAAGGTACTGGGGAACTCTGTGTGTTAACCAACGTTAAATTGTAATGACGAAGTCTCGAAGGCTGATTAACGGGATGCTGTTGATACTACAATGAGTAGTTTGGGTAGCAGACGGGAGGTCCGGAGTCGTTCACCAAGTTGTGCAACTACCTTGAGTTCTCGGGGAGCGGGGTCTTTATAGGAGGAACCGTCAGAGTATTGTCACTGCACATCACATCGGTGTATCTGTTCGACTGGGCGTGAGTCGCATGTAGCAGGCGCCTGGTACATAGTTGGTTGGGGTGTTTTGTCCATGACAGTAGTAGATTTGACAGTGTGTCATTGATCACCTTCGTTGATATGTTGTCGTCCATATAAATAATACTTGTCGCACTACAAGATCATACTTGGCGTAGTGTAGTATAGTACAGTACTCGTAGACAATGTTAATGGTTACGATAGGACATGTTGGCTTGTTACGTGTACCTGGCTTATAGTGGTCCTATTGCTTGGATTGGCCGTCCTTCCCTCCAGTTATAATCGCCATCAACCTGTGCCGTGCCAAGGAAAGTGGGTGTCATATGTGCCGTGCCAAGGAAAGTGGGTGGCATATCTGCCGTGCCAAGGAAAGTGGGTTGCTTGGTTTGTGAACAGAGGAAGTCCTGAGTGTGGGTGTGGAGGACTGACTACAGGTTTTTTTGTACCGGGTTTGTGGTGGCCCAGTTTACGTGTGCTGTATGGCTGTACAGTTTATGTGGTTTCTGGTATTTGCCCCTATTTTGTTTTCCTCCTTGAGATTTTGGTCCTACAAAGCGCAAATCTGGAGGGGTAAAACGTAAGTTTAACAAAAATGTAAGTATAAGTGTGAGTATGTATATCCTCGCATTTCTGTGTGCACGTTCAACTTTTAATATGATTATATTGTTTTCTTAAATTAAAATCCTGACAGACACACACACGCGAGCGCACGCACACAGACACACACTGTCACCAAGCAAAGTACCAGGTGTGATGGCTATTATTATGTCTATCATTCGATGTCTCACGAGTGATTGTATTTCTGACCATTAGCGACGGGGTAGACCAGAAATCTAATAGCACAGACTTTTGTCTGAATGTTTGGTCTGTAAAGGAAATAAACTTGTGATGATGTAAGTATTGTCTGCTTGTAGACAGCACAAAGTAGCAAAAGACTGCCCAAGCAACAAGCTCAAACAATAAAAACAGCACAAAGTAGCAAAAGACTGCCCAAGCAACAAGCTCAAACAATAAAAACAGCACAAAGTAGCAAAAGACTGCCCAAGCAACAAGCTCAAACAATAAAAACAGCACAAAGTAGCAAAAGACTGCCCAAGCAACAAGCTCAAACAATAAAAACAGCACAAAGTAGCAAAAGACTGCCCAAGCAAAAAGCTCAACCAATAAAAACAGCACAAAGTAGCAAAAGACTGCCCAAGCAAAAAGCTCAACCAATAAAAACAGCACAAAGTAGCAAAAGACTGCCCAAGCAAAAAGCTCAACCAATAAAAACAGCACAAAAACTATGCCACCATTTTTGCGGAGAAACCAGCTCGCCAAACGGAGGAAGCACGGACACCACCAGACCTGACATCAGAAACCAGACACCAGGAGACCCCACCCATACCCGTTCCAGGTCCTTTTCAGGGCTAACGGATTCCCCTGCCAAAAACCAGGAAAAATAGCCTTATCAAAAACTGCTTATCAGACCACGCCGGACATGTTACGCAAACAAACAAACTCGGGCGAAACTGATCGCCACGAATAAACGAAATTCATTTAAGATAGCAAAGGAACAGTCGTCAAGATAGCAGTCCCTCGGGCGGCTCAAAGAGGGCTAAGCTTTGAATTTTTGTTTACCACACTCGGATCGAATAAAATTACCTGCTTGGATCGTTGAAATGTACTTGCCTGGAATTATAAGCCAGTGGTAGAGCCAGCATGACTGGGCCGTCTCGAACTTCAACAGTTGGCATATCTGAGACCGTACATTCGTCTGAAAAATGTGACCAGATTTTTCAACATTAACAGTGTAGTATTTAGTTTGTAAAAACATGGAGGATAAAAGTCAATATTTAGATATCTTGGCTAATTAATTTGGTCTACTTTATAAATATACACTCAAGTTTTAATGTTTTTCCTTTTTTTTTCCCTGATCATACGTGTGTGTAAGAAAACGAACAGCCAAACAAACTGGCTGATTTTTCGCCATTTAGTGGTGAACTGGTGCATGACAAGCTAAAGGATCAAGTCGGCCTCAAGACCTAAAGGAAAAGTAAGCGGAAATAGAATCAGACTGCTACTAGTAACATCAGCACTGAAATTCTGGCTGCTGAAGATGGGTCCGGGGCACTTTTGGAAATTTCTTTGGTTTTGGTTGGTAACATAGCCAGGCCTTTCAAAGGACTACACACACCACTGTTTTAGAGCACAGGACTGCATACATCACTGTTTTAGAGCACAGGACTGCATACATCACTGTTTTAGAGCACAGGACTGTATACATCACTGTTTTAGAGCACAGGACTGTATACATCACTGTTTTAGAGCACAGGACTGTATACATCACTGTTTTAGAGCACAGGACTGTATACATCACTGTTTTAGAGCACAGGACTGTATACATCACTGTTTTAGAGCACAGGACTGTATACATCACTGTTTTAGAGCACAGGACTGTATACATCACTGTTTTAGAGCACAGGACTGCATACATCACTGTTTTAGAGCACAGGACTGTATACATCACTGTTTTAGAGCACAGGACTGCATACATCACTGTTTTAGAGCACAGGACTGTATACACCATTTTCTGGAGTACAGGAACTATTATACCTAATTATTACATAAAATAAACTGTATTACAATGTCCACAAAAGTCTAGTTACGTTTGGAATATCTTATCCCCAAAAAAAAATTATATTTCAAAATATCTCTCTTGAATTGTTTTGCTTGTATTGCAAACATGAATTATGTTTCTGTCATCGCCATTCCTAAATGATTTTGCTTTGATCTACATGATCATTTAATTAGGGAAGAAAATAACAGCGATTAGTGCCTGTATCCTGTCAAGCATGCCGTAAGTGGTGACTTAGGACTATGAGGCTCGTTCCCTCGTCACTTAGAAAACGTTAGCTGCAAAACTCAGTTACTCGTGGGCTCTGCCATGAATTAGTGCAGGGTTGGTGCTTCACTGGGAGATGACAGGTAAAAGCATAAAAAGGGAGTAACTAAGTATACACTCAGCCAGCTGCCCAAGTCATTTGATTCACGCTGCTTTTCCCTGAAGTTAGAAACAACACACACACACAAAGGATGGCCAAATGATTCACTTATTTCAGTAAAATGACAACTTACACAACTGCGGCTGGGCTGAGAACTTCAGGAGGAGACCATCAGGTTTCTGTACCAGCGATGTTTCTGAAAGTTATCACCACTTTGTTTGACTTCAGGTACATCTGAGAAAACGGCTTCTCCATTGAGCAATATGTGTATGAAACATGGCTACTGGTGTCGCCTCCTGTGAAATATCCAATAAGATGTGTATCAAACACCGCTGCTGTTATGTTATCAAACATTATGTGATCGTATGCCTTCTAACGTTGCTCTTTCTATGTCAGTGAGGTCTGTAACCTGGCTGAAGTTATCAAGGATACAGATCAGGTCAACACAGCTCCAACTTCAAAGCTTCATGGCAAACGGGTCACCCCATGTTTCCCCGTTTCTGTGCCAAAGAAAAACACACAGAATGTGCATCGCTGTCCCTTTGGAAACAAGCTGACATTCTTAGCCTGTCCTACCCTGAACGTCGTACACTGACTACCATGCTCTGGCTGTCCTTGTCCTGTCCTGACTGTCTCATCTTGGATGTCCTGTCTTGACTGTCCTGACCTTAATGACTTGTCCTGACTGTCCTAACCTTAATGACCTGTACAGACTGTCCTAACCTTAATGACCTGTACAGACTGTCCTAACCTTAATGACATGTCCTGACTGTTCTAACCTTAATGATATGTCCTGACTGTTCTAACCTTGGTGACTTGTCTTGACTGTCCTAACTTTAATTACCTGTCCTGACTGTCCTAACCTTAATGACCTGTCCTGGATATCTTGCCCTCCATGGCTTGTCCTAATTGATCTGTCCACATTGGCTTGACTTGACTATCCTGTCTAGACGTGTCACATCCTGACTATCCTACTTGAAACGTCCTACCCTGACAATTTAGAGATTGTGATTTGAGGTATTAATGCAGCCGCATATGACCGACATACAGGGCTCGAGTCAACTCCATGTGCATTGGTAGCAGATAGCTTTGCTTAGATGTCGAAACGACACGAGTGTTCAACATTTAGTTATAAACTTCTGAACGTAAAATTCTTCTTCTTCTTCACTTCCTCTATTACTGCTTCGGGTGTCGAGGGAAATGTAGGATTCTCTTTCTTCCTCTTCTAGACGCCTCGACCATAGACACATTGTGCTGTTGTAGAGGTTCCCTGATGTTATATTTCCATCCTGTTCTTGGTTTACCAGGCTCTTCGCCGGTTTTCCTCTTTTGGTCTCTTGTATGATTTGGCGTCACGAGGTGTTCTCTCTAAATGGGCATTTGATTTGCTATCTTTGTAAGTAATTTAGAATTCGTCTTTGCTGAAGTTTTCTCGTGTGGCCTAATTCCTGATTTGATCTCTTCCGGTCACTTCTGCAGTCCTTCTCATGCATTTCATTCCCATGGCTTCTAATTCTCCTTCCTAGTTTCTTGTGAGTGACAAACTTTACTAAAAAGAAAGAAAAATGTAGCATTACCCACCATCATAGATCTGATAAAAGCCATCTGTACAAGAAATGTTTGACGGGCTGACCAATTGGATGACTAATTTCGTTGAATTGTCATTGCTCTGAATCTGCCATTCACAACTAAGAAACATAAGAAGGAAAACACAACAGTTATATATGTAATGTTGGCTTACATCTACTACAGCACAATTGTCAAAAATGAACATTTTCCAATGTTTTATTGCAAAGCAAATTCTACAGTATGTTATCTGCGCCGTGTTCACTTGTGTGTAAACCAGTGGCGTTGGAACCTAGGGGCCACCTCCTCCCTTCTAAAAATGATTGTACGGGGGATAACACCCCCCCCCCCCAACCCCACCACACATGTATAAAAGTTTTCTTTTTCAGTATTTATTCAATACAATATCGTAGCAGTTGCCATATGTGTGTTTGTGTATGTATGTATGTGTGTGTGTGTGTGTGTATATATATATATATATATATATATGTATATATGTGTGTGTGTGTGTGTTTGTGTGAGAGAGAGAGAGAGGGGGTGAGAGAGAGAAGGAGAGGGGGGGGGGGGGGGGGGGGGGAATTGCTCGATTCATTATAGCTTAGGTCCTCTGATCCCTCTTTCTTCCCGCCCACCCCTAGATATTTTTTTAAGGATGAAAAAAGTCTCAACCACCTCTATCCCACCTCTTCCTTTTTTTCCCAACCAATTTTTTTTTGAGTCGGCGCCACTGATGTAAACAAAATTACATCTTCTTTTCTAACCGTTCATGTTGTGTGACGTGGGTCACGTGCCTGCCTCGAGCACTACTGTCAAATGGCATTTATATAGAACAGTCATCCATGGATCTCTCAATGCAACTTAAGTAGAATTTACCAGTTTTATCAGAAATCAACAAAAATTAAAACTAATATTAAACTGAAAATATTCAGCTCTAATGTCAAATCAGTATTGTTGCATGGAGTTGAAACATAGAGAACAACTAAAATAGACACTAATAGACTACAAACATTCATTAACTAAGGGCCTGCGCAAGATATGGGGACTTAAATGGTATGGTAGAATCACTAATATAGATCTTTGAGAGAGAACAGAGCAAATTCTAGTGTGTCAAGAGGTGAAGAAAAGACGCGGGCGTTGGGTAGGACGTACTGAGAAAATCTGGGAACAATATAACCAGAATGTCTTTGCACTGGAACTCACAGGGGCACAGAAATAAAGGCAGACCACCCAACCCCCACCACTCTCCACCCCACACACACACATAAAAACAAGCGGAGAAGGAAACTATAGCGTGAAGTTAATCAAAAAGATGGGGAGGACATGAAGGAAGCTGTATGCAATAGCAGAGGATGGGTGACTTGTGGGAGTTGATTTAGGGCCTATGCTCCATTGGGGGATGAAGGGCAGAAGAAGAAATAAAATGATGAAACAAGATGATCAAGAAGTTTCACTGCGTTGGAGAATTGAAATAGTTGATGATGCTGACGATGATGAAGGTGGGGGTAGTTACGATGTTAATGATACTGGCGATAATACAGACGTGTATTTCATACGTCTAAAAGTGTTACCTTGCAACAGAAGACTTTCCTTGAAACCTTTCATAGACAGCCGCTTGTCCTACATACAGTTTACCTGGATCTCCTTGCACACATTCAGATTTTGCTGGAAAAAAAAAACACACATGGAAATATTCGTATTTAATATTGTTATTGTTGTTGCCTGTTTAGCTTCTGTGACTCTAAGAAGAGTGGGTTTCAAAGTCAGAGGTGTGTAGAGATTTTCCTCTGTTTAGTTTCTAGTACTGACCTTATGGAGTCTGTGTTATGTAGCTCTGTTCCATACCCTAACTCATAAATCAGCAAGACATGCAAGTCAAGTATTGAAGCTTTACACCGGCATCATCCTCATCATCGTTATCATCATCATCATCAGCATCCTCGTTATCATCATCATCATGTGCCGTGTCGTTAAGCGTAGGCTGTCATGTGTCACCACCTCACATGATCACCAAAAGCACAGTTTAGTTCAATGTTTTTGTCTCGTCCCATCTTTCTGTCCAGGCCATCCAAGTATTTATCTCTTTGCCATTCTCTTGTTATCTTTCCATAAATTTTGCCAGTTGCTGCCAAGTTCTTCGGTTCACTCATTCTCATATGTCCAAAAACTATGGACTTTCTTCTAAGAATTCTAATAATTTTACGACTGTCATCAGTCTCAAAGTGGACTGTTTCGTCTCTTTTTCCATCCTCCCATGATGTTCGTTACATTTTTTTCAGAAAGCACATCTATGCCACGAGCGAGTGTTTTTCAGCTCGTCTGCTAATTGTTTCACATGCATAAAACAACATAGTTTCTACATAACACTTTACAACTTTGTCTCATTGCAAGTAGCATTCACAAATGAAGAGACATAAAAAGTAGTCATGTCATGATTCAGTACTTATTCTTCTTCTTTGTTCATCGGCTGTAAGCTCCAGCAAGAAAGTCCTGGTTGTTCTTCTATTTGAACTTTGGCTTTGTGCCAGGGCCTGAGTTTTGCGTGTACATCCGTTTTACTGGCTTATCTATGTGCAGTCGCTTGTTCCTTGCCGCTAGGGCACATGCACTCCGACTTAGAAGGAAGTCTCAAATGAGTCGTCTTCTACGGCATGCTTGTTGGGGATGCTTTGTGTCTATTCTTGTTTTCCCCACAATGGGACCCAAGACCCACACGGAAAATGATTCAGTAAAGCACTGTTTGAGTGACTGCCATAAAGCCTGTGCTACCACGGATTGTGGGGATTTTATTGTCAACACGCGAGAGAAGCTCCTGCAATGAAACATCTGTCCCATAAAGCTACAGGTAGAGCTAGGAGTCACTGGGTGATAAGAGGACGGTCTTGAATTGCGCAAACTGAACATGCTTGGAAAAGTGCAGCTCATAGAAAAGAAAAGGGAGGGGAGCCACAAAGAAAAAAAACAGCTAACTTCAATGGCGAAACAAACTAATTATAAATGATACAAACCAATTTGTTGAACAAAATATTACCAGCTGAGTCAAAGTAACATAAACTACGAACATGTGAGCCATCTGCAATGTGTTTACTTAACTATCATACAACTTAGAAGGAATAATCACAGCTAGGAACCGGTTTGAGGAATCGTGGCTTTTGAAATAAGGCCACCATTTGGTTATGATGCTATTGGTTCTTACCAGTTCTAACCAGAGAGTAACTGATCACAAATCCCCGAGATGTGAACTTGTCATCGCTGTGAAACCTCACTGTTACCTGCCAGGGAGCTCTCAACAACTGCTTTTCCCTACCGCACCATTTAGCCAAAAGTCGTCCACGTGTACCTGCTCCTGAAATAGAAATTGAATGTTCATTGAATATTCAGGTGCCGTATTAATATCCTACACTAGATGACGTCACAGGACAGTCCAACATTTTAGAGGGTGGTAAGACGGAATTTCCCAGCTTTCTGGTGCTTTTAACGACTTCAAAACATCTAGAACTGGCCCTAACCCAAACCCACCTACGTCCCACTAGAGAGTGCAGCCTAGATCCCACGACTGCAGCCTAGGTCTCACGACTGCATGCAACCTATCTACCACCCCCTGAAATATTAGACTGTCCCGTGACATGTGGATTTTCCCTGTTTGGGGTAAGTTAACAATAAAGGTAAGTAAAGTAAAGGACACTTTCCACGCCTTTAGGCGTATAGGGCTAGACCTAAATTTTTATAGACCAATCGGCACAAGATGGGTGATGTGGTCAGCATCACGTTGGCCGCCTTTACCTCCAAGATATTAATAAAGCACCAATATTCATCCTGACTATTTATCCCCAACAACCCACGTTAAATCTACTGGTAAGCCATCATGCCATGCGGTGGGTCGTTGACAGCATGTCGCTATCATTTTCTGCTTCTTCTTCACTTCCTGTTTTACTGGGTCGGCGTCAAGGGAGAAATAATGTTTTACTTCTCGCCCTTCTGGCCGTCACGACCATAGACACATTATGATATTGTAGAGTTCCTTTGATATTATTGTTTGTCTTGATCTACCTCGGGCTCTACGCCCTTCTGTTAATCCCCTAGTTTGTCCTGACTGCCAGCTCTCACGACGTGGACGTAGAGTTGGCTTTGAGAGGCGTCGCTATCATCACAAAAAAATTTAGAGTGGGGGGTGAGGGGGTGCGGTTATAGTCCATGTCGTTTGGTTTAGGTCATCAAATCTGCCTACAGTCTTCTACCTCAAGTACTGTCAATGATTTCTGAAACAGCTGTTCTTCCGTGTCATGATCTAAGCTGTCCAGTACATCGTTTCATCCACAAGAGTCTCAGTCTTCCATGCCATGATATAAGCTGTCCAGTACATCATTTCATCCACAAGAGTCTCAGTCTCCCGTGCCATGATCTAAGCTGTCCAGTACATCGTTTCATCCACAAGAGTCTTAGTCTCCCATGTTGTGTCTGTGCGTTCGCCTGCTGATCCAAAGATCGTGGGTTGAAATTCGAACGAAGCTGGACTGTTTGACCTTGGCTCCCAGGTTCACCAAGCCCTAAATGGGTACCAGATAAAGCCCTGGGATGTAAGTTTCTGTTCTGGCGGTACGCAGTGGTGCGCAGTAACGGTACTTTTCTCAGCAGCAGTGTAACAGATGGGAGCCGCCGTGGTGTTGCGGCTAGAGGCTAAGGTCGTGGTTCGGGTCCTGAAGGGACGGGACATTTTTTACAAATGAGGTTGCCATGTCAACCCAGTCTTAAATGGTTACCAGGTAAATTCCTGAGAAGTAAAGGTGGCCCGGCGTATTGTTTACCACATCACCTACCGAGTGCCGACTGGCATAAGCAAGATAGATCTACCCCTTGATGCCCAATACGCCTAAAGGCGTGGAAGAGTCTCCACTGTGCTTAATGTAACATACACTTTGTGATGAGTACAGGCGCCTTTTTTAATAGATTTTTGGCGGTGAGTAGAATGTTGAATTAAGAATCGACATCACAGCACTCAGGACACTTCCATAAGCGTTCTGTCCCTGTTTTCAGCAGCAAGCGAAGACTTCCATCTCCGATGGCACCAGTAACTGTTTGATTTGATTCAATTCAAGAACCGACATCACAGCACCCGGGGCATTCCCATAAGCGCTCCGTCTCCATCTTCAGCAGCCAGCGAAGAGTTCCGATACTAATGGTGCCAGTAGCTTTCTGATTAAATGACCGTCTTGCCTTTCCTCTGAGCCTTGAGCATCTGCCAGAACCTCTCGTCACCCCCAACTGCACCAATCTCACCAGACTGTGGTGATCCATCTGCTCCTCCGCATTGTACACGCTCTCCCACAAGGCACTAACCACGTCTGCCCTATCATGTAGCAGTATTCCACCAAGTTGTGCAGAGCCAGCCAGTCTGTCCGCCTGTTCATTTCCTACAGATAGTTGTTCCTTGTTACGTTTGCTTTGGTCAGTATATAAGATCCCCATATAGGTTGCAGGGTCGCATTTCTGGGGTGGGACGGGAAGGGGAAGCAAACCAGACCCCACCCCCCCCCCCCCCACCCCCTAACAAATCACGCGTCAAATATTTTTTAAGCCGATTAATTGGGGGCGTTTCCTTCGAATTCAGAGTGCATCTGCTTGAGATGTGATGAACCAACAGTCTGCACACAAATAAGCAAATCTGCAAAAATCATTTTCTGGAACAAGATCAAAGTCCAGAAATGGTCGAATAACCAGAAGTTAAACTTTTCAGACGTTTATAGCCTGTGACCGTGAACAAGAGATCAGACATCTGTTGCCTTCAGTCTTTGAGGTAATGAAGTCTCTTACCTTCATAAATGGCTACATAGTCTGTGCTACAGTTGCGGTTATAATCGATGAGGTCCATCTCTACAGTAGCCAGCTGAATGTTATATCCACTAACTCCAGACGTGTCAGAGATCAGCCAAGTACAGTCGTCGTTCCTGGATTCATTGAGTGAAAGTAGGTAATTGGATTACCAATAATGTCCGTGCTACAACAAACTAGAACTTTTTCTTTAATTTCCTATCATGACTGTGCAATCACCCGTTTGCCTCTGCCCCCCACTACTCCACCCACACCCACGCACACACACACACACACACACACACTCTATCTCGATCTATCTATATCTCTATCTCTCTTTCTATCAGTCTCTCCCTATTTATTAAGTCATTGGCGAAATGCTATTGTACTTTGACCAGTTTATGTTTTAGTTATGGTAACGTTTGTTGATATGTAAATTTCTTGAACAATTTCAGGGGAATGTATTTGTTGAAATTGCTCAAAGATTATACGTATATGTCTAAAGTCTCGCCACTTGCGAGAGGAGATGCCTGTAAAAAGCCGCCAACATAGCCATCTGAGATAGAGCGAATAGTGATACTATCAGGCAGATTGTTAGTACACCACACTGTAATACACACTGTTTGCATGCAGCAACATTAAATACCATCACAGGTACTACATCCCAGACGATCAGCTATTAGAGCAGGAGGACGGCGACGAAAAACATGAACTGACAACATCAAAGACTCTTTAAGCCTTTACTCTACGCCTTCACGGCATGACAATAGCCAGTGCCAGCCAGCGTGCAATAGATCGCACACAATTTCTCTGCACGCCGCTCTACGATTGAAGTGGTTATTATGACGATGGTGATGGCGGTGATGATGATGATGATGATGCAAATGTTTTGACAGCACGTCGTGTATCATTACACATAAACAAAGTGTTCGTGATTCACATTTGGACACATGACTAAACAAATTATCGGTGCATTTAACTTACACTGGACACATTTGCAATATGGCAGAGTCATAAAAATGTGGGAAGTGGAGCCCAAAGACTAAATGGAGACCTTAGAAGACTCCATGAGTACTGCCAAAGATGGAAACCAAGGTTAACTGTGCAAAAATGGTCTACACAATCTTTACCAAAAGGCATCAAGTAGCAAGGAAGAATATTAACCTGAGGTTAGACAAACAAGTGATGGAAGAAGAGCATCCTACATACCTTGGAGTCACACTTGACCGGCAGCTCAGCCTCAAGAACCATATTGAAAACGTAAGGGAAAAGGCATTGAGGCGGTTGCAGTTATTAAAGAGACTTGCAGGTACATCATGGGGATCAGACAAGAAAACTCCGAGGAGCTTATATCTAGGATATGTTCGCTCTGTATGCGGTCTAAACCAACTGCTGCAAATGAAACCCATACAAATGTAGAACCCCTCGGGTTGCGGAGAGAAAAAGCCACTTTAGAAATTTATGAAAGTTGCGTTAGAAAGAATCGTAACCATCCTAATAGACACCTTGTAGAAAACTGGGAATACAAACAAAGAATAAAGCACAAATCTGTTTTACACTGTGTTAATGAAATTCGGGACACATACCACCTCCCAGAAAGACGTCAAGGAATTCAGAATGTTGCAAGAAACCTACCACCACATGCTCGCTTTAAAGCTCCAGAAGTCCGAATTAAATTGGTAGGCGAGGAAACCAAACAGTCCGACCCAATGTGTATACTTCACCCGCATATCACAAATCGCTACACTATGTGTATACTTCACCAAACACTTCTCTACACTATGTGTATGCTTCGCCAACACTGCTCTACACTATGTGTATACTTCACCCACATATCACACATCTCTACACTATGTGTATACTTCACCCACATATCACACATCTCTACACTATGTGTATACTTCACCCACATATCACTACTCTGTGTGTATGCTTCATCCACACATCTTTACACTATGTGTATACTTCACCTACATATCACACATCTCTACACCATGTATATACTTCACCCACACATTACACATCGCTACACTATCTGTATACTTCACACCCACTTCACATCGCTACACTATGTGTATACTTCACCCACACTTCATAATTGCGAGGATAGCCAGGGGAAAACAACAGTTGTTCCTGGACACTTGCAGATGTAGGCCTTGTCCTGTTGCCACACTTTTCGCCTGTAGAAGGTGGGAAAAAATTGTTTTCATTATCGACACATGACACTTGTAATTTCCTCTACAAGCTCCATGAACGATGAGATTTTCGTGTTCAAATGAGATGATGATGTTATGAAAATTTTTCAAAAGTTAACTGCTTTTCTTAGCGTTACATGAGCGAGGTGAATGTTTCTAAGCGTTGTATAAGCGAAGAGATTGTTTTTTAGCGTTACTTGGGCGAGGTGAATGTTTTTAGCGTTACTTGAGCACGGTTAATGTTTTTAGCGTTACAAGAGCGAGGTGAATGATGTTTCTTAGCGTTACTTAAGCAAGGTCAATGTTTGTTAGCGTTTCTTGAGCACGGTCAATGTTTCTTAGCGTTACATGAGCGGGGTAAATGTTTCTTATCGTGACTTAAGCAAGGTCAATGTTTGTTAGCGTTTCTTGAGCAAGGTCAATGTTTCTTAGCTTTACTTGAGCAAGGTCAATGTTTCTTAGCGTTACATGAGCGGGGTGAATGTTTCTTAGCATTACTTGAGCAAGGTCAATGTTTGTTAGCGTTACATGAGCGAGCTGAATGTTTCTTAGCGTTACATGAGCGAGCTGAATGTTTCTTAGCGTTACTTGAGCGGGGTGAATGTTTCTCATCGTTAATTGAGAGAAGTGAATGGATTATGTATACATAGACAGGGTTTGTTTTGTGCGAAGGGGAGTGTTTTATACACAATGCTCGCTTGGCTCGTGTTGGGCAAAGCAAGACAAACAAGATGGTCGCTAGGGGACTTCTCATCTAGAAGGATCTTAAAAACTACAACGCATTGTGGAGATATTCTTTGCGTATTCAGTGTGACCTGTTGTCCGCATCGACAGTTTAAAAGACTGGTAATGAGAGAATAAACGGCAATTATACTTCTCGTCCTTTTAAGGATGACATTTTTCTTAATTTGAAGCCCTACTCTGGCTCTTGCCAGGGGCCGCAATATAGCCAGGTCATAAATATGGTCTATTGGCTGAAAGCGGTTTCTGGGACCTCTCCACGGTGATCCTCATCCACATAATGGCACTCTGTGTCATCGGGTGTTTATCGCTTGTGTGATGTCCTAGTGGGGTAGAAAGTCAGTCAGTCAGTCAGAATAAACGGTGCTGGTCTGGGTTCCAAATATGATATAGAAACAACAACACAAGAAAGAGCGACAAAGAAGTTATGAGGTTTTGAACAATGGATCAACATCATGGCACACGGGTAGTAACCCATAAGTGCTCCGTTCTTCTTCTAACTCAAGTGTAAGTTCGAAGAAGCTTAGTACAATGCATAGGCTCTGTAGCACCGGCGAGGATTATGAAATACTTTATTAGATTTTTAACTCTAAATTTTGCACGGGCAGCGCCGTTAGGCTAGTCTTTTCGATTTCCAACTGCCACGGGCGTCTGATCTCACTACCAAGAGACCAGGAAGAATTACTAGAAGTCCAAGTCCCCGTGACAAAATCCCAACCATTACCGGGGATTGAACCCGTAACCTCCAGCACTCGAAGTGGATACCATACCTCAAAACTACCCAATTCCCCCCCCCCCCCCCGAAATAATAAGAATCGACTGCAAATCTAGGTGAAAGTTGTGTGCTACACTGCTTGTATCCTTATAAAGTGCTTAAAGGGTATCTATGATGTTCTTATCGAAGTTGAAATTTCCCATTATTTGCCATACCCCAGCTTGCCACACACAGTTAAATGCCTTCGTGAAGTCGATGAAGTTATAGAATACGACGCGTTGATCTTGTCTTTTTCTATCATTGTTCTGATGTCGAAGATTTTCTTCTGGGAGCTCTGTGTTTCTGGAAACCCGCCTGTTCTTAGAATTTCCTCAAAGTTATGCAGAAAACTGCATAAGATGGTAGTGATGATGATTATGATGATGATGATGATGATGATGATGATAGTTATGATGATGCTGATGATGATGACGACAACAATATAACACTGCATATATGAGTATATCGCAGGAATACATACCCAGTGTTCCCATGCAGAACAAGCTAACGATGCAAATAAAAAAAAATTTCAAAATTCCACATTATTCACCCTCAGTCTAGCCTGTACAAATTTGAACAATGAATTTATTATTTAGTACGAGCAGGTAGGTCTTGCCATGGAAGTCACGGCACCATACTTGTTTGTTGTAAAATATTGTATGTACTCTTTTATTACCACGAGATTTAGAGAACAGTCAGAGAATCTTATTACGTGACTCCTGCAAACCCTAAACAAGTGCGTTCATAACTTTGTGGAAGGAAACCGGGGAATTAATCTATAACAGATTGTGATTTCGGTGGGTATTTAGACTGTACAGCAAAGCGGGGAGCAGTCGGTGTAGGTAGGTAATTGGTGTTGCACATAACGTGTGTTACTTTTGGAACTATACTGGCAGAAAGTACTCAGGATCTGTCTAGCAAAATAATGCTTTCTGCTTACTGTAAATCAGAGGTTCCCAGCCTTTTTGACTTGCAGTGCAACATTTTGGAAATTGTTGCAGGGGCCCCTTAGGCTTACTGTGCTCTCTGTCTTACAAGGTAATGATGTTAAGAAGTAATGTTATGGGACGGAGGCAGAGGGTATAAAGAGTAAGAAAATGTACAAAATAACAACAACAACAAAACAAATAAAATAAAAAGTTAATATACCGGGCTTTGCAGAACCAAACCGACATGGAAGGGGGGGGGGGGGGGGAGAATGGCCCCAGGAGGGGGGGGGGGTGATTTTACTAGGCAGTTTTTATGTACAGTAGTTTGCTACTGATTGGTCCTGAACGGTCGGCTCTCGACACAATTGTTGAAAGCAACGCAAGGCGGTTTGCTGCCAAATCTCCAGCAGCTGGGATCGAACCCAGGACCTCAGAATCACAAAGCGCATTCGCAAAAGCTAAGCCACAGACGCCATTAAAGAAAAAGTAAATTGATATCTAAACAATTGCGCATGGTCTATGCAATGAAATTATATTCTCCTTCTCGTTCTTGTCCTTCTTGATGTTGTTGTTTTTTTTTTTTTTTTTGCACTGGCTGTAATATCCCACGGAAAGTCCTGGTGGTTCGGTTTATTTGGACTTTGGCTTTATTCCCCGGCCTGGGTTTTGCGTGTACATCCGTTTTACTGGCTTGTTTGTGTGCAGTTAGTTGTTCCTTGCCGCTCGGGCAGACGTACTCCGACTTTGAAGGAAGTCCCCATTTAGTCGAATCCTACGACATGATTGCTGGGAAAACAGTGGGTCTATTCCCGTTTTCCCCAACAATAGGGTCCCTGGACCCACCCAGGGAGCTTCAGCTGGAGATGACTGATTGCAGGCGAACGTCTGGTTTTGCATTTAAGCGGCTTCTGTTGTTATTTTTCTGCAGTTTGTTGTTAGTTGTATAAGCGAATTATCCTGATTCAATAGGCCTGTACCTAAGAAAAGTCGCAATACTAATTTTGCTTTTCTCAGATATGATTTTGAATTCATCTTGTAAATGCAGCCAAATCTCCAGTAAAATGTGTTTTGACATGCCATGTAAGATGTCAAATGGTATTCCGCTGATGTTATATTACGTTATTACAATCGACGTCACTGCACATTAGGCTTTCCCAAACGTGCTCAGTCCTCCGATGCAGCAGCAATTCCAAGGCAGCCTCTACTGATTGTTCCATTCACGAGCTGAATATAATGTCACCTATCTCGGCCTCAAAAGAGGCATAGACGTGCTATACTTCACTTCCATGCCACGCAATCGTGTTAGTGTCATAAATTCGCATTATCCAATAGCTCAGTACGTACAGCTTTCATGATATGTTGATCTACCCATGCTTCTTCCGACATGGGTTGGTGCATTGCTTGCTAGTTAGTTCGCTCGTCTTCTGAGCGTGAATGTTGATCTGTCAGTGCCCTTATCTAGGTGTCTATGGCTGTAGGAATCTGCTACCTGCAGTACATTCTCAGTGGGATGATAACCTTAGAAAGGTCGTATATGTCTACAGGTATATCTATCCGTTCTTTTACCTGACTGATTTCGTCTGTGTCACATACCTGCTGAATTAAGTTTTCAGCCTCGACCATCCAAGGGCGACCTCTTTTGAGACGCATTCTTTTAGTGTCATCGAGTGCTGTGTGTAGAGGGTGTTTAACATTTGAAGCACCACCCTTATTGTTGTCGGAGGCCCTAAAATAACCTAACGGTTGAACTGGGTTTCTGGGATCTCTCCGCGGATGATCCTCATCCGAATTGTGGCACTTTGTGTCACCGGCTGTTTTTCGCTCAGTGTAATTTTCTAGTGGGGTAAAAAGTCAGTCAGTTTGCCCATACCGTCAGGTACACCTTGACCTGTGTAACTTCGTGTATGGTAGTCATTTTTGGTAAGCCCAGGACATAACGTGGGAGAAGGTTCGTTTTTGCAGACGAGTTTAAGTCTCGTGGCCATATTTTGTACTCTTTTAAGTTTTTTTCTTGCTGGGTTCTGCTGGCAGTGAGGACAGAGGATATGCAGACCAGTCTATGGCGTTTAACACAAGCCCAACCCCTTCCCTTCTCTTGATTCCGCTGTCTTTAAGCTGGTTTGTTTTTAGTGTACAGTGAGCATTTTGCTTCTCTTGAGCATTTGGAAAAACTATTAAACCGTCTCTCTCTCTCTCTCTCTCTCTCTCTCTCTCTCTCTCTCTCTCTCTCTCTCTCTCTCTCACACACACACACACACACACACACACACACACACACACAAAGTCTGTCTAACCCGCGGTACAATAAAATTGAAGCTAGTGGTAGCAGAATAGAGTTAGCGCGAAATTTAGGTTGGTAAAAATTTCTGTTCAAAATGTAAGGTCTAGTTTTCTTATCTGGATTCCCCCCCCCCCCCACACACACACCACCACCATCCTTTTTAATCGTTATTGTTATTTAATGTTAATTTATGTGTTCCTATGGGCGACCACGGCACTCGTGCGAAGTACATGCGGAACCTTGGGGACTACACACAGCACCAGTTGGGAACCTCTGCAATAATTATTCTTAAGCCGGTGAGCTGATTTTAAAATTCTGGACATCAAAGTTAAAGCTTTTAAAAATTACATGAAAAGTAACGATGAGAGTTTTAGGTAGCTGTGGTTACGTGAAATACCTTTTATTAATCGTACTGAAAGGAAGCTAGTGAAGACGCCAATGACAGGCTACCCTGCCTTATCGTACAGTCGCTTCTAAAATGTTGAAAATAAAGCTGATTGATTATTTCTTACTTCGGTAGTAGAGTCTAGTGTTCTCAACACAGCAAGGTAGAATTGTAGGTAGTCTCCATGGTGATTACACGTCCGAAAGAAAATGTAGGTATTGAAAACATTAATTTACACTCTAAGTTGAAACAGAGGGTGTGTTTCCATGGTGATAACACATAGCGGTGGAGATGTGTGTTGTTCCTATGCATTTGTGTTGGGAACTCAGATACATCTTATGGTGATAACACATCATGATGAAATGTACAAGTGGATCGTTCTCATGGTGATAGTATATGGTTTCGATTCTTTATTTTTATTCGCCCCAAACACAGGACACCCATGAGTTTCCTGGAAAGTCCAATATTATAAAATCTTTAGGGGTGTTAAGATCAGGGTTGGGGTTAGTTGGTTCCTTTTCAGACCGCAACACCCCTATAATACTGGACTTTCCACGGAATACCGGGATTCCCCGTGTTGAGTGGAGGGAAGAGCAAACAAATTTTGAAACAAAAACTTTCTTTCCTTTTGTTCAAATTATATTGTTCCCCGTGTGGGTTCCGGTGTCCTATTGTGGGGAAAACAAGAATCGACCCACTGTCTACCCAAAAGTTTGTCGTAAGAGTCGGCTAATTGGGGGAGATTCTTTTAAGGTCGGGGTGCGTCTGCCTGAGAGGCAAGAAACCAACAGTCTGCATTCAAGTAAATCAGATCTGTAAAACTGATGCACACGCAACACTAAGGTTCTGGAGCAAAACTGCAGTTCAGAAGTGGAAGAACAACCCTAACTTTCCGCCAGAGTATACACCTGGTGAACGCGAAGAAGAAAAAGAAACTATATTCTGGTTGAAATGAAGATTGCTTCCTTTGTTACAAATATATTATGATGGAAATGTAGGCAGAGATTCCGGAGATAACATTTCGTGACTGGAGACAGATTAGCTCTATTGTGACATGGCACCATGGCGAAAATACAGGTCGTTATCAAGTTGACCCGATTATCATCGTGAAAATGTATGCATGTCTAGTTGGCCGGAGCGGCGTCCGTAGCTTAGGCGTTGCGAGTCCGACTCGTAATTCCAACATACCGCGATCGAAACCGACTGCCGGCTGCGTGGATTTTAATCGTGGTATGGGGCGTCGCAGGTCGACCCAGCCTAAAATGGGTACCAGGATGGCTGTTCTGGGAAAGTAAAGACGGCCGGCGTAATGCTGACCACATTACCTACCTAGTGACGATTAGTCTGTAAAAATATGGGATGCTCTTCCCACAGGCCTGATGCGCCTAAGGCGTGAAAAGGAATCTTTACTTAATTTACTTACCCTGTGGTCGCCCGTTGATGTTTACTTGTTCCATCATAATCATCAACATCAATTTAAGAACTAACCTCTCCTAGATAACATCAGTTATTACTGTTGGATCCTGTTCTTGCTCTTATTTCATTGCGCGTTTCTTAGTGTTGTATGTATGGTCCGGCCTTGGTGTGGATCCTTGAGGACGTTTTACCCCGGGATGCCACAAAAGGAATGGCAGTCGCAAGTTGACCAAGGCGGTCGTGTGGTCCGGCCTTGGTGTGGATCCTTGAGGACGTTCTACCCCGGGATGCCACGGAAGGAGTTTGGTAGTCGTAGTTTGACCAAGGCGGACGTGTGGTCCGGCCTTGGTGTGGATCTTTGAAGACCCTCTACCCTGAGATGCCACTTAAAGATTCGGAGTATACAGTCTGAAGGAGACAGACGTGTGGTCGTGTCTCAGTGGATCCTTGAGGACGCTCTACCCCAGGACTCCACTAGAAACCTCAGCTGAAAGCTGGTACATTATTTATTGCGCTCGGCAAGAAGCCGGTATGCTTCAAGGAAGGTCTGCAGGCCGAATTATTAAAGAGGTACATTGCCCTGTTCGGACTGCAGAAGAGGACATCGATGTGACCGTCCGGACTTTCAAGGTCGGACTGTTGACCTGTCGTTTATAGATGTCATTGGAACTTAATTAAGGGTGTGCGTGCGGTAGCGAGTGTTGGCGTGTTTGGGCGAGTCTTCACCAAGAGTCCTATTATTTGCACATTTTCTCATTTTGATCAAGTGTGTTCAACAAATACACCGATTACATATACTCCCTAGTCTTCATCGTTAACTATCGTTTGGAAGCATCGAAGTTCATACAGTTCTGCCACACTTGGCTGATGGCATTGTATTCTAGGTTAAGATGTATTCGTTTGTACCTGATTACACATTTCAATGGGAACCTACGTCTCTCAGCACCGGAACGCACATCACAAACTGGTCAATTTGTTCTTGAAGTCTCGACTTGTTCAGCAAGGTGTCGCTCCTGGGTGCCTAATATTTTCTTTCTGGGTATCTCATATCTTCTCTCTGAGTGCCTAATATCTTCTTTCTGGGTATCTCATATCTTCTTTCTGGGTGCCTCATATCTTCTTTGGGCTTTTTTATAGGGTACGTTCTCTTTGGTGGCTGTTTTTATTGTCTCGCTGCACAATTGTAGATATGGGCATCCCAGGTTCTGGCCCCACGTGGCCCGGAGCAGTTTGAGCGAATGTTCTATTGATGTTGGACTTTCGGAAATGGTTGTCTATCTTGGCCTTCGGACACTCGCTGTAAACATGAGGCTCCGGGCAATATCTGCAAATCTCCTGTTTGCTGAGACAAGTTGTTTTGGAATGCCAGACCTTTTGTCAGCGTAAACACTGCAGTATTGGTGAAACATACTGCTCTGGTCTTTGTGGTTTCTTGTGGGACAGAACCTTTTCCGGGATATGGTCACCTTCGGTTGTGACCGCAACCACTGTCGTAGAGTTATGTGTCTGGATACTCATTGTCTGTTCTCCAATCACTATTAAGCAAAAAACAAGACAAACTAATTGCAGATCTAAGGACCAACATTGGCTTACTCTCCAAGGAAGCAGAACAGGTCTTGCAGTGGCTACCAGCCCACTGTGATATTCAAGGAAATGAGAGAGCAGATGAGTTGGCAAAAGTTGGGAGTAATTTTCCACAACCTCATCCACCACACAGCTACAAGGAAACCAAAACAGGACTAAAGCAGTCTTTCAAGCGGGAGTGGAGAAAGCAGAAGAGAGATTACAGACCAGAGAGTGACAGCATAAACAAACTCAACAGGAAAGAACAAACATCAATTTTTAGACTTCGGACTGGACACTGGTCTTCGAGCACACCTGTACAGGATAGGCATAAAAGAATCTGCTGCCTGTGATTGTGGAGCAGAAAGAAGACCCCTGAGCACATACTGCAGTACTGCCCTTACCTCTCCCAGCAAAGACTGTGGATCTGGCCCAGGGGATCCACATTGCAAGAGAAGCTATGGGGGACCGGTGGTGACCTTAAACGCACAATCCTATTTTTGACCCAGATGGGACTCAATGTTTAGCATAAATGATGTCGAACGCAGAAAAAGAAGAATGATCCCAGTCGCTTCCCCTTAGTGATGAGTAATTTGGGTTATCTGTCTATATTTGGTTGTGTATTTTCTTGTTAGTTGTAACCGGATTCGCTTGACACCCCAGTTCCGTATAGTGTGGTACAAGGTGGCCATCACCACCATCTTATTCGGTAGCTGTAGCTCTTTCTTTGATGTGTTTTGATTACCTCTACCATTGTGCACGTATTCGTAGTCTTTTTAAGTGTGGGGACTATTTTATCTCTGACTTTTTTAAGCTTCACTGTGGATCGCTTCCCCCCACAGGCCCTCCAGTACCTTAAGGTTTGTTAGCATGTTTAGGGTAGATAATGCTTCTTGTTTGACGATGGTCTGTCGAATCAAGACTGTGATCAGGAATGTGTTGTCATTGTTCGGTTAACTTTCGGTCATGTCTTCTGCGTCTGTCTGCGCCTCTGGCATGCTTCGTGATGTCAGCTGTTTCTGTGCTTTTCTTCTCTGGTTGACCACTCCTCTCCAAGGTAGTCAGTTCTGCTCTTGGTGTTTTAGTCTACTCGAAAATTGCATCAAATTTCTTGCGCTGTTTCTTTTTGGTATCTGTGTTGACTGTTTCCTTCGGCAGCGACCTGGTTTCTCTAGTTGTCGCCGCCCCAGAATTAGAGGTGCTGCCTTTTTGCTCGACCTCCTAGTCACCTTCTTTATGTGAGCTATAATGTCTTGTGGTTTTTTTAGAAATCAGTGATCTGGTGGTATTATCGATGAATAGTGGTCGTTAAACGGACTCTTAGTAGACCGCACCATCTACCTCGACTCTATGTACATATACCGCAGTATTGGACGCCTCCTACTGTGTGTGTAGTCAGCTCAAAATACGTGACATTGTTGTTTTTGTACATGAAGGTCGTTAAGAATGAAAACAACATCCATCATCTTGTACTTGTTCCTACTGCCGTCTTCTTCTTATACATGTTCGGTGGCTGTAAGCTCCGGTTAAAGGTTCTTGTTCGTCCATTTTTGGACTTTAATCTTGTTCTAAAATGCGTTTTACGTACATATCAGCTTTGCAGATCGTGCTTATTTGTATGCATGCTGTTGGTTCCTTGGCAGATGCACTCCGACTTCGACAGAAACACCTCTAATAAGTATTGGTAGTAACAACAATAGTGGAAGCGGTCCTGTAGCAACAACAGTAGTGAACGTAAAAGTAGTATGCTAGTAGTAAGTAGTAGTAGTAATAATAGTAGGAGTAGTAGTAGTAGTAGTAGTAGTAGTAGTAGTAGTAGTAGTAGTAGTAGTAGTAGTAGTAGTAGTAGTAATAGTAGTAGAAGTAGTAATAGTAGTAGACGTAGTAGTAGTAGTAGTAGTAGTAGTAGTAGTAGTAGTAGTAGTAGTAGTAGTAGTAGTAGTAGTAGTAGTAGTAGTAGTAGTAGAAGTAGCAGCAGCAGTAGTAGTAGTAGTAGTACTAGTAGTAGTAGAAGTAGTAGTAGTAGTAGTAGTAGTAGTAGTAGTAGTAGTAGTAGTAGTAGTAGTAGTAGTAGTAGTAGTAGTAGTAGTAGTAGTAGTAGTAGCAGTAGCAGCAGTAGTAGTATAGTAGTAGTAGAAGTAGCAGTAGTAGCAGCAGTAGTAGTATATTAGTAGTAGTAGTAGTAGTACTAGTAGTAGCAGCAGTAGTAGCAGCAGTAGTAGTAGTAGTAGTAGTAGTAGTAGTAGTAGTAGTAGTAGTAGTAGTAGTAGTAGTAGTAGTAGTAGCAGTAGTAGTAGTGGTAGTGGTAGTAGAAGTAGCAGTAGTATCAGTAGCAATATTAGTAGTAGTAATAGTAGCAGTAGTAGTAGTAGAAGTAGTAGTAGTAGAAGTAGTAGTAATAGTAGTAGTAGCAGTAGTAGAAATACAGTATGTTAAGCTCCTTCAAGATGCAGAGCTCACCCATAATACTGTAGTTCTGCGATCTGCATGCATTGTTCTGACCTTTCACGCGTGTTTGAGCGAGAATGGAAAGAGAAGAGGTAGAGAAAGATGACAGGTAAACTTAAGGTAAACAAAGCGATTTGTTAGAATGTGTATGTATACTGGAATGTGTAAGGGAGGGGTGCAATACAAAGGAGGAGGGAAAGATTGCTTCATATTCACCCCAAAACGAAAAAATATGGGTGGTATATCTTTCACATGGAACAAATACAAGCTAGCTAGTCGTGAGTATATCTCCGCTCAGACTAATACAAACTGACATTTTGCTTGTTTTGCGTTTTCCTATGTTTACATCTCAAGTCCCCTAGAAAAAAACTTTCCACCGTTATGTTATTTTAAGATCCCATATCACAGCCGGGGTCAGGTTTTAAAAAAAAAAAAGATATGCCCTAAAGTTGGACTTTTTTTATTGGGGCGGTCCAACAGGGCGGTAGCTGTCTGGATGATATGTCGGGGTGGGGGTGGGCGAGGCTGGGGCAAGGAGCGGCAACCTCAGATGAAGTTGGAGGGCAATGAATTTTTTTTTTAAAATGCAGCAGGGTGTATGGGGGAAGGGGGGAGAGAGATAGATAGGTATTGGACGCCTCCTACTGTGTATGTAGTCAACTAGTCGGCTCAAAATTCGTGACATTGTTGTTTTTGAACATAAAGGTCGTTAAGTATAAAAGTAACATCCACCATCTTGTACTTGTTTCTACTGCCGTCTTCTTCGTATACATGTTCGGCGGCTGTAAGCTCCAGTTGAAGGTTCTTGTTCGTCCATGGACTTTAATCTTAGTAGCAGTAGTAGTAGCAGTAGTAGCAGTAGTAGCAGTAGCAGTAGTAGTAGTAGTAGTAGTAGTAGTAGTAGTAGTAGTAGTAGTAGTAGTAGTAGTAGTAGTAGTAGTAGCAGTAGTAGTACTTGTATAGTAGTAGTAGTAGCAGTAGTAGAAGTAGTAGTAGCAGTAGCAGTAGCAGTAGCAGTAGTAGTAGTAGTAGTAGTAGTAGTAGTAGCAGTAGTAGTAGTAGTAGCAGTAGTAGTAGTAGCAGTAGTAGTACTAGTATAGTAGTAGCAGTAGTAGTAGTAGAAGTAGTAGTAGTAGCAGTAGCAGTAGCAGCAGTAGTAGTAGTAGTAGTAGCAGTAGTAGCAGTAGCAGTAGTAGTACTAGTATAGTAGTAGTAGTAGTAGCAGTAGTAGAAGTAGTAGTAGTAGTAGTAGTAGTAGTAGAAGAAGTAGCAGTAGTAGCAGTAGTAGCAGTAGTAGTAGTAGTAGTAGTAGTAGTAGTAGTAGTAGTAGTAGTAGTAGTAGTAGTAGTAGTAGTAGTAGTAGCAGTAGTAGCAGTAGTAGTAGTATAGCAGTAGTAGTAGTAGTAGTAGTAGTAGTAGTAGTAGTAGTATGCGATCTGCATGTATTGCTCTGACCTTTCAGGCGTGTTCGAGCGAGGAGGGAAAGAGAAGAGGGGTGGAGAAAGATGACGGGTAAAATTACAGTAAAAAAAGCGATATGTTGGAATGTGTAAGGGAGGGGTGCAATACAAAGGAGGGAAAGATTGCTTTATATTCACCCCACAACGAAAAAATATGGGTGGTATACTTTTCACATCGAACAAATACAAGCTGCTAGTCGTGAGTATATCTCCGCTCAGACTAATACAAACTGACAGTCTTGCTTGTTTTGCGTTTTCCTATGTTTACATCTCAAGTCCCCTAGAAAAAAAAGTTTCCACCGTTGTGTTATTTTAAGATCCCATATAACAGCCGGGGTCAAGTTTAAAAAAAAATATGCCCTAAAGTTTGACTTTTTTTTATTGGGGCGGTCCAACAGGGCGGTAGCTGTCTGGATCATATATCGGGGTGGGGGTGGGGGAGGCTGGGGCAAGGAGCGGCAACCTCAGATGAAGCTGGAGGGCACTGAATTTAAAAAAGAAATGCAGCGGGGTGTGTGTGTGGGGAGAGAGAGAGAGAGAGAGAGAGAGAGAGAGAGAGAGAGAGAGAGAGAGAGAGAGAGAGAGAGAGAATTCTGATAAACCATTCGTATCTTTTAAATGTAGTGTACCAGGTTAAGATGATTGTGACTGATTAAGTTTCCACAACAAAATATTATTTTAAAAACCACCAAGTTTATCCTTCTAATTAACATTAATTTAAATGTTTTTCTCGTGTTTTTGTCTCAATATTTCCATACTTTCAACGCTGAGTAGAAAAAAAGGCTGAGATGACACTTCTGCAATGAGCAGTTCCGATTCCGATTCCTTTTAAGAAGAAAAAAATCAAAAGGTCGACTCCTTTCTGACTGCTGCTAGCTAGCCGAGGCTGCTAACAGTTTCCGCCTATATTTGTGGTCTGGGTTATTTGCGTCACTTTCGTGACTAAATGTATGTTATTTGCGTCGTTTCTGGACTTAATGCTTCCTTCCGAGTCAGACCGCTCGTCCTCCACCCTGTTGTTAGCTGTGCATTTCTTTCCTTTTCTTACTTGGTGTTTCCTCTTGGTTTCATCTGTAATGAAATATAGGCAGAAAGGGGTTAAATGAACAAAGCATACATTTCAGACCACCACACGGCGTACTAATCCATCACTGTGTGAAATGACAGAAATAGGGTGATTAGAAAGCCATGGCCTAGCCAGCTACGCAGAACATCTACACGATAACCGCCATGACATCTGACAGTGAGGGATGAAACATTCGACGAGTGCCCGTGAGCAAGCACATGCACTGTGACCAGCTGCAGAGATACGTTCATCCAAACGTGACCACCAAAGACAGGTGACAGGGGAGTGATGGAGAAGGTACGCCAGAAAGAGCGGGAAAGCGGGAGAATAAAGTCAGAGCTAGGGGCTTGAGAAGTTAGTTAGCCCCGGAACCGCTTGAGAAGACAGTTAGGGCTGGACCGCAAGAGAAACCGGTTAGAAGAAAACTAGTACTGTATTTCTTTAGAAGGATATGCTAAACTTGGAGTTTAGCTAGAACAGTGATTGAGTAACTCGTAGAGAGACATAAGAATAGATAGTTACAAGATAACAAACATTTCATATACTATTGCTTATTGAATTTATGAAGTCTGTGTGACGAGAATATTGTGAATAAACCAACTCTTGTGTAATTCTTACATCACTGGCCTTGTTCTTGAATACGATTGAAGAGAGCTACGAACTATATTCATTCACCCTTGGCCGAACTAGGCACATCTATTTCTTGGGGGGATGTATAGGCACGACTGTGCCACACATCTCCCTCTGATTTGGCCAGGCGTATTTAGTAGGAGAGCGCGCTTTTCCACATAACGTCCTTTAGACCACCATTTTATAGTTTTAAAATTATGAGTATTTTACTTTGCCAAAAGTACTGAAAACAGTTTTTGATTTTGGATAGTTTCGAAATGTGAAAATATTCCGCGTGTGACCATAGTGGTCTTATAGTTGTCTTCCTGCAATAAGAACGGGTTAGTCATGTCGTGGATGTGTGTGGGAAATGTTAGTTGGAGCCACAAGACGGTTTTATTCGTCAATTGTTAGTGTGTGATCCGGTTGTGTCGGTTTGGGTTGGCAGCTAGGCTCTTCATTCCTCATTCCTCAACCCGCATTCCTACTTCCTCAACCCACATTCCTGATTACTCATTCCTCAAAATCTGTATTCCGCATTACGCAAAATAGGTGGATCTAAAACGGCTCCTACTACTGTCACGCTGAAAAAAATATGCACTTACGACATGAACACACAGAAGCTGGTTAGCTGTAAGCATAATTCCTGTCAGACTAATACAAACTGACAGTTTCTTACTTACTCTGAATTCTCCTGTTCTCACGTCACAGACAGCGTTCTGGTTGATCAATGCCAGTGTTTGCGAAACGGGCGCTACAGCCCTGCAGGGCGCAGTAGTTGCCTCGGTCTGCAGGGCGCAGTAGTTGCCTCGGTCTGCAGGGCGCAGTAGTTGCCTCGGTCTGCAGGGCGCAGTAGTTGCCTCGGTTTGCAGGGCGCAGTAGTAGCCTTTATCAAATGTTGGGGCAAGGGGGGGGGGGGCTGGTTTAGAGCACTGTAGCCTCAGATGCAGCTGGAGGGCACTGAATAGAAAAATGCAGAGGGAGAGGGAGTAGAGGGGAGAGAGAAAGAGAGAGAGAGAGAGAGAGAGAGAGAGAGAGAGAGAGAGAGAGAGAGAGAGAGAGAGAGAGAGAGAGAGAGAGAGAGAGAGAAAAGCATTTTGATAAACCGTTTCGTGCCTGTTAAATATAGTGTAGTAGATTAAAATCGCAGTGACTTGTAGATCGCAACATATTATCCTTCTCATTACCATTAAAATATTTTTCTGTTTTTTTTTTTTTTTTTTTAATATATTTCCATACTTTCGACACTGGCTAAAATGAAGGCGGGGTGGATTTTCTGGAATTTACAACATGTATTTTTTGTAACGGAAATAAAAAAGATTATTTGTACCAGCGACTAGATAGGACTTTAATAGCTTCTGAAAGTCGGTAAAACTTCTTCTTCTTCTTTGTTCACGGGCTTAGGTTTCGATGGAAAGTCCTGATGCTCGTCCATCTGGACTTTGGCTTGTACCAGGGCCTGAGTTTTGCGTATACTTCGTTTCGCTGGCTTTTTTGTGTCCTTGCCGCTCGGGCAGATTCATTCCGACTTTTAAGGAAAGCGCCAATTAGTCGGCCCCTGCTACTTGATTGTTAGGAAAGCAGTAGGTATATTCTTGTTTTCTCCCACAATGGGCCCATGAACCCACCCAGGGATACGGGTAAAACTAAGAGATGCAGTCTCTCATAGCAATGTAAAAGTGTCAAACCTTTCGTGGTTCAGAAGTCACATTACAAAATGATGTCACAAGCAAACCCCTAACAGTCTGCGTAGACGACAGCAATATAAAACTACTGCTCTTCATTCACTTTGCAGTATAAGCGGTCATTTGAAAACACCTCAATAAACAACCTGCCATCCGCTCCAAACATCAGTGGAGGAGTAAAGAAGAGTGCAAATAATTGGAGGATAAACTGTCATTGACACCTGCTTGTCTTTCCTGACGAAAGTATTATATTGCATTGTACAGAAGCAAATGAATCTGGGATAATTGAGGCCAGGAATGACTTTAATCTTCCCTATAGCGCAAAGTAAGCGCAGTAGAGGCCATTGCTGTCTGTACAGTATAAGCCTGCCTTGTTTACTCAGCAGAAAAAGTAACATCTATACTTTTGGAATAAAGCATGATGCATAAGCTGTTGGATCAGAAGAACTGTGCTCAGTCTCTCAGCCTGTCCTAGACCAGCTACTAATTATTGCTGTCAGCCCTTTTCAAATTCAAATTCTCTTTCGTTGACCACTTTCAGCTAGGTCCGCTCACATTTCTGCTCACTTTCCTTTCAGCTATATTTGTGGTGACGTTTTCTGGTCTCGATCTCATTTGGTTTTGAATTGTGTTCAATATTTGTCGCTTTCTATTTGTTGTGGTTTCCGCTTTTGCTGTTGCTTTTGTAATTTGGCTGGCCCTGTGCTGCGCTCCAGATGATTGGGTGTTGAATCGATTTATTGTGGTATTCCTTGGCTGTTTGTTGTTTCCGGGGAAAGTAAATTGCCTATCCTAATAAGGACCGGCGGTTGATTGACTTGGGCAGGTACTGATGGCAATACTGGTGAGGTCTGGTATTATTTGGTGATTTTCTCGTATCCTTGTTGTAAAGTACTACTCCTACATAGGGTTTCAATAATTTTGGCCTTGGTTGTGTCGTATCTGGTATTAGTGTTTGAGGTAACGGTGTCGCCCTCGTTTGACTTCAGATTTTGGCTGTCGATATGGTTCCTCTGGTGATGACCATAGAACATCATCATCTTGCAGTTCTGAGTTAAAGAAGTTCGGGTCCTCCAGCTCCCTGATGCGTTGGTTTATTTGGTTAGTAGTTTCGACCGGAAACTGTTTCATCAGCAGCGTTGGTGTTTTCTTATCTGGTGTTTGATGTGGCTTTTTCTGGGTCTCGGCTCCCTGTATTTGATGCCTTCTTGCTGCTTCTTTCCGTGCTTTCTCTCTTTCTTCCATCACTCTGATGGTTGCTTGCAGTTCCTTATTAAGTCTGTTCTGTCAGCCCTGCCAAAACATCGCTTTTAGATTGCAATCAATCGTCCTAGGATAAGAACGGCTAGTTTCCATTATAACGCGCTCCTTCCAAGGTACAGGGTATACGGTAGGTTTCAGCGGTGTGTTCTCATTGGTAGCTCTGCTTGACATTGTCTTCTAAGTCTTTTCCCCCGTTGGACAAAGCTGCTACATTTGAGACGCCCCAATGCCAGATCATCTAACCTTTCCTTCATTGGGAGTGACTGCATACTATTAAACTTCTACATCTGGACCATAGTTATAGTGTATCTTCCATAGGACATTCAACATTCTATAGGACGATGTCTATATTGCAGTTTTTTTCTGCATCTCCAGAATTGGCGCAGTTTTCATGAAACCAGTGATGAGTCTAAGGGCGCAACGATTGCTGAGGACCAAGCTTTTTAACCAAACTTTAAGTGGGGTCTTATCGTTCCAATATAAACTTTCTTTAGGGTTTTTACATTCGCTCCCCAACGAGTACATGCCAGTTCTAAGTAGCCCTAGTCGACTCCTGGCATTCCCTTCTAATGTTCTTGATGTTTGCTCCACGTGAGCATTTTATCAAATGTCACTCCAAGATAATTGGGGAAGCTTTAATCCTTTAGCAAGTATGTTCCTATGTGAATACTAGCAGCTGTGTCCCTGGGGAAAAGAGAGAAAAACATTGTGGATGTTTTGTCTGTGTTGATGGCAACATGCCATTTTTCTACCCATGTCATTAAGAGTTCTCCTGCTCGCTGCCTTCTTAGATTTGCCAGTGTGTTGTGCTCATCAGTACACCAGAGTGTCAAATCATCATTTAGGGAGGTCATTCACCAGGTCACTGATATAAACAAGAAATAGAGTTGGATAGATAACTCATCCCTGTGTTACTCTTTGGTGAAGCAACACTTTTTTGATCTTCACACCATCAAGAGAGACTAGTTCTCCTGTTGAGGAAGAAGGATTGGATCCATTTTAGCATGTTTCCTTGGATTCCACTTCTCTTCAGTTTTGCAATGAGATCATCTTTCCACACTTTGTCAAAAGCTTGTTTGAAGTCAACCCACACTGCCAGGACCCTTTTCTTCTCTTGTAAGACATCTTCTATAGCTTGTGACAGGTAGGTGACGGTCTTCTATGCTGTAATATTCTCTGAATCCAGCTTGCTCTGATACTAAGATATGCTCAGATTCTGAGTGCCACTTCAGTCTTGAATTGGCAATCCTTTCCAATGTCTTTCCTACACTGCTTGTGAGACTTACCGGTCGATACCCTGAAGCCTGAGTCTTAATTTTTCCTTTTTTTTCTCTCTCTTTAGTATGGGTTCTGTGATGGCTTCTCTCTATACTTGAGGCACTAGTCTTTTCTCCCAGCTGACGCTGAAAATGTTCAGCAGTTTTACTTTAGCAGTTGAGCACAAATTGATCAGCATTTCACTGCATCTGGAGCTGTAGACTTTTTTTTTAACTTTAGCCTGGAAATGGCATTTTGAAGTTCATCCATGGGTAAAGGGCTTCATCACAGAGGCAGGTGTATTTGTCTGTCTCTGATTTGTTTGTATTTTTTTCCTCTTTACTCTCTGGTGGTCCTCAAAAAAGTTCAGGTTGCTTTCAACACCATATATTCTATACATTACACGAAGAAAGGAAAGGTACCTGGACCAGATAACATCACATTGGAAGAAGCTTCTTTACACTCAGTAGCTGTATTGTAAACTCCAGCAAAAAGTCCTGGTTGTTCGTCTACATCTACATCTGGACATTAGTCGTATTTCAGAACCTGAGTTGTGCATGCACACTTAGTTTTACAGATCTGTATGCAGACTGTTGGTTCCTTGCCTTTTAAGCAGATGCACTCCGACTTTGAAGGAAGTACCCATAATTAGTTGACTTTTACAACCTTTTCGTTGTGGGGTGGGGTGGGATGAGGGGAGGCACAATGGGACCCTGGAACCCACATGGAAATGGAAGAAAGTAAAGCTTTGGGACATTCTAAAATTAAAATACTAACACAATTGTTAAATGACATGTATATTTAGTACATTCCAAAAGACCTATCAAAATCCATCTCTACTGCTCAGCCAAAGAAACCAGGCATTTTGAAATGTGAAAACCATCGCACCATAAGTCTTGTGAGTCATGTAACAAAGATGTTACTAAGAATTATTATGATAAGGATAAGAAACAAGATTAAACCAGAAAAATGTGAAGAACAACGTGGATTTATAGAAGCAAAAGGCATAAACAATACCACATACATCTTCAGGATTCTGTCTAAAAGAGCTATAAAAGCAAAACCTTATGCTTATGCTACATCAACTACCAGAAAGCATATGATTGTCTGAAACCCGAGGAAATAAACTACCAGAAAGCATATGATTGTTTGAAACCCGAGGAAATAAACTTCCAGAAAGCATATGATTGTCTGAAACCCGAGGAAATAAACTACCAGAAAGCATATGATTGTCTGAAACCCGAGGAAATAAACTACCAGAAAGCATATGATTGTTTGAAACCCGAGGAAATAAACTACCAGAAAGCATATGATTGTCTGAAACCCGAGGAAATAAACTACCAGAAAGCATATGATTGTCTGAAACCCGAGGAAATAAACTACCAGAAAGCATATGATTGTTTGAAACCCGAGGAAATAAACTACCAGAAAGCATATGATTGTTTGAAACCCGAGGAAATAAACTACCAGAAAGCATATGATTGTTTGAAACCCGAGGAAATAAACTACCAGAAAAATTAACTTGATGGAAAAGACCTATGAATAACAAAGAAAATGTTCTAGCAGCAAGCAGCAGCTATTAGAATTAACAACCACCTGCAAACTTGTCACAGCATAAAGAGGGGTAGACGATGAACAACCAGAACTTTAAACCAAAGTTTACAGTTGGTGAACGTAAAGAAAAAGAAACCATGGCCAAGTAAGTGTGAAAGTAATTTTATACTACCTTAGCTCCCAAAATAGGAATAATTGCCTTTATTTTCTCTTTTCAGCATTCACCAGCTGTAAACTCCAGCAGAAATTCCTGGTTGTTCACCCACCTCTGGATGTTGGTCTTGTTCTAGAACTTGAGTTTTACTGTCATCCATTTTATTGTTTTATTTGTATGCAGACTGTTGGTTCCTCACCTCTCAGACAGACAATAAAGCACCCCTAATTAGCCGGCTGTTACATGCTTGTTAGGGTGTCAGTGGATCTATTCCCCCCCCCCCTACTCACCCACAATGGGGTTCCAAAACCCACACAGGGAGTCTTTTTGAAATAATGTGTTTTGAAAAAGACAGCTAGTAAATAAATGTATCAGAGTGATAAGTGCACTTAGAACACATTTGATCATATTTATAACAGTTTATCCCCCGTGTGGGTTCCGGGGCCCTATTGTGGGGAAAACAAGAATAGACCCACTGCCTCCCCAAAAGCATGTCGTAAGAGTCGACTAACTGGGGAGCTTCCTTTGAAGTCAGAGTGCATCTGCCGGAGAGGCAAGGAACCAGCAGTCTGCATTCAATTGAATCAGATCTGTAAAACTGATGTACATGCAACACTCAGGTTCTGGAGCATGACTGCAGTCCAGAAGTGGACGAACAACCAGAACTTTACGCCAGAGTGTACAGCTGGTGAACACAAAGAAGAAGAAGATAACAGTTTATTACATAATTGAGAAGAAAACTGATAACAATATTACAAGATAAGTGTTCACACTAGCATTCAAGCAGGTCAGTTACAGTTCAAATATGCAAGATTAAAAAAGGAACATGTCTCAGGCACAAATAACAATCAAACAATGTTATGTAACAAACATCCCACCCTTCATAAGGAACACATGCACACACATATGCAGGCACGCACACATGCACACAGGCAGAGAAGAACAGGATTTAGAAAAAAAAATAGGTGGGGGTTTAAAGAGAGGAGTGTATGGACAGAGAGATTGACAGATGTTTCTGGAAGTATTGAGGTATGCGTTTTAATAATATAAATATAAATTCCTTATCTTCTTTCGTTCGCTTGAAATAGATTATCTATGTCAGCAATGTTGTTTCTAGTATGAACTTCACCGTCTTTTGTAATTCAATTAAGCAACCTGTAAAGTTTGTCTTGCATCGATGTTCCTCTTGGCCAAAAGTCTTGCCTTGATATGTTGTATTTGGGACAGTCTTGGGGGACATGATCTGTTGCCTCAGGTGCCAATCTACTGATTCACTGATTTTAAATTTTTTGTGCAGGTTGCTGTAAAGTCGATTGCGTCATGTTTTAAGGCGCAGAAAAACAGCTTGCTCTGGTCTGTCCATAATATGGTAATCATCTTGTGCCGGTTTTGGTGGCTTTCTGATTGATTTGATAAGTCTCTTCTTCTGTTAAAAAGAGACTGGTAAATCAGGTTTTTCTTCATTTGCATCTTCTTTAGCTAGTTTATCACCTCTTTTATTTCCAGGAACTGCACAGTGGGATGGTATTCATATAAACAGATACAACTGCTTTTAGGAAAATCAAAATAAATTATTCTTGTGCACGTGTTTCTGATAGCCATCAAGCTACTGTCCACAAGTAACAATTATTAATTGTTACCGCATACAACAATCTTCAACAGCTCAACCCCTTCACCCAAGAACGATATAAAAATGAACCTGAGGGTTTGTCAAAAAACAATCCTTGGTGCTTTTCCAATATCTCCCCCCCCCCCCCCCCTCCGATGACATCACAGGACAGTCTAATAGGGTGGTGAGAGCAGGTTTACCAGCTTTCTGATGCTTTTAACTAACCACAACATCTAGAACTGGGCCTAACCCCAACCCACCTATGTCCCATGAGAGAGAGCAGCCTAGGTCCCACAACTGCATGCAGCCTAGGTCCCACGACTGCATGCAGCCTATTTACCACCCTCTAAAATATTTGACTGTCTGTCTGGGCGGAGATATTGGGATAGAACCCAATCCTTTTACAAAACAATTATTTTACACAAGTCCTAATGCATTACTGAAATTTTGTTTTGAAATATATACAGATAGATATAGGAAGTAAACAATAAAACTGATCAAAGTAAAGTATTAAATGGAATATCTTCTCCGGGGCCTAAAAAATATGTATACGATGACTCTACCTTGATCGCACTGTTCTATGCCTGCACAATGTTTAATAAGTCTTGACATTAATACAGTAACTAAAAAAAACAAGGGGTGGGGGAGGGGGCCTGCTTATAATTCCAACAGCTTTTCTAAAGCTAAGTTGATGTCAAATTTCAAATTTTCACAGAAGCCTCGATGATAGAGGTCACAACATGAGTCATCGATTCCTTTTTTGTTTAGGTCCTATGAAATGTATTCCATTTAATGCTTCACTCAGTTTATGTTTACTGATTACCCCTTTCTATATTTTAAAGGGGGGGGGGGGGGTGGGGGGGGGGTTATAATAATATAAATGTTTTCAGTTTATTAGTGATCTGTGTTGTTTTGTTAAGGATTTTTAAAAGGAAAAATTGAAATTGGTCATAACCTAATTTTTTTTTTGTATCCCATTCTTGGTGTGAAAGGGTTTGTTTTCTTGACAGCATGTTTGTGTATTATTTTATTTTTTTAAGATTACATAATAAATCTGTAGGATTTACCTTCTTTGTGTATTCTTGTTTCTTATTGTGGTATGTTAATACTACAAGCATCGCACTGAAAAGACAGCAAAACATGTGCCACACAACTGTCATGCATGCTTCTCAGTTCTGTGTGTCTTTGTATGTCTTTTCAGGTTATCGGATTGCCCAAAACTTACACTACAAATACCACATGTATATGAATTCTCATGTATGCTTCTTATCTCTGTGTATCTTTATATATCTTTTCAGATGTCAGATCGCCCAAAACTTGCATTACAAATAGCAAATGTATATGAATTCTCATGTATGCTTCTCTTCTCTGTGTGTCTTTATATGTCTTTTCAGGTTATCAGATCGCCCAAAACTTACATTACAAATACCACATGTATATGACTTCTTCCCCTTATGTACCTTTTTATGCATTTTCAACTGATCCCATCGTGAAAAACCAACCTCACAAACATTACATGTATATTTCAGTTTCAGATTTATCTCTCCTGTATGTTTCCGTTGGTGTAATTTCAATTTATTGGACTGTGCAAAATCTGCATCACAAATACTGCACTTGTACGGCTTCTCTCCTGTATGTATTCTTATGTGAGAGATTAGGTTACCACACTGCGTAAAAGCAGCGTTACAAATATCACATTTGTATGGCCTTTCTCCTGTATGTGTTCTTTTATGTAATTTCAGTCTATCAGCCCGTGAAAAATCTGCATTACAAATATCACACTTAAAAGGCTTCTCTCCTGTATGTATCCTTGCATGAATATTCAGAAGACTACGATATGAAAAAACTGCACTACAAATATCACACTTAAAGTTTGGTTTCTCGCCTGTGTGTATCCCTACGTGTACTTTGAGACGACTACTGTGTGAAAAGCCTTCCCCACAAAGATTACATTTATATGGTTTCTCTCCTGTATGTGTTCTCTGATGTGCTATAAGATTACTACGCTGTGTAAATGATGTGTCACAAACGGCACATTTAAATGGTCTCTCTCCAGTATGTGATCTTAAATGTAATTTTAACTGATCACATCGACTAAAACCCCCACCACAAAGATCACACTTATAGGGCTTCTCTCCCGTATGTATTCTTGTGTGCAATTTCAACTGACTAGACTGTGAAAATGCAAGGCTACAAAATTCACATTTGTATGGTTTCTCTCCTGTATGAATTCTTTTATGCAAGATGAGATTGCTACGCTGTGTAAAAGCTGCAACACAAACATCACATTTATACGGTTTCTCTCCTGTGTGTATTCTTTTGTGTAATTTCAGTTCATCTGATCGCGTAAAACATGCACTACACACATCACACCCATATGGCTTTTCACCAGTATGTGTTCTCATATGCAATTTCAGTTTACCATTCTGTGTAAAAGCCACATTACAAATGACACATTCATAGGGCTTTTCTCCCGTATGTGTTCTCATATGCAATTTCAGTTTACCATTCTGTGTAAAACCTGCATTACAAATAACACAACCATATGGCTTTTCTCCTATATACTTCCCTTGCTGAGATTCTATATGATTTTGTCTATTCAAACCTACAGAACAAACATCATTCTCACAAGACTTCTGTTCTTTATAGGTAATTTCATGGTTTTTAAGACTACACTGTGTAACTGCTGTGTCAGATCTATCACTCACAAATGGTGTCTGATTTTGTTCATGATTATTTTGACTAAAAGACTGGGTTACATTTAGCCTACTAGCAGCACCCTTGCACGGCTTATGTTTTGTATTTACCTTCATGTTTTCTACATAACTCGGAGATCCACAAACTGTATCACTGGGACAATGTTCTGCCTTGGCTTCATTCACAACTGTTTTCTGTGATATATCTGTCTCTGTGGTTGCTGAGCTGTTTTCATTTGGCATAACTGCACCATCAGTGTCACTTTTAACAAACACAACAGTAGCTGACTCTTCATTCACATTTGTCTGTATATCATTCACGTCATGGGTCTGTATATCATACATGACCACTGTTTCAGCCATGTTGGCAGTCTTGACTTCAGGAAGGAAACCTGAAACTGAATATGATATGGATTAACTTACACAAAAAACAAAATCTGAGAAAATGATTACATAATTTATATCAATTATATTACTGTCTTTGTAAGGAAGTGGTCTTGTTCTTATTCTGCATCCGCCCTGTAAAGGACAGTTGCATGTTGTCCTGTGGTTTACAGCTAGGCTGTGATATCTGCAAATTTAAGACCAACACATCTAATTTCAGCAAAACTTTGAATCATTCTTCTTTTATGTCACACTTTTTAGGCAAACCAGGGGGAAAAACCTGCCAATTACTGCCTTTATTCCACCACTTTTACAGTGTAGGCAGTGGGGTTTGTGAGCTTTAGGATTTAGGGCCGCACTGCTAGTGGGGAGGGAACTAGACCTCCAGGATGACCAAGGGTGCGCTGGGAAGACAACATCCGTCAGTCCCTAACTGACAGAGGACTGGAATGGAACAAAGCCAGAAAGAAAACTGATAGAGACATCTGGCGATCTCTCCGGCAAACCTCTACACCCCAAGGTAGAAGAGGAGTGACTAAGTAAGTAAGTAACGGCTAGTGGGGTCGCCTCGGACTGTGTAGGTGAGAATTTTAATTTTGCCTATTAGGGAAGCAACAGCCATCTTCCGGCTCTGAAAATCAAGAAATATAAGATCATGATGGGACAAAATGCACTGAAGCAGTCAACAGCTTAAACACCTTGGAGTTGTAACAGACCAGAATAGAGGCACCAGGTCAGAGCTGGGTGCTCAAAAAGCAGCAGCTGGGAGACTCTGACAAGCCATAACATAAAGTTTTTCAGCAAAATAGAAATTAGCAAGAGAACAAAAAATGGCTGTATACCACTCTACATATATGCCTGTCCTGACATTCGGGTGTGAGTTGTGGGCAAATGACAACAGCTTCAGGCCTCACAAATGAGGTGTCTGAGAAAGACTGTCCACTTGACAAGAAGAAACAAAGTTTGATTCAGACAACATGTCATGACCGTAAAACCAAGGCCTTACAAACTTGAGTTGATCAGTCACAGGTATGATGGTTTGGACATATATGCAGAAAAGGAGAAAATTGGCCACCACGACAGGCATGGGCGGCCAAGAAACAAGGTTTGCTGGGAAGACAACATCCGACAGATACTAGCTGACTGAGAATTCAAATGAAACAAAGCCAAAAAGAAAACTGCTGATAGAGAAGCCTAGCAATATCTTTGTCAAACCCCTACACCCCAAGGTAGAAGAGAAGCAACCAAGTAAGTATTGTCAAACAACTATACCCCAGAGTAGAAGAGAAGCAATCAAGTAAGTATTGTCAAACAACTACAACCCCAGAGTAAAAGAGAAGCAACCAAGTAAGTATTGTAAAACCACTACACCCCAGGGTAGAAAAGAAGCAACAAAGTAAGTATTGTAAAACCCCTACACCCCAGGGTAAAAGAGAAGCAATCAAGTAAGTATTGTAAAACCACTACACCCCAGAGTAGAAGAGAAGCAACCAAGTAAGTATTGTCAAACCACTACACCCCAGGGTAGAAAAGAAGCAACCAAGCATGTCAGTCAGTCAGTTAGTCTGAAAGTCATGGGTTCATTTTACAGAGTATGTCATTAAGTTCAAAATAACAGTTTTACAAAGATGCCTGGATATCGTCACTGGAGCTAAGTAGCTCATGTTTTGTGCAACCTTCTCAGCAGACAGCCAGCTCTTTTTCAGAGACAGACAAAGCCATATGAGGTTAAAATCTGCTGCAATGAAGTCAATCCTTGTTACTTTCTGCAACAATCTATGACTAGTTATTGTGATCAGTTTTTACATGCACAGATTACCTTGACAATTACTTTTTGCATCTATTATGAATGAAGAAAAAACAGAATACATATTAATAACAAAACAGGGAAAGGATATAAACTCGGGCCACATACAATTCGATAATATGAAAATCAAATGAACGGAAACATATAAGTACTTGGGGGCAAACTTCAACTGCTCCAACACGCTGAGAGAATAAATACACTTTGGAAATAAAGTATACTACGCCCTTCAACATCTGCTAAAGTCAGTCTCTACCTCGCAACATCAAGATCAAAATATATAAAACGTTGATAAGACCAGTTGTTTTTTTGGCTCTGAAACCTGGAGCAAAACTAAAATAGATGAAGCCTTACAGAGAATTAAGACACATTTTTGGACCCATCAAAGATGCAAACAGTGGAGAATGGAGAGTGAGAAACAACAACAAAATTTATAATCGGTTCAGATCATCACTGAACACTGGCATCATGAGAGCTAACAGACTGAAAGGGCTGGGGCATACTGAGCGAATGTCAGATGACAGAGTAGTAAAAACTGTATACACAAGGGAGATGAATGGTTCCAGATCACAATCAGACCAAGAAAATGATAAGATAATATCCAGGAAGACCTACAAACACGAGATGTCACCAACTGGAAAGAGAAGGCCAACCAGAAAGATAAATGAAGTCAGGTGACATCTGCAGCAATGAATCTCAAGGGCTCAGAATGCTGAAGAAGAAGAAGAATTTACTATGAACAAGATGATCCAGGTTTTGTTGGGAAGACAACATCCAACGACCCCTGACTGACAGAGGACTGGATTGGAACAAAGCTAAAAAAGCAAACCACTGATAAAGAAGTCCGGCAATTTCTGTGGCAAACCTCTATGCCACTGGCTAAGCAGAAGTATGTAATCTATTATAAAATAAAAGATGTGCACAAGGAGGCTGGAAATATGCAGTCTTTAAAAACGTATCACTAGTATACTGGCGATTAAATCTATACCTAACGGACGTATCGCCAGTATATTGGCGTATCATAGAGACACTCTATGTTTTTTCTGTTTGTGGGAAAAACAAACTTTTATGAACAAGTTTTTGAACAATTAGGATTAACAACAAGAAGTCCTTTCATTTGCAAATTTGATTGTGGTCGGTGCATTATTTTCTGATTTTTTTTTAAATTATTCAGATGGAATACAATTTTTACGTACTTTTTTCTATACTAAATGATAAGGAAAAAGGTCTAGAACTGTTCATACTGCTCTGTCGTTGATGAATCTCATTGATGGTGAAAACAGTCTTGATATTGTGATTGATATCTACGTGGCAAACCTACTGATGAAAATTGAACAAAATATTTCAACCGGATCAATGTTTCGATCAGCTGTTTTTCCTATATTCGGTTGTTGTGAAATTTGACATGTCATACAAAAATGAACATAACATCCAAAGTATTTAAATTAATTGTTTCAAATAAAGACTAGCTGATACATAACTGAACAGAGAAGGCATGTGCATTCTTAGAGATGGATAGCAGTGTTTGCTGAACAAGTAAAAAAAGAAAGGTAAGCACAAAATTTGTTTTGTTCTAAAATCTTCATATGTGTCTAACATCCTTAAATGTTGCGTGATTTTAATAATATTGTGTTGTGTAATACTGTAGCCTTCATGGCTACTGTAGCCTTCATGGCTACTGTAGCCTTCATGGCTACCGTAGCGGTCGACGTACAATGAGGATAATCTGTCGACTAACTAACTAACTTGCGATTATCGGAGTTGGGGAAATGAATGAAGTGTGCTGAATTTTTCTCATTTATGTGCACATCAAATGAGTCATTCTGATATCTGTGCTACAAGTACTACAACCTGATTTATACGACGTCTGCTGTACTGTAAGTTCTGAGTTCACATTCATAAATTTAAATTATTATTTAATTATTCATATTCTTGACTTTTGTCAGCATTTATTTTTGTCACTAGCTGCAATAATTTTCTTTTTATTATATGCAGAATCCTTTCTCGCTATAACTTGTAATGTTGACAACTGAAACAAGGAAAGTACAAAACTGATGAAATCTAATCTAAAACGAAGAAGTTGAACTAAGAATAAAAACATACTTGCAGATTTGGATGCGACCGGAAGTCGTTACTGGTAGCTAGAAACATGACGTCACGATAAGTTGTGTATATCTACACAGATAATTAAACTTCAAAGGATACAGACAATTTGTAATAGTCACACGTACACATACACCAGCACAAATGCACTCACTCACACACAAAGAACACACACTCACATACGCGGGCGCACTTAGACATACACACCCACACACGCGTACGAGCGCTCACACTTACGGGCTCGCACACACTCACCCATATGTTAATTTAGGGAACGATTACAGTTGAGTTGAGTCAAGAGTTGACATCAAAGCACGCGGGGCATTCCTATGCATGCTCCGTCCTCATCTTCAGCAGCCAGCGTAGAGTTCCAGTACTGAAGGTACCGGTCACATTATGGTTATATGTCCATGTTGCCTTTCCTCTGAGTGTAGTGAGCCGGCCAGACCCTGTGGTTACACCCAAGGGCCTCATTCTCTCCAAGCCATAATAATCTTGTTTTTCTACTGATTCCTTTGCTTGTTTCCAAAGGGCCTTGCCTTGACCACATCTGCCTTGTCATGTATCAATTCACCACTCAGTGCCAATCTGTATGCTTGCTCGTTACCCACCACGCCGGCATGGCCTGGAGGAAAGATCCAAAGTATGCTCACTACCCGTGACCTTTCCAGTGAAGCTTGCCACTCTGCCTGAAACATCCCTATCTTAACCTTTCTCATCATGCTTTCAGAGTCTGTTAAAATTACGACGTGTGTATGTATCTTATTCTCTAGCCACCAGGGAGCTGCAGTTACGGTCTCCACTTCTAGATGATGTGGTGTCGTATGCTAAGATGTCTTGCACTAAAGATTTCCCCTTGGCTTTATTTACGAAACCCCAGACACTTCTCTTTCCTCTCAACACCGAACCATCTGTATAATAATCAGATCACCTGTTCGTGAATTGTCGTGAATCACCTATTGGACTTCCACCTACGTAGCACGCACTGCCACTCTCTGCACTTCCAGCCCAATGTGATCATAAACCCTACACATGTCAGACTTTTCCTCTGGTGCTCTGACCCACTCCTCTCTTCACCCAATGTTTTCCAGCATGCATACTTGTCTTATTGTGTCTTCTGCTTGAGCCATCCACAATTTTTCACTTTTCAGCCTCTGACCCTTACCTGCAGCCAAAGCTTCATACGAAAGGTATTCCCTGTCTGCAGCTACTCTGAGGTATAACTTAGCCTGCAGCACGATCACAGTGTCCTCTAAATGATTTAAAACACACACGCGCGCGCTCTCGCGGGCGCTTACACAAACATATCCACAGTATAAGAAGGAATTAAATCTGAACACTACTGATAATTTTGAATTTTGCAGGAACCTGTTCCTTTCAACGCCGCCCTATCCCGGAGTGGGTTCTGAGGCTCCACTGTGGCATAACAAGAATAGTTCCCTTGCTTCCACAACAAGCATTTCGTAGGAGTCGACTAATTAAGGATGATACATTCGAAGTTGGGCTATCCTCCGAACTTCGGGTACTAAAGATGGCGGCCGCAAAATATCCTTTCCAGCCACAGTCACGTGACTTAATTCGCGCTTCTCCGGCGACTACCGCCACCACCCCAAGTCCCACACGCCGCGTGGATTGGGGCTAAACTAGATGGCTGGGAGCTTCAGGAGATGCGGAAGCTGCTGCTCGTGAGTCCTAGCCATCTAGTTTAGCCCTAATCCACGCCTCGTGAGGGGCGTGGGGAACTCTAGGCGATGGCGACAGTCGCCAGAGAACCGCAAATTAAGACGCCGGAAGGGCGCAATTGACACGTGACTGTAGCTCGAAAGGATATTTTGCGGCCGCCATCTTTAGTGCCCGAAGTTCGGAGAATAGCCCGGGGTTGGAATGCATCTGCCTGAATAAGGGACTAACAGTTTGTACACACACAAAAATGCTAGAAATGTAAACAGATGTGCATGTAAAAACTCAAGTACTGGGAAAATGCTAAAGCCCAGAGGTGGAAGAACAACTAGAACTTTCCGACAGGGTTTACAGACAGATGAAGAACTTGAAGAAGATTTCAAAAGGCTTTCGTGAAGTTGCCTAATAGGCCGGCCATCTTCAATTAATGCGGCACCTGCCAGTCTATCAGTTGTTTCATTACCAACAACACATAATAGACCTGCCACAGTATCAATATATTAATAGTCAGGATGGCCGAGCGGTCTAAGGCGCTGCGTTCAGGTCGCAGTCCACTCTTGTGGGCGTGGGTTCAAATCCCACTTCTGACAATAGTTTTTTCTTTGTTAGGTAGGGTCCATGAAAGACGACCTGAATAGTCCATTGCTGCCGTTATATCCCGCCTCCATTCATCGCATTGGTTGGCCATTTTTTTTTTTTTTTACTGGTGACATCAATGTTTGTAGGTCTACCTATATATTATCTACCACGGCCAACTCTAGATATAAATATACAGCCCGACGTGTTATCTCTCTATCGTTTTCTTGGTCTGCAATAATTAAACAAAGTTTTATGTGACACTTTGTGTTGTGTTTAAGGCTAGGCTGCAGTGTTTGCGCCCTTCGACCCAACACATCCGATTTCAACACCATCATCATCATGTAACAGGTTCTTTGCAGAACGTCGCTCCCATCACAGTCTGCCTGAAAGAAACTCGGTCCGTCGCCAGTTCTCCCGCCTCATGCACTTTTGCACTCAAGGAGTCACTTATATCCTGTACCCATCTTCGTGTCGGTCGGCCCCTGCCACTCCTTCCTGGTACCATGCCTTCTGCTATAATTTTTTTTCCAATCCGTCGTGGCGCTTGATATGACCAAAAAATTTCATCTTTCGAGAAAGGATGCTGTTTATTAGCCAATCTTCTTTGATGTTCAGATCTTTAAAGATGTCAATGTTTCTCATCTTCTTTGTCCAAGATATTCTGAGAATCTTTCTATAGCATTTCAGCTCAAAAGCCCCTATTTCAGCATACTCTAAAATGTCGTCTTTTACGACATGCGTGTTACGCTGGCAGTGGGTCTATTATTTTTTTTTTTTAATTCGCCGCGGAACACACATGGGGAGCAGAGGGCATATGATGCTATTTATGCTAATTTGTATATACCAGTAGAACCAATTGGGGTCAAGTGGTCAACCACATTCAGCGCCTTTACTTCCTAGGACATTGCCCAATACTCATTTCAGGCACCACAGACACAACCGTAACAAGCCAGGGAACTACATTTCACAATCTGAAGCTGCGAAAAGTCCCTGCCAAGTGTCGCCCGTGCAGCATGATCACTGAGCTGAGCTATGTAAATACATCACAGCACTTGGGACATTTTTATAACAGCTCAACTCTCATTTTCAGCAGTCAATGCACAGTTCCAGTTCCGAGGATACCAGCGGCCCTCTGATTGTATGTCTGTTCCCTGAGTGTTGAGTGTCGGTCAGACACTCTAGTCACTCCCCGCAGCATCTTTCTCTTCAGACTAGGATGGTCTATTTGTGCCTTTGCACTGTTCTCTCACTCCCAAAAGGCATTGACAGCACCTAGCTTACTGTGCATCAGTTTACTTTCAAGTGCTGCAGAACCATCGTAATCTGTCTGCCTGATAGTGTCTCAGCAACCTGCATGGAGTTGACAAAATATCCGAAGTATGCTGACTACTGGCACCTCTGAGGCGATGCTTGCCACCTGTCTCGATCTTCCTTAACATGCTATGTGACTCGGTAACAGTCGCGACATGTGTGTGCAGTTGGTTTTCAGAGTTGTGGAAAGTTGCCTCCACCTTCATCATTATCACCTTTTCGGTCTACTTTGCTTACTACAACGGTAAGTTTACACCAGTACGTATTTGAGCAAAGCAAGCTGCAGAAGCTGCTGGATTCCTGGGCGCGGGAACCCGGGTTCTGAGGCCCCTTCCCTCTTCATTCTACTTCTCAAGTCTTGTGTTGTCTTTCAGGGTCAGGTTTTGAAGTGGCGTAGGCGGAGATCCTCGGTATGTGCTGCGTAGGTGCCTGTATCTATGGCCTCAGATATTCATAATTATTGCCCCACATGGGCATTTGCTGTCAACTCTTCTGCTACGGAAAGAGTTAATTTACTACTGACGTTTCGGTGCAGTGAGACATAATTCGTCATCATCGACCAGTGAAAACTAAACTTTATGTGGCCAGTCACCAGCCGTTCGTGTTCAATATTTACAATTCGTAACAAGTTGATGTTTAATAGGCAGCTTTGTGTCTTCTTCTTCTTCGTTCGCCCAGGTGACATAGTTGCGTCGTGCCTGTTTACAAGAAAGCTGCGATATTTGCGCCTGTCAGCAGTCACGTCCAGCTTCATCGGGTATGTGTTCACCGGGTTAGCCTTTCCAGATGGTTTCGGGGAGCATGGACGTAGCCTAATTTGTCTGGCATCCTCTTTGTCCTTTTATCAACAAGTTATGACCGCGGAGAACAGCGTGTAGACTGGTTGGCTCTACAGTAAAGTTAGAGGCTGTTCCACTCCATATAAGGAGGCTTCCATAAATGCAGAGCTGACACTCTAGTCTTGGACTCGAGAAGTGAATCGTCACATCCTGTATATGTGTGCTTTATATGAATGCCACATTGGACACTACATCCCTGGGAGCCACCAGCTCCGAGACCCCGCCAGCATGTATGGAGTACGACGAGGACAACACATCACAAGAATAACCAATGAATTCAACTTCACAAACACGCGTGTTTAACATTAAAAATGACATCAAATTTTCAAACAATCTTGTGGTTACACCGTAACACCAAACAAGTTAAAATAATATTTTTTTTCAACATGTTTTCAATATTGTTACAACACTGAACAAGTTACAATAAGATTCAAAGGAACAATGTCTCTGCTGTCAAATGTCTGCAGAATTATCTACCTTAATCCGACTAGAAGACAACACCTTGCAATGATATGCCACTTCTTCCAGTGCTACAAAACTTGGTGGATGAATGCAATCCCTTCAAATTACCATTCCCCCCCCCCCCCCCCCCCCCCCCCCCCCCCCCCCCCCCCCCCCCCCCAAACTCAACTCATCACCATCACGTTGCAGGTCCTTTGCAAAACGCCGCTTTCATCACGGTCTGCCTGAAAGAAACTCGGTCTCTCGCCAGCTCTCCTGCCTCATGTACTTTCATACTCAAGGAGTCACTCCTCCTTCCTGGTACCATGTCTTCTGCTATAATTTTTTTCCAATCCGTCGTGGAGCTTGATATGACTAAAATATTTCAGCTTCCGAGACTGGATGATGTTTATTAGCCAATCTGCCTTGGTGTTCAGATTAACTCTACTAATGTCAAGAAATCTACTCTGTGTTGTCTATTTCCGTGACAGATATTTCTTACTGCACCAGCAAGGAAATCAAAGCTAACATTTGGAGAGAGTGCATCTACCCCGTAACAACATTCATATGTGAGTCGTCGACTATCTCCTAGTCCTTAATTAAGGAAGAAAATAGGGACTTTTAAGCTGAAATGTCATAGAAAGATTCTCAGAATACTATGGACCAAGAAGAAAAGAAGTACTGACACCCTAAAAGATCTGAACATCAAGGAAGATTGGCTGGTAAACAGTATCTTGTCTCAGAAACTGAAATATTTTTGCCATATAAAGTGCCACGGCGAATCCGAAGAATAAAAAATTGCAGAAGGCATGGTTCCAAGAAAGAGGGGCAGGGGTCGACCAGCATGAAGATAGGTACCTGTTATAAGGGACACCTTGCATAGGAAAGTAGAGCTGGTGAGAGACCGAGTTTCTTTCAGGCAGAATATGACGACAATGATGTACTTCAAAGGACCGGCTTCATGATGATGATGAAAAATCAGATTATCTGTTTTCATGATCAATCGGGAAAGGATGCTCTTGAGATAAGATGATTTCAGGGCTGTATTATTTTAGTATTAAAGGTCAGTCTGTTGCTTTTCGGTCTTTTTTTTTCTTGCTTTTATTCTCTGTTTTAACATTGACCATCAGCCAAATCATGCCAGATCATCGTACCTTTTGCTATCTTCTGCAGCCTGCTCCATGGCCTCCCCATATTTATTATTCTTATTCTGTTCATATGTTACTTTTGTTCTGTTAGTTTAAGAGAAAGGACTTTTGGCCACATCATGGCGAACTGGAAAAAAAATTATAGCAGAAGTCACGGTACCACGAAGGTGGAGCTAATGCCGAAAACATGAAGACTAGCACAGGATATAAGACGCTTTGAAGATGAAAATGCACAAGGCGGAAGAACTGGCTACAGACCATTTCTTTCAGACAGACCTTGATGAGAATGACATTCTGCAAAGGACCTGCTATGTAATGCTGACATTTTTTACTAGGAAAACATATTAAACCAAATGAGTAAAAGAACTAGTCAGCTTCACATTATCATAATCATGAATGACAGTGAATGTTGCTGTCAGAAAGCCTTCATCAGCACATACGTTTCTTACTTCCTTGTGTTCTGTCTTATGTGTAAACTCACCCTGTCCTAAATGTTACTTTATTCCTTTGCCTCAATGTTTTACTATTCTAACTCCTTCAGACCCAAACACTTATTAGCTAAAATAACTTTACTGGGCTAATGGAAAGATTAAACCACATGGATGTTGTCTGACCTATAATAACCAAGGTGAGAAGACAGTTCACTGACAAATATCTTAGCATTCAATGAACTGCCACTCTTAAAAACTAGACACACAAAATCCAGCAGACTTTTGCAGCATCTAATGATTCCTTAACAACATAAAACCACAGGATCATGGAAGCATTAGTGGAGATTTCCTAGAATGCAAGACAATGTAACATTCACTTCACAAGAAGACACAAACAACAGACTGCACAATTTATTATCTAGCATAGTTTTCCTGTACCTCATCCAGTAAATACTACAGTATCTTTCTTCTCCTCTTCTTCACATTCACCGGCTGTAAACTCCAGCAAAAAGTTCTGGTTGTTCATTAACTTCTGGACTGCAGTCCTGTTCCAGAATCTGAGTGTTGCATGTGCATCTGTTCGACAGATCTGACTAATTTGTATGCAGACTGTTGGTTCCTTGCCTTTCAGGCAGATGCACTCCAACTTTGAAGGAAGCTCCCAATTAGTCACCTTTTACAACATGCTTTTGGGTGGGCAGTGGGTCTATTCTTGTTTTCCCTATGATAGGGCCCCGGAACTCACGCTGGGAATTACAGTATCAGTTGAAAATAATAAAGAAAATAAATTAACCCTTCTAGCTGAAAAACTAACTCATGTACACTCAAATGTAACTGCCTATACTGCCTTGGGGAACAAGGTTTTTTTGTCTGCACAAATTTTGACAAAAGCTATTTATTATTGTGGCTTCAATGAATTATACCATACAGCTAATTTAGGCAAGCAATAAATTGCTGGTTTTCTTTGTCAAAACTTTACAATTGGAATCATTGCTTTTATTTACTTTACAGGCATCATATTTAAATGATTTACTCCAGTGTGATTTACATGACCACCATCATCACCTTTACAATTTTTCTCCTGTATGTGTTGTTTTATGCAATACCAGTTCATTATCTTGCGTAAAAGCTGCACTACAAACATCACATTTAAATGGTTTCTCTACTGCATGTTTCTTTTTATGTGACCGCAGATTATTACGTTGTGTAAAACCTGCTCCACAAACATTACATTTAAATGGTTTCTCTCCTGTATGTGTTACTTTATGGGACTTCAGTTTACTCTGTGTTGTGAAAGCAGTACCGCAGGTGTCACATTTAAATTTTTTCTCACCTGTATGTGTTGTTTTATGCAATATCAGTTCATTATCTTGTGCAAAAGATAAACCACAAGTGTCACATTTAAATGGTTTCTCTCCTGTGTGCTTTTTCTTATGTGACCGCAAATTATTACGCTGTGTAAAAGCTGCATCACAAACATCACATTTAAATGGTTTCTCTCCTGTATGTTTTACTTTATGAAACTTCAATTTACTTGGTTCAGCAAAAGCTGCATCACAGGTGTCGCATTTATATGGTTTCTCACCTGTGTGTCTTCTTTTATGTAGTTTCAATTTAGTATATTGTGTAAAAGCTGCATCACAAACATCACACTTAAATTTTTTCTCTCCTGTATGCTTCACTTTATGCGACTTTAATTTACTATTTTCTGCAAAAGCTGCATCACATGTGTCACACTTATATGGTTTTTCACCTGTGTGTCTTCTTTTGTGTAATTTTAGTTTAACGTGTTGTTTAAAAGCTGCATCACAAACATCACACTTATATGGTTTCTCCCCTGTGTGTACTATTTCATGTATTTTCAGTCTACTTTCCTGTGTAAAAGCTGCAACACAAATATTACATTTAAATGGTTTCTCTCCGAAAAGCTTTCTTTTAGGAATTTGCAAATTATTACTTAGTACAGATCCATCACTACAATCACTGATGCAGTTATTCTGCATAACTGCACTATCCTTGCATGGCTTTGTATTTACTTCCACATTTTCTACATAACTCGGAGATCCACAAACTGTATCATTGGGACAATGTTCTGCCTTGGCTTCATTCACAGCTGTTTTCTGTGATATATTTTCATCTGTGGTTGCTGAGCTGTTTTCATTCTGCATAACTGTACCATCAGCGTCACTTTTAACAGATGTAACAGTAGATGACTTTTCCTTCATATCTGTTGTCTGATCATTCACGTCATGTGTCTGTATTTCATTCATGTCCAACGTTTCAGCCATCTTGGCAGTCTTAACTTCGGGCAGGAGACCTGAAACTGAATACGAAATGGATTTACTTTACATGGTTTTATAATTCACTTCTGCAACAATCTGCGAGTGGTTAACGTGATCATTTTCATATGCAAAATTTCTATTGAGAATTACATTTTGCCTCTACTATGACATAAAAGATGGGTAAGTGGGCATACAAAATACAGGTATTGTTGGAGTTTAAATCGGAGTAGTTTTTCTTCTTTGTTTTAACAGCTGTAAAGTCAAGTGGAAAGTTCTGGTTGTTCATCCATGTCTGGACTTAAGTCTTGTCCTAGAACTTCAGCTTTGCAACCACATCTGGTTAACACATCTGGCTTATTTCTTTGCAAACTCCTGGTTCCCTTGCCTGTCAGGCTGATGCACTCTAATTTCGAAGGAAACAACCCTAATTATTATCCTTTAATGATATGCTTGTTAGGAAGTCGCCATTCGATCGCAGCTGTGGATGATTTGTCTTGCACTGGTTTCGACACTGGTACTGACAACTGACTATTCAAACTACTGAACATAAAATTTGCCTAGAAAAACCACAACAGCCAAAACATGCTGGGTTGGTTCTGCAAAGTCCTGTAAAGGATAGGCAACTAACTTTTTGTTTTGTATTGTTAAGGAGGCAGTAGGTCTATTTTTTTTTACTCCCTACTCCCCCAAGGTTGATCCAGTAATGAGACCTGTAATGTATGCCATAAATACAAAATTAGGCTATCCTCCGAATAATGGTCCCAAATTACAAATTATCGAGACTAAAAATATACCCTAACAGGGCCTCAGTCACATGTAAATTGCGGACCTCTTTCTGGCGACTACACAGCATACCGCGGAAAAGTTTCCGCCGAGAGTATCTCACGCCGCTACGCTCGGCGTGGAGCAGGGCTAAACTAGATGGCAGGGACTCACAAGCAGCAGCTACTGCATCTCCTGCAGCTTCCTTCATTTTATTTGCTCGTGAGTCCCAGCCATCTAGTTTAGCCCCACTCCGCGCCGCAGATACTCTTTGCAGTATAGTCACCGGAAAGAAGTCTGCAATTTACATGTGACTGAGGCCCTCAATAATTTGGGACCGTTATTCTGAGGATAGCCCAATATTATACAGCATTAGAGTGTAGGAAATATAAAACCAAAGAAAACCATAAAGGGACTACATGAATCTCTATAAATTACTAATGACATTGGAAAACGTGCGGCACATAAACAGCCCCAAAGAGTTGCGAGGCAAGGTCAAACAGTTTATTACTAGGATTAAAATCCGTATATAGATGGGTCAAGTATGCCCATGACATCTTTGAAGTTTCCCCTAAAGTTAAAATCGAGGAGAATAATGAATGACTGCACACTAAGAAAACAATATATCAAATAAACCGGCTCTCCTTTAAATAACGGTCGCTAGCTGGACGGCGACGGTCGCTTAGTCGGAGTTCATTCCCTTGGCTGCATTGCAAATAAGGAGTGGAAAAGTCACGAATCAAAAAAAAAGGTCAACATGGCAGTTAGACATCGAGCTCCGACTCACATCAGCAACCACGTTCGTGCGACGCACAACTTAGTTGCCACGGATATGACTCCTGCAGATCTGTATGCCTTAATGACCGATAAGTTTGCGTGGTTAGGGGTAGGGTTAGGGTTAGGGTTAGATGTGAAAATTTTGATACAGGAGTTCCAAATAATCGAGCACAGTGACATACACACCCACACAATTGAAGAACTGTGGATGCTACTCAAACGGACAATTCACCATCAATTGGGCACCAGCCGCGCGCTATTGCCGTCATATTTAGGAGAATTCCAGTGGCGCCACTGCCACAAGCATCAGATTGTCGGCCATTTTTTGGAACTCTTGCATCAAAATTTTCACATCTAACCCTAACGCTAACCCTACCCCTAACCCACACCATACCCCTAACCCAAACCCTAACCCTAAGCAACCATATGATGACAGGTAAGTATGTCATTTGTTTCATTACCTCTTTACGCTCCGTATTTGCAATGCAGCCTAGGGAGTGAACTCCGACTAAGCGACCGTCGGCTTTCCAGCTAGAGACCGTTATTCAAAGGGGAGCCAATAAACATTGTTAATGAGAAAATGTTAGTAAAATTATTATAATTATTCATCATATTTCTAATCATAATCCCAACCCAAATCGAAGTAAAATGTAAAAGTGAAACAATGCTCAATACATATATTTTGATTTAAAAAAAATGATTATATTATATATACATAAAAATATATAATTATATACTCTGACTAGCCCTGAGAGTAGAACTGCTAGTTTTCTTTTTTTTTTTTACTAGCTACTAGCTGTAGAAATGTTTTTATTATATACAATACATCATGCTTTCTCGTACTGTTTATAGCGAAAGTACACAACCTGTGAAACATAAATTATATTATAATCCAAGAAAGAGGTTGATAGTATTATTTATATAAAGAATTATAAACAAACATTGCAAATTCGATGTAACCGGAAATGGTAGCTGAAGCATACTTTGGTGGTCTGCTACATTTTTCCTGAATAGCTAAAGCATGATCAATGAGTTCTGTTCATTCAGTTTTTAAGATAAGTTGTGTACCAGTTTTTAAGATGCTATTACTAGTATTACCCACCGCCAACTCTAGATTTATAGCTAAAGATGGCCGTGGTATTACCAAACCTGGGGTAGGAGCCTGTCCTACTACTAGGCGTGTCAACCAGGTGGCAGATGGTGGAAAGTCCTCTAGATATAGAGGTTAGCCATGAATATATTGAATAAGTGGCCGTGGACCAGAACAGGTGATGGTCATTGAGAGGAGGCGAGTTAGTTGGTGGGACAGCTAACTCTATAAAATACCTAAAAACTCTACGACATGGCCATCGGCGGGTAAGAGGCGCCATAACCTCTTCCCCCTGCTGCCTTGCAGGGTAAGTCTCTTTAGACAAAGGCTATTGGAGTCAAACCATATACAAACCGGAGGAAGACAGGGGAAAACCACTGCTGTACTATCCCAAGAAAAGCATGCCTCAAAATAATACGTATTCAGTTAACGACGTGAATGGGGATTCCGGTGGAATCACCTCGTCCGGTAGGGAGCATCATGTTCTGTTCTACGGATGATACCCGACCGTCATCCAGCTACTGTAGAAAAAGCAAATGGTAGAAACATCATGAACATTGGTACATGGAATGTCAGAACACTCGTACAAAACGGAAAGCTGGATAACATCAAGATGGAAATAAAGAAATGAACATCAACATATTAGGAATTAGTGAAATGCGATGGCCAGGAGCAGGGGAAAAGTATTCAGATCAGCACAGAATTATATACTCGGGTGGAAAGGAATATAGCAAGGGAGTTGGTATTATTTTGGATCCCAAGAACTCAAAAGCTGTTAAAGGATTTTGGACAGTATCAGATAAGAGTACTATTAGTAAAAACTCGCGGCAGACCGTTTGACATCAACTTAGTACAGATTTATGCCCCAACAGCAGATATTTCAGAGGAAGATATTGACGCATTTTATGACGAATTAGACATGGCTGTTGATCAATGCAAAAATTGTGAAGTAACAATGGTACTTGGAGATTTCAACGTGAAAGTAGGAAGTGAAAAGTGTACGGAATATCGGGCGGCTATGGCCTAGGAGAAAAAAATGTGAGAGGTGACAGATTAATAGCATGGGCTGAGTCGCGCAGCATGATAATAGGTAACACCTGGTTTAAACACCACCCTCGAAGATTGTGGACTTGGAAAAGTCCTGGTGATAATGTCCGCAATCAGATTGATTATATTTTGATTTCAAGAAGATTCCAGAGCAGCTTAGTTGGAGCAAAAACTAGACCAGGGGCAGACTGCTTTAGTGACCATGTTCCAGTTGTAGGAAAAATTAGAATAAAACTAAAGAACATTAGAAAAACACCACAGAACATCAAGTTAAATTTAGGAATTCTTAGAACTGATAAAGAAATTAAGGAACAGTACAATGTCACTGTACAAAACCGGTATAATGCAATGGAAATTATACAGACTTTTGAGAGTATATAGGGGAATTGTATGCAATATATCACCAGATGAAACTGGACCAAAATCACTCGGATCAGAAAACATCACACTGGAAGAAATCGAAGCACTGGGAAATTTTGGAATTGAAATAATAACAAAACTTTTAAATGATATTTATAATAGTGGGTATATTCCAAGTGACCTTTTAAAATCCATATTTATAGCTCTGCCAAAGAAACCAGGCACTTTAAAATGTGAAGACCATCGCACAACAAGTCTTATGAGTCACATGACTAAGATTTTACTGAGAATAATTATGAGAAGAATAAGAAACAAAATTTAACCAGAAATCAGCGATGAACAATGTGGATTTGTAGAAGGAAAGGGTACAAACAATGCCATTTACATCCTAAGGACATTGTCAGAAAGAGCTATAGAAGTAAAGACTGATTTGTACTTATGCTTTATAGACTATACAAAAGCATTTGACTGTGTGAAGCATGAAGAAGTGATCAAACTGTTAGAAAAATTAAACATTGATGGGAAAGATCTACGAATAATAAAGAATATGTATTGGCAGCAAACAACAGCTATAAGAATAAACAACTGTTTATGTACATTTCAAAGCATAAAGAGTTGCGTACGACAAGGATGTGTACTTTCGCCTGATTTGTTTTCAATATACAGTGAATATATAATGAGATCTTTAATTGATATGCCCGGAATTGTGGTTGGTGGGCACAATATAAACAATTTACGTTATGCTGATGACACAGTCTTGATAGCAAAAAGTCAGAAAGAATTACAGGAAATGATAGACATTGTGGTGTTAGAAAGTGGAAGAATGGGCCTCAGTCTGAATAATGGGAAGACAGAAGTAATGGTGGTATCAAAGAAACAAATTATTCCTAAATGTGTAATAAAAGTCAATGGTGTTATTTTAGGACAAGTACAGAAATTTAAGTATCTGGGCACATGGATAACATCAGATGGAAGATGCATAACTGAAAAAAGAAACAGAATTGGGCAGGCAAAAACTACATTTTATAAAATGAAAAACATCTTGTTCAATATATCCTTGTCATTGAAATTTAGAAAAAGAATTCTTGCTTGCTACATACATCCAGTTTTATCATATGGATGTGAATCCTGGACAATCGGTAGACAGGCCAAACAATTTTTAGAGGCCTCAGAGATGTGGTTTTACAGAAGAATGCTTAGAATACCTTGGACCGCCAAAAAGAGCAATCAAGAGGTTTTGAAAGAGGCGGGAGCCCGAAGACAACTTATCACAGACATCAGAAGGAGACAGTCATCATTTTTCGGCCATGTTATGAGAAGAGGGAAAATATAACATGTTGTGACCACTGGAAAGATCTGTGGAAAAAGGGATAGAGGATGACAACGAGAGAAGATTCTTGACAGTCTTGTTGCATGGCATGGAGGTGTGTCGGCACACAAACTGATACGTGCCGCAGGAGATCGCAGATTATGGAGAGGCATGATCGCCCACGCCAGTCGGCAAGGCACCTGATGATGATGATGATTACCAAACACGCCCCCTCCCTTCCCCCTTTTTCCCTTCCACCTATGTCACAAACGCACTCACCCACACTCACCTACACACATACAAACACACTCACACACGCAACAATAACAAAAATGCGAATTCAAGGAACGACTTGAATGTGTTATATAAACAATTTAAAAGCGCGCGCGCGCGCACGCACGCACGCGCGCGCACACACACACACACACACACACACACGTATAATATAAAAAGCAGTTTGAACTAGAACATTAATGATGATGTGTTCAAATGTTAAGCAGTGTTAAGGTTGGCTATCTTCTTTTCTGAGAGGTGAAAATTAAAATTTAAGTAGCCACTAATGACCCGTGGAGCACCCAGGTCAACCCAGCCTCCTCTTGGTGCACGCCAGAAAAGTGAAGCCTCCAGGTTTCAGGTTAACGGGGCAATGGCTCACCCAAGGAGACGGGCACCAACCAGGTAAGATTGTTTCTTGCCCCTGTAATCTGGTAATGCCCTGGCCACGCGGCGGGCCTAGCAAGTCGGCAGTGGTGTATTTGACTGCTACTAGTTAGTTATACGTTGTTAGGGACCCGATTCTTTTTACCGGAAGCAGGGACTGCCTAGTAACGCGAGGGATACATTCACGTGCGATACATTCAGCAGAGGTCAGACTGTCGAACAGTAAATGTTTTATAAAAAGACACTCGCTCAGTGAAAGATATTGCATTATTATAATCCATTTTCGTCCTTTTTAGGGTGACATTTTTTGTTATTTGAAGCCCCACCCTGGCTTTTGCCAGGGGCCGCAATATAGGCAGACCATAAATATGGCCAATTGTCTGAACGCGGTTTCTGGGACCTTTCCATGGTGATCCTCATCCGCATGAAATATATTTTATTATTTGGATGGCACTTTGTGTCATCGTGTGTTTATCGATTGTGTGATGTGAAGTGGTGCGTTCCCTGTTTTCAGAAAGCGATCAGTCAGTTAGTTGAATTAATACGGCTGAAACAAAACGGCGGACGGCATGATACAAAATCGTGTCTGTTTTATTTTGATAATGCTTATTCATCAACATGTAGCAGGTCCTTTGCAGAACATCTTCGTGCTGGCGGCCCCTGCCTCTCCTTTCCTGTATGACAAATATATTTCAGCTTTCGAAAAAAAAAAAAATTTAAAGTTTCTGAAATCTAGTTATGCTTGTTATCTTTATTGTGGTTGAACTTTTATTGTGGTTTTATTGCCTCTGATAAATTTAAATTGCTAAAAATATTATAATGACTAGTTTTATGACACCGAATGGCTGAATAATTTTTTCAGTTTTGCTTTGAGGCTGAACACAGACGATGCATTAATAAAACAAATTGATGCAAATCAGTAAAAGTTACGGTTCTAATGTTATATTTTTTTTTATCTGTAGCCACTTTAGATTTTATTAAGGCATAAATTATAATTTAATATGACTCATTTTTTGTTTGAGATTATTTTTACCTGTTGACCTCCACACTCAGAATTTCACCGATGGCCACATGTGTGGACTTCTTGATATTTCTTAAATAATAATCTTACTAATACTATTATTTTTCAACAGTTAGGAAAAGATAAATCATAACACAAAGAATCGTTACAAAAGTATGCATATTACAGTATACGTCTTGCAAGACTCACTGGACAATAATCATTAATTCATAAGGTATTTAATTAATACTGATAAATTGACCCATTTTTATATGTTAATTAGGTTTGCATTACATCATATTTTTAAAAAGGCAACAACTTTAGTTAGAGCTTGCTGCCCTGAATGCAATGATATATGGTTGCTAAGGGGTTCAGCAAAAAACATAAGAGGTGTAGACATAAAGCATAAACATTTTGTCACTTTAGGTCCAGTTTTCCCTTGGGAACATGCCGCCATCTTGTTTCTGTTATTTTCCATTATAATTTTTGGGAGCACTTTCCGTCACTAAAATGTGAATATCTCCGCTTAGAACTGACATGCAGACTTCATTGAGGTACCGTTGAACTCTGTTTTTCAACCTCTAAGCAGCTATCATGGTGTAAAAGCAAAAGGCCCAAAAAATAAATTTTGACTAAACACCCTTCAAACATTAAATGATTCCCCCGTGTGGGTTCCGGGGGTCCCATTGTGGGGAAAACAAGAATAGACCCACTGCCTCACCAAAAGCATGTCGTAAGAGTCGACTAATTGGGGAGCTTCCTTTGAAGACGGAGTGCATCTGCCGGAGAGGCAAGGAAGCAACAGTCTGTATTCAAGAGAATGATATCTGTAAAACTGATGCACACGCAACACTCAGGTTCTGGAGCAGGACTGCAGTTCAGTAGTTGACGAGAAACCAGAACCTTCCGCCAGAGTTCAGAAGAAGATTAAATGATTGAAGGCAGACTCCAGCATACATAGGACCAGAAACGTCATTGAATCCATAACTAAAGCCACCCGAGAAGGGCAATACAGAAAACAAAACTGGGTACAAACTGGTAACAATGAGACGAAAAAAGAAGATGTTAAAAAGCTGCAGAAACCTGTTGTTGCATTTCCCATTGAATACCACCCAAGTAGCTACGTTTTTTTTTTTTTTAACGGAAATGGTTAGGGCTTTATTTCATGCAACTATGCAAACGAACTTTCACCCCCAAATTACCAGATTACCTCTGCCTAAATTTGGGAGCAAATCGCGGCCAACTATTGTTGGACAAACAGTGGCAGCTGACCTTACAGAGCCTCGCATTCAGTGAGGTAAAAACTCTACCTGTGGGTTAGGTATCCATTAAAAAAAAACATTTTACAGGAGTTAGATAAAATACTAATGACAAAACGTTTTTCACAACTGTCAGGATGGCCGAGCGGTCTAAGGCGCTGCGTTCAGGTCGCAGTCCACTCTTGTGGGCGTGGGTTCAAATCCCACTTCTGACAATCTCTTTTTTTTTCTTGCCCGCGTGAGAAATGGCTAAAACAGTGAACACAATTCGACAAAGTAATGGACCCTTTTTTTTAACGGCACTTCTCATCGGGCATATTGTTTTTCTCCTCTTCTCCCACTTATAGGTTGGCCCTTCAAAAAGCGGTTGGCCCGTTTAGTTGTGATTTACATCTTGCTGCGATGTGTATGTCTTTCAACCCATCACATTCGATTAGACATATCTCCTAAATAATTTCATTTACGTCATTGTGGCAATGGATAATCCCTTGTTTTGTCTCTCCGAAATGTGAATGCTGGAACTCATAAGGGGAGCAAAATACGATACGATGGTCGTTATTATTCTTTGAAACACCAATCGAAATTAAATGAGTCAGGTGGTCAGCCTCACGTATGCTGTCTTTACTTCCCATGACATTACCCGATAACCATTTTAGGTTCAACAAATACAACCAAACAAGTCCGTGAACTGCCTTCTTCAGTTTCAGTTTGTGATAAACACAAATTCCAAAGTTCTGCGACGTTTAACCAGTTCGTATCTGAGCGGCGGTTATTTGGTCGGCCGGGTTTTTTGTAGATAATCTCCTGTTTAAAAGGTCTTTGTAGTGTAGGTTCACACCACAACCGATGTTTGTTTGGCTTTTTCCGGCGGCTTACAGATCGGCAACCAAGCAGCAACAGGGCACCAGCACAGCGACCAGCACGAGGCAAGCCAAGCACCAGCAACAGTCTGCTAGTACCCGTGTCGATATCATCACAAAGAGATCTGGATCACACCAGAACCAAAAACCACAATCACCACAGCACAGCAAGGAAGCAAACAACCGTAATATCAGGTGTGACTACTCACCACAAATAAAAGGAAACCATATAAGACAGCTAAGGAACCTTCTTCGATATAGCAGGCCTCCGGGCAGCTGAAAGAGGATCAAATTTGAAATTTTTGTTGGACGAATTGGAATTGGAGGTTCACACCTGATTATGTTCTTTGTCTTCTATCTGTCGCTGTCCTATCCGGTGGTCTCCTTTGATTTTTGTTTCACATGCCTCTGATTTTTAATCAGTTTCTTTCATTCCCGTGTGGTTATGTAGGATGTGTTCCGGTTCTCTTTTGCTCATGTCCCCGTGGAATTTTGCTGATTGTTGCTGATGCTTGGTTGGTCCGAGCTGGTAGCAGTAGTAGTGCCCTAACCGCTATGAGAGGTCCCTGGAAAACGCTAAACAAACAATTCGCAGCACTGTCAACAAACACTGTTCCTTTTTCAGGACAACCAAGCGGTCACAATCTGGTAGTCTTAGTTTCAGCTTCATAGCCCATCTTTGCTCCGCTCCTGTGCAAACGAAAAACACACAGAATGTTTATCACTGTATTAGAATTGCAGTTCATCATTGATGGTAGCAGAAGTCGCCAACAGATCAGCAGTTGCCCACGCGATCAATTTTAATCACATACGGGCACCACAACACTGCACGACAGGCATCGCGCCATTTTCTGAATCTACATTTCACACCAGTACGTTGGTAACAGCCGAAAAAACATTTCAAATGCAATCCGCAGCTCACAGGGTCACGCCATGCATTCAACTCAGAAGCTGGGCGACGAAACTATATCCAGTCTACAAATGGAGCAAAAATGCATCGGCCACCGTCAGGCAGAAGCAAACAAATTTGCCTCTGTTTCGAACAGTGCCGCTGCCTAACGCCCATTTTGACCGGTCATTATACACCGGTCACAATCTGTTGTGATCAGCCTATTTAATTTTTAAAAAATATTGAGGGTAACATAGATCTGCCCCCCCCCCCCCCCCCCCCAAAATGGAATGCTCGAGGTTCGTGGTGGGGGAAAAAAAAGATTCACGCTTCTTGTAACCAGCTGCTGTTGAGTTGCGGTTCTGTCGAAGGCTGAGTTTTACTGCTTGGAATTAGTTTCCAATTGTCATCCAGTTTTTATTTTCATCACGCCTGAGTTTTACTTTTGCCAGCCGCTGTTGTCTGAGTTGCTGTTTCAGGTTTTCCTCCTGGTTGTCAGGGTCCCATATTTAACTTCTTTGTGTTTTGCTTTTTGTTTTCGCCCCATTCATGTGTATGTGCGTAAGCTTTTGTGTGTGTGCCTGTGATTTTTTTTTAAAAGCCTTTTTTTTTTTTTTTTTGCTTTCTTATAGCTTTTTTTTTGGTACCGTTTTTTCCAGTTTTTTTTTTCATGGTTAAGAAGTAGCGGACATAAGTGAGGATAGTGTCAACTGAAAAGTGAGAGTTGTGAGGACTTACAGTGAGGTCGGAAGGTGGAGATAGAGAGGATAGCTTTAACAAGTTCTGGATTTGAAGTCATCTGGGTGTTCTTCTTGCTTCTGAGTCATCAGCTTCGGTGCGCATGGTCAGTCGGTCACCGCCCTTTCTTCTGCTGATGTGTTCGCCTCGTCCGGGGGCTTATCTTTCGTAGTTCTGTTAACAAACTGTGCGACCAGTTTCTGCGATTCTTTGTCACTGTCTACTTTTGAACAATCGTCGAGGGAAATTGGTTTGTTCTGCCTGCTGGAATATTCGTACAGATGTTTTCTTTATTCGCTGTATTTACGGCATTTCAACAGGTGGGCCTTTGTGTTTTGTACCTTACATTCGTCACATGTTGGATTCTTGAATCTTTCAGGCCAGTAACCCAGTCGCAGCTTCCACAGTTTACTGATCGTGGGGATTTTTGTTGGTTCTTTGATCTGCGACTGGGTCCTGGGCTTCCTCAGCATTCTGTAGGCGTGTCTACCTTTGGTGTCTTCGGTCCACTGCTTGTCCCATGCTTCAGGGAGAAGTTGTTTGGTTCCCGCTTTTACTTCAGATTTTTTCTAAGCTTATGTCCATCTTATTGTCGCAGCTGGTGCCTTCCTTTGAGGCCCTATCCGCCGACTCATTACCGGGTATGCCCTTGTAAGCTGGTATCCATCCTAAGGTGAGTTCACTCCCCTTTCTCTTGAGCTTTGTGTCGAATGTTCTAGATTTTATAGTGATGTCGGGAGAATGAAAGAGACGGATAGCTAGGTGAGAGAAAAGGGTCCCTGGTGCTTGCGGTTCTGGCAGGTTGAGGCTTCCTGCACCTCCTGCCCCCTCACCCCCCCCACCTCGTGCAACATCGTATCTGGTTGGTAACCTGAGGACCGAGGAGGGGACCCTATTGGTGGCGGGACTCGCTCCATGATCTGAAATTAGCCTGAAAGTCATTTTAAGTATTTTTAGACACATGGATGTTGGGGCAGGGATGATAGCACAATTATGAAATGGAAGACTGGCATCCTTGAGTGGTGGTCCCCTTTGGTGCTGTATCCTCAGCTGTCTTGCCTTGAAACTTCGGGGTGGCCTTGGGCGGTTACCGCTGTCTTGTCCTTTTCTGAAAATAAACTATGTGATAAATCTGTTAGGTTTTTAATTTGTGTTTGGTCTAGTAGCCTGCAGTGAGGAAATAGTGGACAGTAAGGGTTTAGAATGCTGGAAAGCTTCAGATGACTTGAAGCGAGATCGAACCCAGATAGCTTGTAGGGGCGAATAGGGTTGGTCCCTGGTTGATTCCGGGTTTGTCGTTGTGTAGATCTGGGCTTAGTCGTGGCCCTCAGGTGGGTCGGGCTTGGGTTAGTTGACTGTCTCCTGTGATACTTGCACAATTCCGGTTGTTACTTGTTATGCATATGAACTGCTTTACCAACTTCTGTATTTCTGGCTAGCAGTCGACATACAGGCAGCTTTTAGTTAACATCGTCATCTTCTTTTATTGAGATTTCTGAGTCACACACTTGACATATTGACATTAGTATCTCAATAGGTTGTTGTTGACCAGTATTTTGGTTGGTTCGTTGATTTATGTTTGGTTTCTTGGTTTTCTCAGCGCTCCGTTAGCTCGTTGTCCTTCGAGCAGTGGCTCCATTGTGCCGCCCAAGTCATTGTGATATTTTGTTTGAGAATATTCGTTAGGATTGGCCGTAATCTGTCATCTACGTACCCACCAATCGAAGACTAGTTAACAGATAAAGGACTGGTCATCAACACAGCGTCAATCTGGCGTCTCTTGACAAGGAACAAGTCTTTCGCCTTTTACAAGTCAAGTTGTTATGGACGAACAACAAAACTGGCCATGCTGTGCCTGGTCAGATCCCGGGCCTCACTGAGGGCTGCCTTGGGGGCACATCCGAACCAGGTCAGTCAGAATCTAAAACGTGGGTATCTTGAGCCCTAAAATATTGTTGGATCTTCCCGGCCTGTAATGTCTAGTAGAGTTGAACCCATCCCCAGAAAAGTATTGCAGAGACCAAGTGTGGATCTTCCCGGCCTGTAATGTCTAGTAGAGTTGAACCCATCCCCAGAAAAGTATTGCAGAGACCAAGTGTGGATCTTCCCGGCCTGTAATGTCTAGCAGAGTTGAACCCATCCCCAGGAAAGTATTGCAGAGACCAAGTGTTCCACGTGCAGCATGATCGTTGAGTGGGGGTGACCATAATATTTTGAGCTTAAACGGGACATCCTAAGCGGGGGATGTGGCTGACGCTCAACACTCAGGGATGGAAATACAATCAGACGGCTACTGGTGCCATCAGAATTGGAGATACTTGATTGCTGCTAAAGATGGAGACAGAGCACTTATGGGAGTGTCCTGAGTGCTGTGATGTTGATTCTTAATTCAACTTTCCAGTGTTGTAGAACTAGCCAGTTATGTAAATTTTTTCGTTTGCTGCATAAACAAGAGAAAATATCCACAGGACGCTAACTACCCAGGATCTATGCAGTGATGCTTGCCACTCTTCACCTTAGTTCACAATCCTGAATGGGTACCAGGTGAAGTACTGGTTAAGTAAAAGTGACTGGCGTAACCACATCGCATATAGATCTAGACCTATATGCCCAAAACGCACGAAGGCGCAGAAAAGAATTCTTTTTAAAAGGGTCTACCTGTCACCCCTATAGTTTCACCATTTTTAGATGTGCTGAACAGCAAAACATATACATTATTTGAAATAATATGAAAAAGGACTGCACCTTGTACCCACACAGTTCTGCGGGTTAAATCAGATCTGTTGTTGCCTAAAGGCGTGCCCTAATTATAACCTTCTTGGAGGTTGAACAGGGTATCTAGACTTGCCCTCCATTTTTTTAAAGTCTTATGGTGTCAGACTTTAGGTCTTTAAGTCTGCCAGCCAAGTTTGAGATCTTTTCTTTTCCCGGGGTAAGTGACAGACATGCAGCATCTTCTTAGTGTTTATCGGCTGTAAACTGGTATACAGTTCTGGTTGTTCATCCACTTCTGGACTTTGGTCTTGCTCCAGAACTTGAGTTTAGTGTGCCCATCAATTTGACATAACTGGCTTATCTGTATGCACACTGTTGATTCCTGGCCTCTCAGGCAGATGTACTCCAACTGTAAAGGAAACACACTGTTTGTTACTTGTTAGAGAGCAGCAGATCAATCCCCCCCACCCCAAAAGTGGCCTCAGAACTCACAAAGGGAACTCAATTGCACCAACAAGCATCACACGAAATTCAACTGCATAAACAACTGTTTAAAATAACAATGGATATTTAATTGTTAAACAATACTGTTACAACATGACAACTCCAAACCAGTTAAAATAAGATTACAATATAATGTTTAAAAAATTGTTACAACACTGAGCAAAAAAAATGTAAGATTAAACAAAAAAAACAATATTTACTTCCCCATGTGTGTTTCAGGACTGTACTGTGAGGAAAAAAGAAAAGATCCACTGCCTATTCAAAATGCATGTCGTAAGAATCGACTAATTAGGAGCTACCTTTAAATTTAAAGCCAGAGTGCATCTGTCCGAGTGGCAAGGAACAACCAGCTGCACATAAATACTGTAAGCCAGTAAAACAGATGTGCATGCAAAACTCAGGCCCTGGCACAAAGCCAAAGTCCAGATGGATGAGCAACCAGGACCAGTGAACAAAGAAGAAGACAATGTCTCCTCTGTCACACATCTGCAGAACTATCACATATCTTAAACTGACTACAAGATACCTTGCAACCATATACCACTTCTTCTAGTGCTGCAAAACTCAGTTCTTGTACCCTATCTATTGTTATGGTAACCCATTCTGTCTCAAGTGTTACTTTATCGCTTCTGCCCCCTGGTGTTATTATTCGAACTAACCCAGACTCAAAACAATTTATTATTTAAACTAACTTCTTGGCTTAAAACATTTTGAAGGAAGAAATGTAAAGAAACAAAACAGTTAAATGGTAGTGGTGGTCTAGCCAACTGAACTGAACTGTGGAATTATGAAGACTACATATAAACAATTGCTGATGGCAGATAAAATGTCTTCATCCATCACAAGATATGAAGACAACAGCATCCATAAGTAATCAAGGACTATGAGTACGAAGATGACAGATGTGCATGGTTCTTGGTAGATTTTCTCATATTCTGTGACAGCGCAACCTCAGCTGCCTAGCAGGCTGAGGCATCATGATTCATTTTAGAAGAGGCAGAACATTTAAGACTGCATGAGTTACGGAATTGAATGCAGATCCAGCAAGAAAGGGTGTATGAGAGAAAGAGCATGACATGGGTACAACCACTGTGATATTGGAACAGTCAGCATCTACACTCTGAAAAATGTGCTGTGGGAGATACGACATCAATAGGTATGCCATGCCATTTCTGAAATCGGAAACCACAAATAAAATTTTTCACAAGTAACAAAAAAAGATTATACCACATGATGTGCCAGGGGAGACAAGTGAAAGGACACATTAAACCAGATGAATGTTGCCTGCTCATAATAACCAAGGTGAGAAGATACTCCACTGAGGAATAACTTGCCATTCATTAGATACATCTTTTTTAAAACAATGCCCAAAAAAGACAAAAAGTAACTGCACGTTTTTCCAGGCGGACAAGACCATGTCCTTTTGTCTGCGCAAATTTTGATAAAACGATTGATTATTGTGTTTTCAATAAAGCATAGCAAACAGCAAATTTTGACAGGCAATAAAAATGTATAATCTGTTGCATGTGTTTTCTCGCCGACATTCACAACTGGGTAACATTACTTTGGTTCATATTACATGCAGGGTATACTGGTGTGAGAGGCAATGAGAGAGCAGACGCTCTGGCTGGCAGTGTGACTATCAGGAATGGGCCCTGTATGGACAGGAAAGACATCATCAATGCCATACAAGAGACTAAGCGCAGTGAGGCTTTAAATTTTGTGGAAAATTATTTTTCACTGAATAGACTGCACACCCTGGGTATACCAATTGGAACAGCAACCGGAGCCACCTGCCATTACATCAACCAGAACAAAATGGAAACTGTGAGCCTCAAAACACTTGGAGACATACTCAGAAGAGATCGGAGCACTTATGGTCATGTCTGATGTGCAAAGAAGTTGATCTATAAAAAGAACAATGAACTATAATAATACATGCTACACATTTATAGTCTTATCTCTGGCATGATTTACATGACTATAAGCATCACATTGATGAGTTTTCTTCTACATTTTCTATGGTTTTATGCAATATCAGTTCATCAACTTGTGCAAAAGCTGCACTAATATCATCACATTCAAATGGCTTCTCTACTGCATGCTTTTTTTTATGTGACTGCAGATTATTACGTTGTGTAAAAGCTGCCGCACAAATATTACATTTAAATGGTTTCACTCCTGTATGTGTTACTTGATGAGACTTCAGTTTATTTTTCGTCGCAAAAGCTGCATCACAGGTGTTACATTTAAATTTTTTCTCACCTGCATGTGTTGTTTTATGCAATATCAGTTCACTGTCTTGCACAAAGGACAAACCACAAGCGTTACATCTAAATGGTTTCTCTTCTGTGTGCTTTTTCTTATGTGACCGCAAATTATTACGCTGTGTAAAAGCTGCATCACAAACATCACATTTAAATGGTTTCTCTCCTGTATGTTTTACTTTGTGCAACTTCAATTTACTTGGTTCTGCAAAAGCTGCCTCACAGGTGTCGCATTTATATGGTTTCTCACCTGTGTGTCTTCTTTTATGTAGTTTCAATTTACTAGATTGAGCAAAAGCTGCATCACAAACATCACACTTAAAATTTTTCTCTCCTGTATGTTTTACTTTATGCAACTTCAATTTACTTGGTGCTGCAAAAGCTGCGTCACAGGTGTCACATTTATATGGTTTCTCACCCGTGTGTCTTCTTTTATGTGATTTAAATTTACTATACTGTGTAAAAGCTGCATCACAAACACCACAATGAAATGGTTTCTCGCCTGTATGTGTTACTTTATGTGACTTCAGTTTACTCCGTGTTGTGAAAGCAGTATCGCAGATGCCACATTTATATTTTCTCTCACCTGTATGTATTGCTTTATGCAATATCAGTTCATTATCTTGTAGAAAAGATACACCACAAACATCACATTTAAATGGTTTCTCTTCTGTGTGCTTTTTCTTATGTGACCGCAAATTATTACGCTGTGTAAAAGCTGCATCACAAACATCACATTTAAATGGTTTCTCTCCTGTGTGTGTTATTTTATGCGACCTCAGTTTATTTTGTTCTGCAAAAGCTGCATCGCAGGTGTCGCATTTATATGGTTTCTCACCTGTGTGTCGTCTTTTATGTAATTTCAGTTTATTAAGTCTCGTAAAAGCTGCATCACAAACATCACACTTAAAATTCTTGTCCCCTGTATGTGCTGTTAAATGTGATTTCAATTTACTTTGCTGAGCAAAAGCTACACCGCAAATGTCACACATATAGGGCTTTTCTCCCGTGTGTTTTCTTTTATGTAATTTCAGTCTAATATGTTGTGCAAAAGCTGCATCACAAACATCACACTTATATGGTTTCTCTCCTGTGTGTGTTATTTCATGCATTTTCAGTCTATTGTGTTGTGTAAAAGCTGCATCGCAAACATTACATTTAAATGGCTTCTCTCCTGTATGCTTTCTTTTGTGAATTTTCAAATTATTAGATCGTGCAAATCCTAAACCACATTCCTCACATTTATATGGCCTCTCTCCTGAATGCATTCTTTTATGATCTCTTAGATGATTATAATATGTAAAAGTGGAGTCACAAAGATCACATTTAAATGATTTCTCTCCTGTATGTTTTCTCCTATGTTTCTTCAGATAGATATTCTGAGTAAAAGCCGCCCCACAGTCATCACATTTAAATGGTTTCTCCCCTGTGTGTTTTCTCTTATGTAGTGTCAATCTCCTATTTTGAGTGTAAGATGCATTACAAACATCACATTTAAATCGCTTCTCTCCCGTCTGTGCGCTTGTTTCCAGTTTGAGATCACTAGATGTCAAATCTGCATTAGAAGCATCACACTCATATGCCTGCTCATCTGTGTCCATTTTTGTCGGCTCTACACTTTGCTCATCCACACCAGTACTTATTAATCCACTAACTGGATCTAACAAACGATAGTCCGGAGTGATCTCCCCCACCAATGTTTCTTCTGACATATATTTTGCTTCTGTAGTCTCATTCTGTATACTTGCACCATCACCATCACTTCCAATCATAATAACAGAAGCTGTAATATTATTTTCTATATTTGCTCCTAGATAATTAAGACCATTTGTCTGTACGTCTTTCTTGTCAACCGATTCAGTCATCCCGGTAGTCTCGACTTCTTGTGAGACATCAGAAACTGTATCTGCAACAATTATAAATTTTGTTTAAAAAAAAATTCCTAAACATGCTGTCATTATTCAATCGAAAACAACTTACTCTGCATATGTTCAAGTTGAGCTGGTCCCTGTGTATGGTTGGTTGTGGGGGTGTAGACGAATTGACCTACCCCCCCCCCCCCCCCCCAACAAGTACATCATAAAAATGGACTAATTAGGGGTGTTTTTTCAAAGTCAGAATGCACCCGTCTGAGATGTCAGGAACCAAAAGTTTGCCCACAAATAAGCCAGATCTGTAAAACAAGTTCTTGAACAAGACTAGTCCAGAAGTGGACGAATAACCAGAATTTACCAACAGAGTTTACTGCCATGTCTAGTGAATGCCAAGAAGAACTACAGTTGGCAAACACCACTTTTATCTGTTACATAATAGGAAAGTATGATACTGCAGAAATATTTATTAAAAATTTGCAATTTATATTTTATTTGATCGTTTCCCTGTGTGGGTTCCGGAACCTCACTGTGGTGAAAACAAGAACAGACCCACTAGCTACTCAAAAGCCTGGTCATAAGAGTTGACTAACTTCAGGACTTTTTTGGAAGTCAGAGTGCATCTGTTCGAGAGGCAGGGAACCAACATATCATCTGCCAGATCTGTCAAACAGATGTATACGCTACACTCAGGTTCAGAACAAGACTCAAAGTCCAGAGATGGATAAACATCCAAAACTTTTTGCCAGAGTTTACAACCAATAAATGCGAAGAAGAAGATTTAACAATTATGAGACACAAACAACTTCTCCTCCCTATTTCGCAAATGTATCTATTTGAAGGGTGCCCAAGAACAATTAGGCATATGTAATTTATTAAAGAGCAACAAAAGAAAGTTCGGCCACTTTAAAAGAGCATCTAACTATCAACTGCCACTGAGAGCCATGACAAAGAAATATAATGAATATACAGCAGGAGGAAGACCACAGAAATAATGGAACAATGGCATCAAGAACAGCAACACACATAAAATGTGTATAAAAAGCTAAATTTAAGATTCTCCTCAGTCATGTGAATTTAACACAAAAGCACACTATTTTCAAATAGTATGACTCAATTGTTACCTCTAATCTCTTCAATTACAACAGGCTGATTTATCTGTTCACTATTAAAACTGTTGGTGTCTGTGTTGTTAACTGTCTCACCATCAGATGTGCCATCTTTCGTGTGAAAGTACCTGAGAAATTTATTCTGAGGAATAAATATACATTTAAACAATTAACATTCACAAAACTCTTGATACTCTATTTAACCCCCCACCCCCTCCCAAATTCAACAAACAAAGAGACATAATCAAGTATCTTTATGATAGAAATCTGTATCAGCGAACAAAAAGTAAGCATGAGAAACCCATTAAATATGTGTCTTGAGTGTTGAATTATTATTTTTGAAGAAAATGAACTTTCACTGATATTTAACAAGCACTTATCGTGTACCAGTGTTGCTAAGCAAACTCAATGTCAACCCTTTCTCCTGTGCTGAACACTTTTCTATCCTCTAAATGCAAAAGATGCTAACTATATTTTTACACCTATAAATGTTCACCCTAAAGAAGTGAGTGCCTGGCTGGAGTGCTGACAAGCCAGATGTACTATGAAGACGCCAAGAAAACTCATCTTTACAGAAAAGAAACACTAGAAACTAGATACAATTACCCAGCCTCGCCAGGGATAGTGAAAGAAAATGTATCCTCTACTAAGTCTACTTCATCTTTGTCTTCATCGATGCTTTATTCGCAGTAGAAACTCCATGGAGGAGTGAGCACAACAGTAGCTTCCAGATCGTCAAAAGAAACATTCTTTGAATGTTCTTGCTCTTCCCTTCTTTACAGGAGGACGATTCCCCATGAGCATTCCAGGGCTCCATTGTGGGAAAAACAAGAACATATCCACTGCCTACCCAAAATAAACCCTGTTGGATAGTTTGGTCTTCTGCAAATACATTCCTATATGTACCAAATTAGTAGTAGTAGGCAACTCTCAGTCCCTGGGGATCAGTGAGTTGTGTCGCTGGATTTGAGAACACCGTCTGCTACGACTGTAAAGTTCAATGAGGGTGTGGCAGTCTCAGTCTACTTAAAAATGTTGATTCTTTTTTATAATGAGGCTGGTTTTCTCTCAGATGTTCCCTCTCTATAGCTTGATGCATTTGACCTCTTACAAACTGCGTCAGCCCATCTGTTACTGTCTGCCTCCAAAAGAGTCAGTTTTCCAAATTAATTACATGATATATAAAAATCAATGTTTGTGTGTTTGTTTATGAGCTATAGACTCGGAAACTACTAAACCGATTTAGCTGAAATTTTCAGGATATGTTTGTTTTCATACCGGGTGTTCACCAATCATGATTTGAAATTCAACCTGTCATTGTTAGAGATAGTGTGCGACAATTTTTGGGAAAATCTTCTAAACTAATATTTACATTTTTAGTGACAGTTAATTATAGCCACGCTAGTAAATGCGCATGCGCCGTAGTCAGAACGCAAGACTTCCACCATTTGCCGGCGAGATACGCACAGCCAACGCCTTCTCTAATAAATAGAGTAGGCCGTGGTACAGCAAACAAGACTATCTCTATATCTGTGCAGACAATGATTGCCACAATAACCATATTAAACACGATTTCTATTTTTTTTTCAAACAACCTTCGATGAGTTGGAAAGTAGCCGATGGATTGGAAAGGGGGGAATCAATGCCTATCTCGACATCGGCCCAAATATTGACTGCGACATTAACCATGTTAGACACGTGCGATTTCTATTGTTGTGCCGTTTCAATAATATATCTGGAATATCTGTCTATAAGAAAACAATTGCCTGCTGTTTTGAGTTGTATTATAATTGGGACACTGTAGTAGGGACACACATCTCAAATAGTTTTGTTCTCTTTTCGTTTCTCCGATGAAGTGGCTGCTTGGTCGAATGGTTAGAACACTGGGCTCCTGTCCGGGAGACCAGGGTTCGAATCCGCAGTAGTGTTTTTTTTTTTACCCAAGGCTAAAATAAAATCCTCACCTGCACTGTCGTGGCGACAGCACTAGCCATGTGGTCCTTAATATTTAAAAGAAAAAAAGGACAGGTATGTTGGTAATTCAGTTGATTATTAAATTTGACCATTTCGCACACTTATGATTTCATTTTTAAACTTTACAATTGTATGGTTACGCTGAAATTTCATAGCTTTCCATTTATTTTCATTTAGATTTAATTATTTCATCTGCGTTGGAATTTTAAGCTGTGCTGTTTACCATAGCATTCATTTCATAATTATGGTGTATTTTTCCTGTTTTCATTTGCTTTTCAATAGTTTTTTTTTCTCTCAACTACTTCAATGAGGGAAAGAGTAGTCAGTGAATGGGGGGGGGGGGGGGAAGGGAGGAGGGGGTGCAAACTGTTTACTGAGAGAGCTTCAAGTCACAGTAACTGCTTTACCCACTAAAAGTAGCAGCAGCAGTAGTAGTTGTGGTTGGGCTGTTACACCGTAGTGCTCTCATGTGAAGACCGCCGGTAAGGTTATGGCGTTCTGTCGGGAAGCAAAATTATTCATCCTAACCTGACCAGTCCATGGCGACAGCACTAGCTATGCGGTACCAAATCTTCTGGCACACGACTCCCTGTCTACTCCGATGGTAAAACAGATAGCAGTGACATTATTTTAGCTACTGTGGTGGTGGTCGTGGTAGTAGTTGTACTGGTACTTGAAGGATGATGTGGTAAATATTACACTAGCCCCATTCACTACCTATTACAATTCCTGCTCCCCATTTTTGTCTGGGTGGACAGGGATGTCAATGTCAGTTACAACAACAACAAAATATCGCCAGGTGATGATTTTCAAATCCTTCGAAGGGAGAGAGCAGTAGTCGGTGGAAGAGGGGAGGGGAGGTGTGTAATGACCTAAATATAAGAGAACTTAAAGAGCATTACACGTGATTTTCAAGTTCTCATTACTTAATTTGTTTATATTTTACTAACGCTACCTCCGCCATTCAATTTTTTTACGACGTGACTTTGTTATTTACAAGTACAGCTGTAGCTTTACTTCCGTCTCCTTTAAAAATACAAACAGCTTTAGCATGTGATAACCAAATAACCATTTTTGTTAGTGTGCTAATAACACCATTTAAACGACCATTTAAAGACACAATTATATGGTGCGTTTTCTAAAGTTGGAAAACCAGACTATCTCTATATCTGTGCAGAGAATGATTGCGACATTAACTATATTAGATACGAGCGATTTCCATTGTCTTTCTTTTCCAAAAACCTTTGATGAGGGAGAGAGTAGTAGGTGGATTTAGTTGTGGTGGTGGGGGGGGGGGGGGGGGGAAATCAAAGACTATTTCTATATCTGAGTAGACAATGATTGTATTAGACACGTGCGATTTCTATTTTCTTTCATTTCCATTTAGCCAAACTATGCCACAGCAAAGCGTGGCCTTGTACAGCTAGTTACATGATAAAATGTAAACAAACACCTTTTTCATGCCTTTCGACTTAGTGCTAGTAGCTATATTTTTGAGTGATGTGGTATAAGAACCGACATCTTTATTTCCAAGGAAGTTGTCTGGTACCCACTTTTGATGGCAGGAAGAAAAGACACAGAAATCAACACATTAAGTGTTATAGCACACTAGTTCCTGTGACAAATAACACAACTTTTGGCACATAAAACACACAAACCCTTGTCTAGCAAAGGCAAATAAAATAAACTATTTTTTGGGCCACCCTTATGCTATCAGCTTTAAACACAGACCCCTACTAAAACTAACGAGCACAAAATAATAAAACAAGAAGACTTAAAAGAGCTGTCAGAGTAACATAAAGAAATACAATTAAAAATGAAGAAAACAGAAGACAACTAGACCAGAAACCAGTAACAGTTTATTGATTGTTTGGCCCTCTGACAAAAATGCATTGCACCAACTGATACAAAGATCCACTGTGAAGAAATAAAATGGATACAGAGCAAGGGGAACACCATGTAGAAGATGAATGATCACATCAAGAACAGCCTTAAGGAGATGAAGACCAACACAATGGAAAGAGCACATACAATATCATTACATAACCCTCCAATACTTCGATGAAGTAATCAGAGGAAGTAAAGAAGGCTGGGCTAGACTGGGTAGATCTCAAAGGTCAGATCAGCTGTTAAAAAAAAAACAAAAAAAAACTATAAAATTAAGTTATCAGTAACTTATTTACCTCATAATTTTCTTCACCGTCCATCTTTACAGCTTCAAGAACATTTGTTCAATACAGTCATCAGTCTGATTGGGACAAATGCAAGAGTAAGTTGAAATCTGTAATTATATCAATGAATAAGTCAATAATTAGGTTACAAAACACATATGACACTTGATAACAGGTTGTTCGTATAGGTGGTATAACTATCAAACTTATTGATTACATGTAGCTGATGATAATTCTCAGCTGCATATCTGCACATGAAAATAGTTTTGCATGCAGATAATAATGAAAATGCCCACTTCCATGTGGCTCAAATGGTCTGAGATAATTAAAAATACTGTGGAGTTGATTATCCCATTTATAATATAACATATGAAGCTGAATTAATATTTTTGTAGACCAAAAGATACCCAGCGGGTAACACCACAACAGCGGCTTTTACATCGCAGGGCATAATTTGGTCCCCATTTTAGACGAGGTCAGCCGTTGTGATGCCTCCCAACAGCACAAGGCTATAACTTGGAGACTTCCGCTCCTGCAACTTAACTTTAATTGTATGTTGTCAAATGGTAAATCCTCATAAACACAAATTTCAAGGGACCAACCAGTACCTTTTTTTTTAAATTATGGTGACTACTAGTGCTCTCAACGAGAATGCAAACAAAGAAGCTTATGGATAGGAAGTTTATAGAGTTTGCCTCCTAAGCATGCTCCTTTATGACAGTAATAGCTGGGCTCTAAATCCTTCTCAATAAAAATAGCTGAATACTTTCCACATACGCTGTTTGAGACACATTCTAGGTATGTCATACAGGACTTTGTCCCTAACGAATGTGTTCTTACAAGAACAGGAATGTCAACAATAAACTTTCCAATGAAGCAAAGACGCCTGCATTGGTTGGTACATGTCTCTCACATTCCAAAGGACCTGCTTATGGTGAAGTGGTAATAGAAAAAAGATCTGTAGCAAGGTCAAAGCTACGCTATAAGTATATACTGTAAATGTGACCTGAAAGATAACAACACTGATCACTGACACTAAGGAGAGCTGAGCCACAGACAAGACTTCTCTGAAGGCAGACACAGTGAAAGATGGACTGTCGCAGATTTGAAAGAGGCCAAATGCAGCAAGATCTATCCTCCATAAAGAGAAAGCCAGCCTCAGAAGATAGATTACTGAAGTGTTTATATGAACTACTATGGGGCAGAGATTACCATTCGCGCACTAAATGTTTACAACCATAGCAGATGCTGTTTGTAAAACCAGCGGTACAACTCCATGGTTCCTAGGGAGTAATGGTTGCCTACACTAACACTTGCCATGATAATGGAACCAAAGCAGAAGTGACAAGAGGCCATTTTTTCCCAGCTGTGCAACAGACAAATTTTACCCTTAAAACAAGACCGCATGGACTTTCATCACTCTCACAGAAAAATTATTTTTCTGTACTCTTTACATTAAAAATCATATCATGACATTTATTAGGAGTTACTGCACAGATGCCAGGCTCAAGAGATGGATAATAGCCATTGTGATTGTGTAGAGACTAAATCAAGGCATGGTGGTGTAAAACTAAGCGCAATTAAGCAAAATTTCTTCTTTAAACCTTTTTAAATCATTAACTCATAAAGTGCTTATTACTTAAAACTAGTGAGCTGGTAGCCATTTTTATAGGTTAATTAGGCCCAAATTATACTGTATGTAACTGAGAAATTTGAGAAATGCATATGCAGATAGATCTCACTGTCCCGATTTCAGCAACGAATAGTTGCTAAGGGATTCATTTAAAAACAAAATATTTATTGCAATAAAAGGCAAAATTTAGTCATTTCATCCCTACATTTTAATAGGTTGCTGCCTGGAATCCATTTTTTTAACCAGTTTCTACTTATAATATTTTTATAAATATTTTAATTTGTATTTTGTCTATGGTGGTATCCGCCATAAAATGTTACTGTTAGTATCTCCGCTTAGACTTAGAACTGACTTACAAGTATCGTTGAATTTATAATTTTAATCTTTATCTAGCTGTGATGGTTTCATAAGTAAACACTCAATCTAACAAAAAAATTGAAGTAAATTATTTACTAGTCTAGTGTTGTTCCTCCTACTATTACTACTAAACATATTTTCGTCATGTTCCTATTTAACTGACCTTTAAAAAATGTATATCTCTGCTAACGTACAAACTTGAATAATGTACCATTCTTATGCATTTTTCAAACCTCATACCCAAGTGTGCAAAAAATGCTGAAATTTTAGTAAAAGTAGGTTAAGAACCTATTTCGGCACGTCGGCAGTTTTAGGACGACCTCAGTGCCAGGCCGTTGAGTGAGTGACAATGAAATGTCAAGCCAACGGGGAACAGTCCAGTCTTTGAGATTTAATACCTATTAATAGTTTACACGTAGTCTTACTTTAAGTTTTGACGGATATGGTCGTTTGGTCTTAGCCAAACGACCGAGACGCAACAATTTTTATTGGAATAACTGATACAAATAAATATATTTTATCAACCCAAAGATACCCGATGAAGCCGGAAAGGACTGTCAGTGACGTCACGGGATGTCATGTATCTCTCTACACAAAGAAGCCAAAAGTAAAAGTCAATGGATAGTGGTAAACGTCAAATGCCAACTTCGCATTCTTCGCGATGGGGCGACCCGTTGCTATGAAGCTGAAACTAAGACTACCAGACTACCCACGGTGGCATGGGAACAGGTAATTAGGACCCGTTAGTTAAGTCTGTCAGTTCTCCGTGTGGATTCCAGAGGTGGGGGGGGGGGGGGGGGTGGAATGGCCCACTACCCCATAACAAGCATGTCCTTAAAGTCGACGGAGCTTGTTTACGTCTTCCACCCCAAATAAAACGTGGTTGCTTTTTTGACCTTTCTCACACTCTAGCTATGTTACAGGGGTGTTACGATTTGTGTTGTGTTCCATGCTGTGAGCGTTATATATAGCGCAGGCTGGCGACATTGCGTATATTATAGCTTTCCTCGGACTCCAATAGGGCATGAAATTACTTCAGCTGTCAGCGTTGACGATTGACAAGGAGAGCAGAGTTGCTTTTCTGCAGCAAGGCAGCTTTTTAGGGCACACCAGAAAGTTGACTAATTACGCTGTTTCCCTCGAAGTCTGAGAGGCGAGAAACCAACGGTCTGCATACAAATATGCCAGATCTGTAAAACGGATAGCATCTACAATTATAAGTGCGTTCCACCAGCCATTCAATCCATCAGCGCCGGGTCGCCCATTAGTTCACCCGTAGACGACTTTGTGACAGTATTTGGGTCTGTCTCCTTTGATCGCATCAACCCTGCAGGAGCCCTTTTCAGGACTTGGTGGCGTACAATGCTAAACCATTATATATGGCGCACATAACCTAGTCACAAGCAACGACCATGGCTTTTTTTTAAGGGGGGGGGGGGGTGTTTGTGCCTAATCAGCCTTCCATTTCAGGAGGATATCTATAAGATCGCCATGATCAAACGCGAATTGATTTTCACAATTTCAGATCTATTCAAAACCAAAAACTGACTTTAGTGCGTTTGGCAATTTTCAAAATTAAAACAGTAAGCTGGAATAGTGGAGCAGTGAGTTGCGACAGCTCGGTTTCTAACGGGGTACGCCTGGCAGCAGCAAGGACAGAACGGACTCGGGACCACAGCCCTAAAACAAGAGATTTGCTCGCGGCCTAAACGAGCAACATCTCTTGCGGGTGATAATTCGCGGAACAGTCCTCTCGGTACATCCCTCGCTGCTCCTTAACGTTGACTGACTGACTGACTTTCTACCCCACCAGGACATCACACAAGCGACAAACACCCGATGACACAAAGTGCCACCATGCGGATGAGGATCGCCGTGGAGAGGTCCCAGAAACCGCGTTCAGACATTTGGCCATATGTATGGCCTGCCTATATTGCGGCCCCTGGCAAAAGCCAGAGTAGGGCTTCAAATAATCCTCAACGTTGAGCTACGTCACGACATAAATGTCCGTTTGATACAATAAATCCTGAATGTCCGACGGAAAAAAATGGCCAACTAATTGGCAGAAAGGTTCACTTGCTCGCTACCATTAACCAGAGTGTGGGACCTAAAAGAAGAGCCATGCCGGATGCATGCTTTGTCGTACTGACTTGCAAAGTTTCCAGATGAAACAACGTGAAAGGTGTTTAGCTTACAGAAGAAAACTGTGCCTAGTTGGGTAGCCATCGAAGTCCTGCGACGGTAGACAAATGTAACAGAATTAGCAACTTTTTAAGGATAATAAAAGGCAATAGGCGAGGAGCCTGATTACACACACACACACACGCGCGCGCGCACACACACAAACTAGATAGTGGACGGCGCCACAGGGATGTCTTTTGTCGCCTCTCCTATTTTTACTGGCATTGGACTGGATTATGGAGATAGCAACAGCTAACGTTAATAATGGAATTCAGTAGACTCCTACAAGACAGCTTGTTTATTTCGACTTTACTAACGATATTTCTCTTCTGTCCCGTTCACGGAATCATATGCAAGATAAATTAAATTTACTTGGTGCGAGGTCAAAACAGCAAGGTCTGAAAATCCATAAAGGAAAGAAGAGATAATAAGAATAAAGCAGGAAAATAGTAATGTGGTTTTACTTAATGGTATATCACTCCAAAATGTGGAGATTCCCGCCTATTTGGGCAATATTGTAGACACAGAAAAAAAAAAGGGGGGGGGGGGTACTGAGATATATATATTAAAATACAGGAGATTTAATAACATTACAGAGTTTGTTTAGGTCACACACACACACAAATTTACATTCGAATGTAAAATCAGTACTTTTGTATGGAGCGGAACCACGAAGACCAGCTAAGGCAATAGCTAATAAACTAGAAACATTCATTAACTGGTCCTACGCAGAATAGGCGGAATTAAATGGTATGGCAGAATTACTAATGTGGAGCTTTAGGAGATAACTAAACAAGTTCCAGTAGCCAAGAGGGGAAGAAAAGATGCCAGCGTTGGATAGTACACACGTTGAGAAAACCTGAGAACAATGTAACTAGAATGTCTTTGCACTGGAACTCACAGGGGCATAGAAATAAAGAAAGACTAAAAACACGAGGAGAAAGGAACTAGAGAGTGAAGTTAAAAAGATGGGGAGGACATGGGAATAGCTACATGTGATGGCGAAGACTGGTTGAGGGCCTATGCTCTATTGGGGGTTAGAAAAGCAGAAGAAGACAAGTTTAAAGGACTGCCAGTGAGAAACACCCTTAGGCCAGCAAGAACTAGCAATTGCAAATTTTACAAAACACTACAAGTAAGGATCGTAGCAGAGGAGCACATTATAAATTGATAATATACACTGATGGATCCAAAATTGAGAAAGGACTGACCTACTTTTTTTACCCCAAAAGGACATCACACTGAGCGATAAACACCCGGGAACCAAGGGAAGTAGATCAGACGTTAAAGAGGGGATATAAACACTAACCAGGCAAACAAACAACGGATGCCATATCGCCTCAGCAGGAGCTCGAGTGCATAAAGGCATAGTGGGGGGGGGGCGTAGCGATGGCTACATGGCCACGAGTGCTGGAAGTTCCGGGTTCAGGACCCTGTGCAGTGTGGGATTTTTTAAATTGCCCCCTGATCTCTGGGTTGTAAGATCGGACGCCCGTGTGAATTGTTGTGCACGTAAAAAAATATGTTTTGGCAGTTGGAAATCGAAAAGAGTAGACAGCACGCCAACATTTGGAGTTAACAATCTATCCAAAGATTTTCAGGATCCTCGCCGGTGCTTCGAAGTTCGTGTACTGCGCTGAGATTCTTTGGACTCATTGTTAGAAGTAGAACAAAGTGTTGGTACTTACCAGTTTCTACAAAATAACATTAGACTGTTTTCGAAATTATTGTAACCAATTTAATGACTTTTTTTTAGCACAATTTTTTAAAAAAAAATTGGAGTCATGGACTATTTTTAAAATTAGTTCTGCATTACAAAGTAAAGAGTGACTTTACAAACACCCTATATTCTTGTACAGGAAGTGTATGCTGATTAGCTGTTGCCAATATTAACCAACCAATGGGGACCCACTGTTGACAGTCCTTCACGTTTGCAGACAAATTTCGAAGAAGTTGTAGTGACCGTTGAGTCGATTCAACTTGCCAACAATCTTCAGTTATATACATCTACCGTGTTTTTTAACATGGAGCTAGTCTGTTGTCCATATCACCTTAGTAAGTAACTGTTGACAGAGTATTCTGTTATTTAAAAAAAAAAAATATATATATATATATTTAACTATACCTTAACTCTTTGAGTCCCGGGGTGGGGTGGTTTGATTGAATTGCAATTATGAAAAGTCTCAAGTATAACACATTAAAAAGACCATAATAAATCAGCTTCTATGCAACATACACATATTATACACAGATGTGAGCAGGGATTATTGAGGAATAATTATTAGAACACTGCTACAACAATAATTGTGTCAGTTGGCTATCCTCCGAATAACGGCCACAAACATCCAAAAACTTGAACTCGAAAATAATAAGGAACGAAAAAAAAAGGTGCTCTCCTCCGAACTTCTACCCGATATTATGACGGCCAAACAAATAGCCTAACAGGGCCTCAGTCGTGTGTAAAATGCAGAGTTTCTGCCAAGGAACAAATCACGGCAAAACTAGGATCGGCTCCAAATAACTAAACAAATGCTCTAACAGTGTCTCAGCGATATGTTAATTGCAGACCTGTTTCTGCATCTATGCCGCACCGCCGACAGTATCCACCGCGCCGCTAAGTGCAGCGCGTGTGGGGCTAAACTAGATGGCTGGGACTCACGAGCAGCAGCTACCCCATCTCCTGCAACTTCCTCTAATTCATTTGCTCGTGAGTCCCAGGCATCTAGTTTAGATCCCCATCCACGTGGTGCATAGCGGTGCGGGGGATACGCTCGGCAGTGAGTTTAACCGGAAGAACACTATCGCTAACCTGCGTCGGACCGCGTGGTCTCCCCACCATGTCGCTATTATCGTGTGTATTGTTCCGTTTCTCGACATTGTCAACGGACAGTAATCCTAGTTTTTGCCGCGATGTTTTCGTCGGAGGAAGTCTGCAATTTTCATGTGATTGAGGCCCTGTCAGGGTGTGTTTTTGGCCGCCATAATATATGGCCGTTATTCGGAGGTTAGCCGTGTCAGTCAGTTGCATAGGGTGGTAACCAAAAAGTAGACAAACAACCAGAATTTTTCACCGAGTTTACAGCCAGTGAACGCTAAGAAAAAGTATTATTATTAATAATAATTTACCATGTAAGCACATAGGGCTGGGTGATAGATCACTTTAAAAAAAAAACTTTCAACAGTGATGTTCTGTAAAACAATGTTCGGCAATCTTCCGAATAACCGTTCCAAATTATCGAGGCTGAAAATATACCCTAACAGGGCCTCAGTCACATGTAAATTGAGGACTTCCTGCAACTTGTAGATTGGGGCTAAACTAGATGGCTGGGACTCACGAGTAGCAGCTACCACATCTCCTGCAGCTTCTTTCATTTTATTTGCTTGTGAGTCCCAGCCATTTAGTTTAGCCCCACTCCACGCTGCATGTAGCAGCGTAGGAGATACTCTCGGCGGTGGCGGAAGTCTGCAATAACATGTGACTGAGACCCTGTTAGGGTATACTTTCGGCCTCGATAATTTGGGACTGTTATTCGGAAGAAGCCCAATGTTCTTCAACTATGGGCCATGGCCCATTGTTGATCCATGGAAAAGTACATTCTGTTTAATCATGTAACGAGGAAGGATAGATGGGTTTTTTTCTTTCAGTCTGTAGGATTAACACCTCCAGAACTTCCTGTTTTTGCGAAAAGAGTTTTTCGGGCATGTCAGTAACAGAAACCAAACACCAAAATCGAAAGAGTGGTAATGTAGCTTTTCGTCTTTCAGAAATAATGCTCCGGCCACTATATCTCAATTTTTAACATCTAAGCTGTGGCAGCTGTCACATAAGGAGAAATTTGTTTTTATTTGACAAATAACCTCCTGTCTACATTTGTTTTTGTTTCTGTGTTTAGTTAGCTGGCAGGTGGACCACAAAACAATGTCCCTTGTTTAAAAGACTGGGGTGCAAAAAGGCTGAGAAACACTGCTGTAAAGAACCTGCCGATTAATGATTATAGTATATTCATTTCTGTTACACAGTCGTCTCTGAAATTGTCAATGATAAACTTCCCAGGTTCAGTTATATTTGTCACAAGGGTGGCGGGTGATTGTTTATAGACGAGGAGAAAGATGGTCGTGTCGTTAATGATGATGCACACTTAGCACTCGTTGCATGCTTCTCACGTAACTCTGAGGCTTGTATACAAAACGTCTGGAAACAACTGTTCTTGTCTATACTGTATTTATTGTTATATCTCAGCAATGTTACAAATTAACATCAGTGATATTTTGAAAGGCGCTGTGCTCTTCCTAAATACTAAATACTTGTAGGTTCGCGTTGTGTTCTTTATCTCTAGTTACTTGGTAAACTGGTTCTATTGTCTTTAACTGCCACCGGGCTACTAGTGCAGGTTGGGCTAAAAGGTTTGTTATCTAATGCTGTCTATCTACTTATCTATGCTCTCTTCCCTGCTTAACTGGCCAGTGCTTGTCTCTTGTTCTCCTCACTCCGTCTCTAGCCTGTCCTTCGTCTGTTCTTTGCTGTCCTCTTTCTTCTGCCTCAGTCTATCTCCGTTTGTGTCTTGTCCCTTCTCTATCTGTGTCTATCCTCTGTCTGTCCCCGACTATCCTCTGGCCCGTCTGCTCTTTGTCTGTGTCCGTGTCTGTCTCGTGTGTGTCTTGTGTCCTCCGTGTGTCAAAGGTTCCGGGCAATCGTTTATAAAGGGGTTACTAGCTTGCTCCCAGGGGGCTCCTATCCCTCGTTGTTTTGCAGATTCTGCAGCGACCTGAGCTGGCCGGGTCCGTGGAATTTTACCTATGTATACTAATTACTTTTGTGCTGGACGGGGAAAGTCACATAATGTCAAATCAGACGACTCAAAGTACGTGGGAAACAAGTGTAGGGACCTAAGGGGGTATAGTTGCTTGCTAAGCACAAGTTCTAACAATAAGGGTGAAGGCCACAAGGGGTCTTGTCAGTGCAAACAGCACAACACTAAAAAGGGGGTAGGGGTACTGACTTTGCTACATTTCTTAATCTTTGAAATTGTATCTTTAAAGCTAGATCGTAATGAATGTTTATACTGGGAAGGCTAACCCGGTCAACAAATGCCCGATGTGTTGGCCAGAAGCGCAAATATTGCAGCCATGCTGTGAATGGACACAACTCAATTACATCTTCGGATGAACGCAAAATAAGAGGAAGAAGATAAATGTTTATTATAATCCTGTGACTTTTAAGACTTAAAATACACTACTCATCTTTAACAATCATTATCAAGTGCTTTGCTGACTGATCTGGGTGATCAAGTTTTTCCATATCTTATGATCTCTGTGTGTTTGAGCCTGGCAGCATGTGTGTGTCTGTTTGTTGCATCAGTGAGTGTTGTGTTGTGTGTATGTTTATATGTGTGTGTGTTGTGATTATATATGTATGTGTTGTGATTATATGTGCAGTGTTTATGAACGGCATGCTTGTGTTGAGTCTGTGTGTATGCATTGTGTCTGTCTCTATTAGTTGCATCTATGTGTATGTGTTGTTTATGTATGCCTTTGTATGTTATGTCAGTGCATGTTGTCTGCGCGTATGTTGTGTCTGTGTGTACATGTGACTGTGTGTGTTTTTTGTCTGTTTGTAAGTGTCGTGTCTCTGTATATGTGTTATATCTGTGATTGTGTGTATGCCTGTTTATGTTATGCGCCTCTGGGTGTTTAAGGGTGGTGTGTGTGTGTGTGTGTGTGCGTGTCTGTGATGTGTGAGTATTTTTGGATCTGTATTTGAAGGTTTGCATTTATCATCCATGCCTTTGTATTTTTAATTTACATTTATACAATTAATTTTGACATAAACATAAATTGCTTGATATAGAAAAATGCAACTGCCGTATAATGACTCCGCCATTTGCTGACATCTTTCTATACCACACCCAAAAAAAAACCCATAAAAAATCTTCCATTTTCCCCTCTCTCCCCTTCCTTTAACGTCTGTAACTGTCACATGTTCCAGTCTGTCTGTTCTAATTAATTTAGTGATGTTAAGGTGGCGCGGTGATTTATGTTACAGGCGTGAGGGGAAGTTAGGTCCAACATGATGTGTATAAGGAGATACTCCGAACGTCACTCAGGCGCCAGTCCTTCACTGTTCTGGTTTTACGGAACCTCACGCAAGACCCCTGCATCACGTCCTCGTCTCCGCGCTGAGGCACACCACAACAGCAACCATCCATAGGCTGGCCATCCATGTACATCCTCGGTTAACCCTCAGTGTCGTCGTCACCGCGCTGAGGTACACCACAACAGCAACCATCCATAGGCTGGCCATCCATGTACATAATCGGTTCACCCTCAGTGTCGTCGTCACCGCGCTGAGGTACACCACAACAGCAACAGCTCATTGGCTGGCTAAGCCTAAATGTCTGACAAAACTAGATCCTACGGCACACAAAAAAGCTCAAAATCTGACCATCACAATTTGTATTGAACGGAAAAAGACCAAATGTCCACACCCAAAGACCCCACTCGCCCGAGTGTTTGGACCAAACTGATAACGATATGCCTGACGCAGGATGTAAAATTCTGTCAGGCTAACGGCTCGTCAAAGAAATCTAACGTGGGAAGAAAAAAAAGAATGTACCTATTCGTATGGTCACAAAAGTCCAAAACCCACGGGCTGCTCCCCGCTGACTTCCTGAGGGCACAGCCCTTGTCGAGCGGGAGGCCTGATACGGTTGTGAGGTTAAGCAGGCATGTGCAGGACGTGACGATTCCTTGGGTGAGCCCAGAACCAGAGCGCCATGTGCCGGCTCTGCATACATGGAAGCCTCCTTGGATGGCGGGGAATGCCCATGATCTGCCCCTGCCTTCCCTTGAGGGCTAACCGTTCCACAGGGTGCTGCCCCAAAGGGATACTCCGGGGGCAATACCTGCGGAGAAGGAGACAAAGTGGACACCACACAAATCAGGCATCGTCTCGACCCACACAAAACAATGGTCACAGTCATCCTAGAAATAGGCCTGACGTCTTCCTTCGAAGTCAGAGTACAGCTGCCCATGAGGCAGGGAACAGAAAAACGGTTGTACACGCAAAAATCAGGTCCAGGTGAATGCCAAAAGTCCAAGCGGACGATTAACCGGGACCTTCCGCCGGAATTCACAGCCGGTGATCGATAAAAAAAAAAAAGTGATATTAAAAACATTCAGGCATATGAGGCTGGTCACATTTTTTAATAAACTCTCCTCAGTGGGTGATGTGGTCAACATCACTCCAGCCACCTTTACTTCCCAGGACTTTACCTGGTACCCATGTAAGGCTGGGTTGACCTAGAAGCCAGGATCATGTTTGAAAAAAATCTGACACTGCAGATTTGTACCCACAACCTTTGGTTGTGCGGGTGAGCATTTAGCCACTACACCTATGTGGCTCCCCAGTTTAGTGATTTGCTTACATTTAATTGCAAAATATGTACTGGCAAATGCACTAGTATTTAATGTTTTCCCTTGCTGATATATAACATTTCATTTACAGTCTGTTTTTAGTTCATTTAGACTTGCAGTGGGTGGTATTAACATTTTGAAAATAAAACGGATGAAGTCACCACTTTTAAGACAGCGGAATTGTATGAGACTACCCAGGAATTTTCCAGGTCAACAAGTGTTGCAGAAAAGCTGGATGCTTTGAACAAAAGCTGTTAATTTTACAGCTCTGCTACACTATAAATAGGCACAATGGAGATATATTTGTCTAAACACCTGATAAACACAAAGGGGAGAAATATTAATAGTATATAGTATGGAGCAAAACAGAGATATGAAAATATTAAGAAAAAATAATAATAATGTTGGGTTAGCTTTCATAACATTAAAAAAATCTGTAGGGAAAAAAATAAGTTTAACTTAGTGTTAAACTTAAAATTACTAATAAGTTATCCTTAATTGAATAAAAGTATTCAATAACTGGTGCCTGGGGGCAAAAGAGAAAGTTAAATATTAAGACAGAATCATTAATGTAAAGCCTAGAGAAGTCTGGACAATAAGGAAGCAAGGAGAACGTCTAACTGAGGTCCTTGAGATGTACAGAAAAAGTCTTGTTTCATGGAAACCAAGCCAGCAAAACATGCAAGTTCCGGTGAGACCAGGTATTGAAAGAGAGTTGCCCAAAGATGTTGAATGTGTCAGCTGAAAGGCATAAACATCATAGCTATGCTGTAAACAAGCACAGCGTATCTACATCACTCGGACGAACAATGACGGAAAAGAAGAAAAGTTAGTTATTGAATCCAGTAAAAATGATGCAGAAAAAATATTTCAGCCACATTAAAAGACACGACAGTAACGAAAACTACATTAAAGGTAAAAGTGCAAGGAGGGAGCAAGAGATAGACAATGATATACAAGTGGGAGGATAACATCAAGAAATCAATGATCAGCTGGCTGAGAGAAAGAGAGAGAGAGAGAGAGAGAGAGAGAGAGAGAGTAAAACAGGGCAAGAGTCAGAGAATGTTAGAGATCCATTTCAGCCAAACTTGATTGTGGAGAGTGTTAGAGATCCATTTCAGTCAAACTTGATTGTGGAGAGTGTTTAAAGATCCATTTCAGCCAAACTTGATTGTGGAAAGTGATAGAGATCCATTTCAGCCAAACTTGATTGTGGAGAGAATGTTAAGAGATCCATTTCAGCCAAACCTCATGGTGGAGAGAATGATAGAGATCCATTTCAGCCATACTTGATTGTGGAGAGTGTTAGAGATCCATTTCAGCCAAACTTGATTGTGGAGAGTGTTATAGATCCATTTCAGCCAAACTTGATTGTGGAGAGTGTTAGAGATCCATTTCAGCCAAACTTGATTGTGGAGAATGTTAGAGATCCATTTCAGCCAAACTTGATTGTGGAGAATGTTAGAGATCCATTTCAGCCAAACTTGATTGTGGAGAGTGTTAGAGATCCATTTCAGCCAAACTTGATTTTGGAGAGTGTTAGAGATCTATTTCAGCCATACTTGATTGTGGAGAGTATTAGAGATCCATTTCAGCCAAATTTGATTGTGGAGAGTGTTAGAGATCCATTTCAGCCATACTTGATTGTGGAGAGTATTAGAGATCCATTTCAGCCAAATTTGATTGTGGAGAGTGTTAGAGATCCATTTCAGCCAAACTTGATTGTGGAGAGTGTTAGAGAGCTATTTCAGCCAAACTTGATTGTGGAGAGTGTTAGAGATCCATTTCAGCCATACTTGATTGTGGAGAGTGTTAGAGATCCATTTCAGCCATACTTGATTGTGGAGAGTGTTAGAGATCCATTTCAGCCAAACTTGATTGTGGAGAGTGTTAGAGAGCTATTTCAGTCAAACTTGATTGTGGAGACGGAACCTCCCTTATTAACTTTCATCAGTTTTCACTTTTACCGTTATCATCAGTTTTCACTTTTACCGTTATCGACAGTTTTCACTTATACCGCTATCATCAGTTTTAACTTTTACCGTTATCATCATGAGGAAAACAGTTTGAGGCACTCTGTTCTTAGCACTGGCTGTTGTCATTTTGTGTAAGCATCTGACCATTTTATCTGAGTTCAGAATGTTGTCTCTCTGTAGGATTTTAGAATAACTTAAAGAATGAATGTTTTACAGAATGCAATTGTTTAAGACAGTATTATTTTTTTTTACATGATTCTACTTTTAGACTCGTACTGTATGCTGAAAACTGGAACTAAGCCAGGTCCAACAAAAGATGTTAGTTTCTATGTCTGCGGCCACTGCAAATTTAGCACTCATGCCAAGTGAGTTTGCATTTTAAACACTTTCATTTAAAAAAAATTCTTACCACTTTTAACATTCATTAACATGTGTGTGCACTGCCCTCACCCCCTGGCTGTCCATCTGCAAAGTTTAACTGGGTATGTAAAAAAAAAAAGTGAATTTGAACTCTGTAAAGGTGGATTAACATGGCATGACATAATCATTAGTGTGATGCTTTTGAAATTAAATACTATCTAATAAAGAAGTGATGAACAGATTTTAGCATTGGATAGGACATTGAATTGTAGCTCAGCATTTTGACAGGATACAGCCTTTTTATTTCTTCTTCTTCTTCTTGTTCACCGGCTGTGAATTCCGGCGGTAAGTCGCGGTTGTTCGTCCAAAATGGACTTTTGGCTTTTACCTTGACCTGAGTTTTGCGTGTACATCCGTTTTACTGGCTTATTTGTTTGCAGTACTCGTTCCCCGCCTCTCCGGCAGATGTACTCCGACTTCGGAGGAAAGCCTTTTTATTAACCCATGCCATGTATATCAAGCTGTACCACAACATGCCAGCCATGTGACTTTTTATGGAGCCTGATGCCCTTTACCTTTCCTTTGGGCATTGTACTATAATGTTTCACAGGAGATACCAATGTGACAAAATAATCATAATGCCAAATCATGAACTTTTTACTTTCAAAGTGGCAACTTTTTTGAGGAAGTCAGATTTCTCTAGTATGTTCTGACCAAATAGTAAAACAATTAGTTTCGTGGGACACTGCAGTCTCATTGTTGTGTGGTCATCTTTGTTTCCTAATTCTTATGAAGGGAAACCAAGAAGTAAATTCATTCGCCCACTGTGCATTACTTTGGATTGAAAGAGTTAACAATGAAATACCTAAAACCAAAATGGGAGAATCGTTAAAGCACTGGCTTGAATCTATATCCATGTGAGCTGTGCTGAATCATGGCTTGTTAGATTCTCATACTCCATTCCGCTGATCAGAAGTTTCAGTACTGCTCGTACTCAGCTTACTGCTTTCTGAGACTGGAGAGAGGAAGAACTCTGCAACAGTCCTAATGTAGATAGTATTGGTTTGAGGGAAGTTCTCTACACATACTTCACTCCATTAGTAGCAAGCTCTGATCAAGATTCATCCAAGCTGGACACTGACCTATGTCTTCTCAGCATGAGTGCCCAACCTATGGGTTGCCACTGCAAACTGGGTTGTCAAGGGTTTCTGTGGGGTCACCAGGCAGTGCTGAACTATGACAATTCTAAAAAGGAGAAAATCAGACCCACCAGAAGGACACAGAAGTCCACTGCTGTAAAAGTCTAACATGCAAAATGAACAGAGTAATTTTTCTGTTTTGGTAATCCAAATCGCAGGTCTGCAGGATGATTACTGTTGACTCCGAAAGATTTAGCCCGTGGCCGATGAGATTTTCAATATATGGAAGTGAGGTTAAACAGTCATGAGCAGGACATGACGATTCCTTATTTGATGATTCCTTGGTACCAGAGCACCATCTATTGGCTCTGCATTTATGAGAGCCTCCTCGGATGGAGGGTAATGCTCATGTTCTGCTCCTGCCTTCTCTCGAGGGCTGACCAGCATTATGTGGCTTCTCTGGACTGACCAGATGTGGGGCACCACCTGTGACCTGGGAAACAAAGATGACCACACAACAATGAGACTGCAGTGTCCCACGAAACTAACCGGGAAGGCTAACAAATGTCAGATGTGTTGGCCAAAAGACGCAGATATCGCAGCTATGCTGTTAACGGGCACAATACAATTACATCTTTGGATGAATTCAGAAGAAGAAGAATAAAACCAATCAAGGATTTTATTTAATATATTAAACAAATTGAATTGAGTAGATTTATCATTTCTGTTATTGAAACTATAAATAAAGGGTTATGTAGGCTGGATATTTTTTAGAAACCCAGTATTTTACATCTTGTCTGTAGTAATAATATTGTCAACTTGTATTCAACAGATTGCCACCTCTTAACTGTTCCATCCACAAGAACTCTGTTGTTGAACTTCAATCATTTGTGCACGAAAACAAAAATCAAGAACAGTTAAGGTGAGGTACTTTCTACAGAACTGACAGATATGCAATATTGGTGTATTATTTTGTACTGTTAAGATGAGGTACTTTCTACAGAACATGTAAACAGCTGAAACTGAACTGGTGCCTTTCATAGAACTATGTAAATGGCTGAAACTGAACTGGTGCCTTTCATAGAACTATGTAAATGGCTGAAACTGAACTGGTGCCCTTTCATAGAACAATGTAAACAGCTGAAACTGAACCCATGACCTTGATAGAACAATGTAAATGGCTGAAACTGAACCCGTGGCCTTCATAGAACAGTGTAAACAGCTTAACCACTTTGCCATGGAGAACCCTATTGTTACCTAAGCTGTCTTGATTGTTTTAAACTAAACAACCCTGAAATGAATTACGGCTGACTGACTGACTTTCTACCCCACCAGGATATCACACAAGCGATAAACACCCGATGACACAAAGTGCCACCATGCGGATGAGGATCACCGTGGAGAGGTCCCAGAAACCGCGTTCAGACATTTGGCCATATTTATGGCCTGCCTATATTGTGGCCCCCGGCAAAAGCCAGGGTGGAGCTTCAAATAAAAAATTTCATCCTGAAAAGGACAATAGAGAATATGTTAACATGAATTGACTGACTGACTGACTTTCTACCCCACCAGGACATCACACAAGCGACAAACACCCAATGACACAAAGTGCCACCATGTGGATGAGGATCGCCGTGGAGAGGTCCCAGAAACCACGTACAGACAATTGGCCATATTTATGGCCTGCCTATATTGCTGCCCCTGGCAAAAGCCAGGGTGGGGCTTCAAATAACAAAAAAATTCGTCCATTCGTCCTTAAAAGGACGAAACTTTAATTTACTATATGTTGTAACATGAATTAAGATTGAGGCTCGAGATGGCTTTGTTGCTGGTTTTACAGATCTTCATTCAAGACTTGTGCAACACATCTGCGTCAAGCGCCACAGATAATGGCTCACATGAGTATAAACCGAGCTGGCAGGGGATTTTAGAGTTGGTGTTACAGCCCTCAGTTAAAACATCTGTTGAGGGAAAGAGCAACTGAACTGCTGAGATTCAGCCCTAGGCCAAGAGATTTACTTGCAGTTTAGATGAGTTAGATCCCCTGAAAGTGGTATCTCGCGGTATAGTCCTGTTGTCGTCACTCGTGCTGAGGTAAACCATGACAATCTGCCACTGTCAATCAGCTAATTAGGCTCAAATGTCAGTCTATACACGACTCACGGCATAACAGCAAAGGCCTAAATGTCAGACCGTGAGAAAGATTCAGATGTCCATTATCATTGGCTCCTGTTGTCAGAGTGTCAGGATCAAACAGGGGAAGCCATGCCCGAAGCATGCGTTTTCCATACTGTTGTGGTAAATATTCAGATGAAACAACGTTAAAAGTGAATAGCATGCTGAAAAAGAATGAACTTTTTTTGTGTGTGGTCTTCGAAGTCCTGAATCTGTGTGCTGCACCCTGCTGATCTCTGGGGGGGTGCAGCCCAGGATGAGTGGGAAGCTCAGTATATGGTTGTGAGGTTAAGCAGTCAAGTGTAGGACATCATAAGTTCTTGGGTGAGCCCAGGACTAGAGCATCATATGTCGGCTGTACATTTATGGAAGCATACTTGGATGGCTGAAAGGTGCAAATGTTGCAGCTTTGTTGTAAACAGGCACAACACAGTTACGTCACTCGGACAGGCGAAAAGAAGAAGAGCAAGATTGTCAAGTTTTTCTTTGTGTTCTTCAGTAAACTCCTAAGACTAAGTATAAAGTGTTTGTTTGTTTGTTGGCTCTAACAAAACAGGCACTATTTCCGATGTCCTGGCAGAACTACTGGTGAATCCTGGTGTGGACATGACACAGTTTCAAAAGTATGTTCATGTTTTATTCTTTACGTGAGTGTGTGAGAGAGGGAGATGGATGAATGAACATTATTTTCAGAGTGTCACAGTTTGAGACTTTCAGGTTGTTCTGACAGTCACCCCTTTAACCATTCATGTCACTCAGTAGTTAATGTTCTATATTATGCTTATAAAATGAATTTTGAAGTACATACACACATGAATATATAGGCACATATACAGGTCCATGGGAGTTTGTGGTGGGGGAAAAGAGAGATTGGGTACAGTTAAGTAATTAAATAAGTGAACAAATGTTCATGCATCCTATTATACATTATTTAGCCATGTTTCTCAAGTGACTATGATTTATGGGACGATTGTTTAGCCAGGTTCCTCAAGTGACTGTATGATGTCATCTTATGAAGAGAGATTGGGTACAGTTAAGTGATTAAATAATGGAACAAATGTTCTTGCATCTTATATATATTATTTATTCAAGTGACTGTGTGATGTAATAGGATGATTGTTTAGCCAGGTTTCTCAAGTGACTGTATGATGTCATAGGATGACATCAGGGAGAGGTTGAATCACCACAGTCTGGTGAGACTGATGCAATGGGGAGTGATGTGAGGTTCTGGCGGATGCTCGAGGCTCAGAGGAAAGGCAAGATGGAAATTTAATCAGAATGCTACTAGCATCATTAGTATCGGAACTGTTCACTGGCTGCTGAAGATGGGGACAGAGCACTTATGGAAATGTCTCGAGTGCTCTGATGTCGGTTCTTGAATCAACTCAACTCATAGTATGACAGTAACTTTTGCTTCTGATTTTCTCACTCTAAATGACCTTTGTCCATGTGGTCTCTTATTTTGAATCATTTTATTATTGTTTGTTTATGTCCTCAGCATGATGCAAAAATTCTTAAAGACCATAAAGAACCTAATATGAAGACGTTGGATGTAAAGGAGAACCAGTGTAAGCCTGAGAACAGCAAAGAAAATACTGCCATCGCTGAAGCTGACAAGCTGATCAAACAACCCAAGGATAAGGCTACTATCAAATGTGTCCCTTCCAAAACAGATAATGGCTCCAAGGGCAAAAGTGAACACAATGTTAAAGCTGTAAATATAGCAGCTGTCATAAGTGATTTTGAACACGATCAGTTGAAACTTGTCCCGACTAAAGAGAAAAGCTGTGAATCATTGATGGAAGTCAGCTTTGCTAATTTAAACAAGTCAAGGCAAGTTTCAGCAGTAGAATCTCAGGATATGAGCATTGACTTTGACAATAAGTCGTTCAGACAATACAGAGAGTCTCCGCTGCCTGTGTTAAAAAGTAACACAATTCACCCATCTCAAAAACCAATCGTCATCTCAAGCTCTGAAGAGAGCAGCAGTGAGTCTGATCTGGAAGAATGTCTTGGGACTAGAAAAGAATTTGGAAAGTTAAAGATCTCAGACAAAGAGGCTGCATCAGTAGCTCCAGAAATTGTTAAAAAGCAGTCACATCCAGTGGAAAAGAAGTCTGAAGGATGTCCTGAGTTATCTTTGGTTCACAGTTTGAAATCAGAAACAGCCTCTTCCTGCTCAGATTCAAGCACATCTGTGACTTCAACAAATAGACAGATACAAAGCTCACCTTCTAACATGTGTAATGGCGAACCAGTTAACATAAAAGATAATGAAGACAAGAAGATCATTGTCAACACACAGAAGAGTGGTGAAAGTGAGGTTCTGAAACTGGACGTCCCATACACGAGAGAAATGCTCAGAAATCTCATCTGCGAAAAACAAGCTCTTGCCAGTGAGCTAGAGAGGTTTCAGGTAAGCACTTGTATTCTTCTCATGTAATTGTCTTCTGCTTTTGCCCTCAGAAGGGTAGTTGGCATATTGTGTTGTGGTTTAATAACTTAGCTTGTGATATCTGTTTTGTGTGTGTGTGTGGGTCCCAACAGATCCAGTTTCAGCAAACCGTTATTTAGTCATCTTTTAAGACATGTTAATAAGGGGGAGGTAGGCCTATACCCCCCTCTCCCATAATGCAGCATCAGAACCCACACAGGAAATGTAATTGTCTAAGTCCCATGAGTCCTTTCATCCTGGGAAGCCACAAACCTGGCACTTGCAGTAGGTTCCAACTCCCCAACAGTGCTGCTTAACAGCATTTCTACAGTGACAGGCTTACGAGTCACCTAGTTAGTGTCATCGATTATTTGTATGCCTGCATAGCATTTAGGAGGTGAGGATAGAAATAAATTTACTAAAAATAGCATTTGGTGGTTTGGATGGGGCTATGTGAACCAAATGGTTTTTTAAAAAAAGTTCATGTCAGATTTTCCTTTAAGCCTCAGTGATTGTCACATGGTTACAGCATAAGTCACCTGATACACGTTTATTTAGGCTTCAAGGAATGTATTACATTTATTGCTTTATTTTCTGCATGTATATTGATTACTTCCTTAGTATATTTATTATAAATTATAAAGGAAAAAACAATTTAAAGTGTAGATAAATAAATGCTTAAAAACATTTTTATGTGGCCTATGTAAAATGTTTAATTTTTAAAGAATGTTGTTGTTGTTGGAATTCCCGTGTTCATCACCCGTTTTGTATGCATTTCCCAGGGTCATAGGGTTAGTCAATGCATAGCTAAAAATGAGGATTTCATTACTTAACTCACTTTGTCGTCTCCCTTTAACTATAAAGTATTTTTTTTTTTTTTTGAGTGCCTTCCCCTTCTGCAGTCTGTAATTAATGTTTCCACATGACTCTGTCACTCATCAGCATTTCAGTGTCTGTCACTAATTTGCTGTCCATTTGAGAATGTTGTCTGTTTTCTGTTCCCTCTACGTTATAGGTGACTTTTGAGACTGTTGCAGTTTTCACATTTTGATAGCTTTTCAGGTTTCTTATTCTGCATTTTGCAGGGTGGTTGGCACAGTGTGTTGTGGTTTACTGCCGGGCTGCATTATCTGCACTTTTCAACAAAACACATCCAGTTGCAGCAAATCCCTGTTAGTCACCTTTTACAACATACTTGTTGAGGAGAGCAGCATCTATTTTTGTAGTTTCTTCATTCCTTCATCGTTTCTTTCTCACGTCTGATAAGCCTAATACTTGAACATTATATTTCTCCAATAATTCTATCACTTGTTCTTCTTTATTGCCCCATCCACATATACTGATTGTCCCTACCCTGGACCTTCTGCTGGCCTCTATTTTCCCTTTTTCTAAAACATCTCCTGTTTTCCTTTTGGGCATTTATGCTGTCACTGTCATTACTGTCTATATGTACCACTTTTTAGCGCGGTGTAGACAGGGAGTCATGAGCCTGAGGATTTAGGGCTATACAGCTAGTGCTGTTCCCACGGTCTGTAAGGTTGGGATGTTGGGGGGGGGGGGGGGGGGTAATCCAGGTTGCCCGCATGAAAGCCCGACGTAACTGCCCAGCCAGCCGCTCCTTCTGTTTTTGCCAACAAAATAGTTTTATAAATTATATAATCATTTGGATTAATACAGGTGTTGAGAATGTATTTACAGTGATAAGAATCACAGGAGAGAACAAACTTATTATTTCAGGTAAATTTGCGGCGCATCAATTTGACCAAACTGCCAGACAACGGCCAGCGTGTGATAAATACGGTCAAAACGATGAAGGACAGTGTACAGAAAGTTGAGGAGAAGATCAAGAAAGCCGAGTCTGAACTTGGTAGGTATTTTCTGATTATTTTATTAAGAGCATGCATGCAAATGTTTTGTGTTTGATTGAAATGTTACATTCTCGCATTGTGGGTAGTAACGCTTAATATCTTGTGTAATGACTAAGGAGCTTTGATTTTAGGGCTCTGTAAATGAGATCTAAATGTGAAATTTACAAGAATAAACTGTTTATATAATCATAATTTTCCCTGGGGCCACATTGTGGGGGGGAACCAAAAATGGACACACTGCTACTCAAAAAAAAAAAAAAGCATGTCATAAAAGTCGTCAAATTGGGAGTTTCCTTCAAAGTCAGACTGCACCTGCCTGAGCAGCAAGCAACAACCAGCTGCACAGAAATAAGCCTGTAAAACTCGGGGCCTGGCACAAAGCCAAAGTCCAAATGGACGAACAACTAGGACTTTCTGCCAGAGCTTACAGACGTTGAACAAAGAAGAAGGAGGAAGTAATCATAATTTCTTACCTGACTGGAAAAATACTACCACTGACTTTCCAGTCTTTTGAGCCCTGACAGGGTATGCAGCTGTCAGAATTAAGATGGGGTAGAGATTTTTTTCTTCACCTCGTACTGAAATAACATCTCAATAGGGAGCATATTGCAGAGTTTCTTTTCCTTTCAAGTCAGTGAGGTATGCAAGACTGAACAGGAACTTCACATCTCTGAAGAGGTATATTATTAGGATGTGACTACACCATCATTCAGCACAGCATCTACAGACTGGCTGTGATTTAGCCATTCTCTCAACAGATTCCTGTGTGGGTTCCGGGGCCACAATTTTTTTAAAAGAAAAAACAGACCCACTGCCCTCCTAACAGGCACGTCATAAAAGGTGGCTAATTAGGATTGTTTCCTTCACAGTTAGAGTGTATTTGCCATACAGGTTAGGAACCAGCAGTCTGCACACAAATTCACCAAATCTGTAAAACTGGTGTGCATGCAAAACTTAAGTTCTGGAACAAGACCAAAGTCCAGATGTGGAAGAAAAACCAGAACTTTCAGCCGGTGAACACTAATAAGAAGAAGAAGACTCAAAGGTTTTAGACATTTCTTGGGAACAGACCCTACCCCAGTGCGACAGAGAGGCTGAGATTTGGTCAGTGTTTACTCCACAGGTTGTAGACATTTTATTGGTGAATCAGAGTGCTAATTGATGAAAACACAGATAAAGGTGATGCTGTAGTTGACACAATTGGATCCATAATTTATGGCAAGCGAAGAGCATGGGCATTCAAAATAAGCTGAAGGGAAAACCATCAGTGAGATAAATGACACCTTTGCTGTTAAAACTAGCAGCCTCACAATAGAAACTGGCTCAAACAAGGGCATTAGCGTGGCTGGGTACTAAAGAATTCAAACACGCCTGCATACTTGGTGACTCAAGAAAATCCAGGCGCCATTCATCAGACAAGAATGGATTGTCACACTCAGCACTAGACAAATGGCTAGCCTAACCTTAATCTTTGCCAGGTCTTGCAGGTGTTCAAGGCAGAGAGCATGCAGATTATCTTGCAGACACTGTGGTTGTTGTGGCTGGTCCAATACTGAACAGAAGTAATGTTAGCAATGCCATATGCAGTACTTACAAGGAAGATTAATATTTCAAAAAGCATGACTGTGTCCCTGTCTAGGCTGAAGGACATAGGGGTGCAAGCTGGAGCTGCCATGAATGAACATTTTCCAAGGAGAGATTTGATGATTCAGCACAAAATAGGCATCGCCAGTCATTTTAAGCTTGTGGAGCTTTTGAGGAGGTGATGGAGCACCTGTGTATCTCTGGAATGCTGTGATGATAAGCCTCACTAATCATTAATGTGAACAGACTTCACCGCAGTGCCCACAGGGGCAATTATTTTCTCTTACTGAAAAGCGACTGGTAAAGTTTGCAACACTTTTCATAATTAAGTCATTTCTGGAGCAAAAAATATGGCATGTGACAAATGTACAGGTAATTTATTAAAAATAGATTACATTTGTGTTGCATTTTCGAAAATGTGCATTCTTAATATGCACACAGCTGTACAATGAAAAGTTGTCTAATGCTTTGTAGTTGAATTGTGCTATTACAGCAATAGTGCTACATTTATTTTTAGTGTTTGGTCTAAAACTGATCTGTTCCTTCAGGCACACAAGCCTATCTTGATCAGAGCAGCGGTGGAGTTGACCATAACAGTTATCCACAGCGTTCATACAGTCAGCAGGTACGGTTGTCTTAGTTACTTGTTTGAAATTAGTGTCTCCTGGCTTGGACCCGAAGATCTTCTTATCTTCCTCTTAGCACCCTGGTTATTCTTTCACCTCTGGACTTGTCTTTTTTTTCTTCTTCAGAATCTGAGGGTTGCGTGCACAGCTGTTTCACAGATCTGACTTATTTGTATGGAAACTGTTGGTTTCTCACCGCTCAGGCAGATGTAATCTGACTTAGAAGGAAATATTGCTAATCAGTTGCCTTTTGCAGCATGCGTGTTAGGAGACAGCGGGGGTCTGTTCTGATTGTTCATCCACCTCTGGACTTTAGTCTTGTTCCAGAATCTGAGGGTTGCATGAACATCTGTTTCACAGATCTGACTTATTTGTATGCAGGCTGTTGGTTCCTTGCCTCTCAGACACAGAAGTACTTTGACTTTGAGGGAAGCTTGGAACCACCTTGGAGGGGGGGGGGGGGGGTAATGACATGCTTTTTGGGAAGCACTGGGTCTATTCTTGTTTCCCCCCAGTCAGGTCCTGGAACCCACATGGGTAGCTAATACCAGCAGTAATGATGTTTCCATGTGTGTGTGTGTGCTGAGTTTGTGTATGTGCTGAGTGATTCTATGAGCATGATCTGGCAGGTCGATGTGGGTTCCGTCTGCAGACAGTGGGTTGAGTCGTTGCGAAACTTCCATGTGCATGCAGTTACCTTTATCTTTGTCCCAGGAAATGCAGTTGTTGTTGGTAATGAAAGAGCTGATAGACTGGCCGGTTATGCCTTAGTTGCAGATGGCCAGCCTGTGGTTCACACCAAACTGTTAACACCCTTAGAGAGATATGACAGTTGCGTGCACATCCATTTTACTGGCTTTTTTGTGTGCATTTGGTTGTTGCTTGCTGCTCGGGCAGATGCACTCCGATTTTGAAGTAAGCCCCCAGTTAGTAAACTCCCACGACATGCTGGTTGGGGAGACAGTCTGTCTATTCTTGTTCTCCCCAAAATGGGGCCTCAGAACCAACATGTGGAGGAATATCTTGGCTCAGTAATAAACACCAGTGGTGACTGCAACAAAGAAGCCATAAGAAGACTTGCTTTAGCGGGGAAGAGATAAAAACAGTATGAAGAACATATGGATGTGAGTCATGGATCTTACTCTGTCATTGAAGAAAAAATTTGCAGCTTTTGAATTAAAATGTCACAGAACAGTTCTTAGAATTCCATGGACCAGGAAGAATAAAAACATCTACATTCATGACCTCAGCTTTGAGGAGAACTGGCTCATCAGCAGCATCCTATCCCAGAAGCTGAGGTATGTGGCCGTATTAAATGTCATGAAGACCCTAAAAAAACATTGATAAAAGATACAGTTACCGGAAGACTAGGCTCACCAACATTGGTTTTAAGACATTGAATATTGTTGTATGCTGAACTCACTGTGGTATGTATGTATGTATGTATGTACGTACGTATGTATGTATTTATATTTGTATGCATGTATGTATGTACGTATGTATATATTTATGTATGTATGTATAAAAGGTAGATAGGTATCTAGATAAGTTGGCAGGTATTGTTGTATGTATGTATGTATGTATGTGTGTGTGTGTGTGTTTATGTGTGTGGGGGTAGGCAGGCAGGTAGGTATGTATGTATGTATGTTGGTTGTTAGAGGCATCATCCCCCATGCCAGTCGTCAAGGCGCTTGATGATGATAATGACTGATGCGAGTGCAAAAGGTCCAAATTACTTGAAATTGTGAGACCCGATTCTAGAGTTAAATGTTGAATTAAGGAATCAACAGCACAGCACTCAGGGCACTACTATAAGCTCTCCACCCCCATCTTCAGCAGCCAGGGAAGAGTTCCAGTTCCGATGGCACCAGTAACTGTCTGTTTGTATTCGCCATTCTCCTCAAACCAAAATTATCTGTTTGTGCCTCCGCACTGTTCACTCGCACGCCAAGGGCCCTCACGACATCTAGCTTAAACACATTTCTAGAGATTCACGGGTAACAGCGGCCTCCACTGGGATTGGGAGACCAACGTATGACCACTGTGACAGGCTGCTGGAGGTTAACCCATGTCAAAGTCAGTGTCTCTCAGTCAGTCATGTAGAGCAGACATATGTGGATGACCTTTGTTCTTAATAATGTGTGTTATTTATTTCCCTGTGGAAATGTAATTTGGTGTAGAGACGGTGAGATCCAGACTGACCACTGTGAGTTAGTTGATTAAATTTCATAATATCGGTCGGTGCCAGTGACTGTTTATATAATCTGTTAGGTCTTCTGATAGCAGTACTCTTTATCTTCTTTCCTGCAGGTCAGCCTGGCTTATCCAGCAATAATTTCTGTTATATGCCAAATGTGTCTTGTGTTGTAGACTAACATCAAATCAAGGCTACATGTCGCCTTTTAAGGTGGTGCTGCCTTTGGAGTTTGTCTGTAGGCAGAATCGAATAGACAGTGTTCAGTCATTTGTCACCAATTCATCGTCCTGTTGTATTCGTCCAGGAATAAACTCGACTGATACACTAGCACAGAAAGTATATTTAGTGTTGGTGTTCACGCTTTGTTATTATAGTGTTGGTGGTTTGATTTCATCGTGTGTATATCTATAGTACCTCAGTATTCTCCTGTAGGTAACCTAGTGGTCGCCATGATCGTCGACTATGCAACTTCTTCGTATGTGATTGAAGTATAATTATCACCCCAGATTCTTTTGCCGGGTATATGATATCTCCTCTCATATTGCATACTACAAAGATGCATTGGTTGTTAAAACACACGGGGCTGGAGAAAAGGCTCAAGAAATAGACTTTTATGCCTGATGCATTGAGAGCGACGTTCTAAAAAAAATCTGCCGATTGCTGGTGATTAAAATATATTACTATTTCTGTAAATCATTTTCTATTGTGGTTGCAGAATCTGCTCCATTGGAAGTCCAAGCCTGCAGAATCTGGCCATGTTTTTCCAGGATCAGTCAACTACAATAACAGCAACAGCACAGACAAACTGCAAGCTCCACATCCACAGTTTGTTCAAGACTTTGGACATCATCCTCAACATTTGCAACAGCTTTTTGCTTGTAAGTGAGCTGAAACTTTTACATTGTCTTCCTTTATTTTTATTTCTAGTCTTGTTCACATTTATCGGCTGTAAACTCCAGTGGAAAGTTGTGGCTGTTCATCCACCTCTGGACTTAGTTTTGTTCCAGAACCTGAGTATTGCGTTTAGTTAGTCTTTCCTCTTGTGTCGAGTGCGGCACATAGGGCAGAGGTCATGACTCTCCATGCATGGCGGTTCGTTGCAATCCGTTGTAGGTCTTGGATGTTTGTGTGGCTCATGAGCGAGCCTTCCCTGATGATAGTTCTACGTAGGGTTTCCCTTGGTCTTCCACGAGATCTTTTCCCCTGTGGTGTCCAAATGAGGGCTTGGTAAGGAAGTCTTGATTTATCCATTCTAAGGGCGTGGCCGACATAGTTCCAGCTGCGTTTTCGTATAAAATTAGACACATACTCTTGCCTGGATTCTTGCCTTATTTGTGTATTTGTTCGGAAATCTGACCATTTGAAATTTAGTATTCTTCTAAGGCATTTATTTTCAAAACTGTCTAATTTTGTGTCTAGAGTTTTCGTTGATTTCCAGCTCTCGCATCCATAGGTTAGTACTGGAATCACACAAGTATTGCGTGCACATCCTTTTTTTTTTTACACACAGATCTGACTTATTTGTATGCAGACTGTTGGTTCCTTGCCTCTCAGGCAGTTGCACTCCAACTTTGAATAAAGCTCTAAATGAGTAGACTCTTACAACATACTTGTTGATGTTTTCCCTCACAATGAGGCCCCGGAACCCACATGTAGAGTTTTAGAATAAAACATACAGATGCACACATGTCCGTACCTGAGAGAGTTGTTTGGTCACCACTGTGAGATTATGTTGTGTCAAGGACGTTTTGGGTCTTGAAAGCCCAACCCTCTCCTATGTCAAGAACATGTTCTGGGTCTTCAAAGCCCAACCCTCTCCTAAGTCAAGAACATGTTCTGGGTCTTGAAAGCCCAACCCTCTCCTACGTCAAGAACATGTTCTGGGTCTTGAAAGCCCAACCCTCTCCTACGTCAAGAACATGTTCTGGGTCTTGAAAGCCCAGCTCTCTCCTATGTCAAGGTCATGTTCTAGGTCTTGAAAGCCCAACCCTCTCCTATGTCAAGGACATGTTCTGGGTCTTGAAAGCCCAGCTCTCTCCTATGTCAAGGTCATGTTCTAGGTCTTGAAAGCCCCACCCTCTCCTATGTCAAGGACATGTTCTGGGTCTTGAAAGCCCAGCTCTCTCCTATGTCAAGGTCATGTTCTAGGTCTTGAAAGCCCCACCCTCTCCTATGTCAAGGACATGTTCTGGGTCTTGAAAGCCCCACCCTCTCCTATGTCAAGGTCATGTTCTGGGTCTTGAAAGCCCCACCCTCTCCTATGTCAAGGACATGTTCTGGGTCTTGAAAGCCCCACCCTCTCCTATGTCAAGGACATGTTCTGGGTCTTGAAAGCCCAACCCTCTCCTATGTCAAGGTCATGTTCTGGGTCTTGAAAGCCCCACCCTCTCCTATGTCAAGGACATGTTCTGGGTCTTGAAAGCCCCACCCTCTCCTATGTCAAGGACATGTTCTGGGTCTTGAAAGCCCAACCCTCTCCTATGTCAAGGACATGTTCTGGGTCTTGAAAGCCCCACCCTCTCCTATGTCAAGGACATGTTCTGGGTCTTGAAAGCCCCACCCTCTCCTATGTCAAGGACATGTTCTGGGTCTTGAAAGCCCAACCCTCTCCTATGTCAAGGTCATGTTCTGGGTCTTGAAAGCCCAACCCTCTCCTATGTCAAGGACATGTTCTAGGTCTTGAAAGCCCCACCCTCTCCTATGTCAAGGACATGTTCTGGGTCTTGAAAGCCCAACCCTCTATGTCAAGGACATGTTCTGGGTCTTGAAAGCCCAACCCTCTATGTCAAGGGCATGTTCTGGGTCTTGAAAGCCCAACCCTCTCCTATGTCAAGAACATATTCTGGGTCTTGAAAGCCCAACCCTCTCCTTTGCACACTATGAAACTGATGTTGTGGTCCGTCTTCTCTATATTTAATGATCTTAGAGCTTTTGCTTCGAGAATGCACACACAAAAAAGAGGGACGGGGCAGGGCATGAACCTGCAGGAATGTACTGAAAAAATCCTTTAAAAAAAAAAAAAAAACTATTTTATATAAATTGTTTAAAAATCATTAAATATAGTCACACTAATGTCTGAAAATGTAAGAAACAGAACAATGTCTAGGATTTTCAGAGCTGATAGTCCAAAGAGATGCAGAGATTATAAACCATGACTTAGGAAGGAAAAAATAAAGTCACCTGTCTATATTCTGCTCACTGGAGGCCCTATGCATCTATGTGGGAAATGTCATGTGAAACTATAGTTGATGCGGAGTCCACTGCAGTGCGTCTAGCATGCAAAAGAAGCAAATTACTCATTCTGTGTAGGGTAATCAAAATCCCAGATCCCAGATGCTATATTTGGTTTATAAATTAATATCCGGGCCTCCCAACAACTACGCAGGTGCATTTTGAACCATACTTTTCAAGAACAGTACACTGCAGAAATGGCCATATATTGACATTTATGGGGCGTGTGACATTTGAGAGTGGCTAGATTGAGCTTCCTCAGGGAAAAATGGTGAATGTACAAATTTTCTTTTCTCTTTGCTTAAGAAAAGTCAAACAATCCACAATCAACAGATCATCAGGAATATGGGTTCATTGCTTGTGTGTCAGTAGAATGTAAGAAGTTAAAAGTTAGTTGCGTATCCTTTACGGGACGTTGCAGAACAAATCCCAGCATTTTTGGGCTGTTATTGTTTTTCTAGGCAAGTTTACGTCCAGTAGTTTGCCATTGCTTTCTGGATAGTCGGCTTCTTGATACCACTGTCGAAACCAACGCAAGGCCCCTAGCTGGGATTGAACCCGGCACCCCGGAGAGAGAGGTCGAAATTGACAAAAGAAGAGGGTAGGGGTTACTGTAAGTCAACTGGTATATTTGTAGGTGTGATTGATACTGTGTATTAGTTTATAGTAATATTTGTAGGTGTGATTGATACTGTGTATTAGTTTATAGTAATATTTGTAGGTGTGATTGATACTGTGTATTAGTTTATAGTAATATAGCAAGTTAATTCAAGTCAAGTGTCTTTGTGTTTTTTGACTTGTTGCTGAAAACTGCAAAATTACTTTTGTTGCTGTTGTTAAAGCCAACCCTCAAGCAATGACATTGTATGGAGGTAGAATGACTGCCCAGAGGCTGAGGGAAGTTGGTTCAATCACAACAGAAGCTATTGACAAACTTCATAAGTAAGTCTCTGTTATATATTCTTTTTTTCTATTTAAATTTTTTTGATTCATACCATCTTTTCTTCTTTTACCCTCGAATATAGAAGTATAAAGCAGTCTTATTTTAATCAGAGCCGCCATGGTGTAGTGGCTAGATGCTCGCCTGCGGATGCAAAAGTCATTGCTTCAGATGTAGACGGAGCTGGACTTCTTGAAAAAAAAAAGACTTTGGCTCTCAGGTCGACCCAGCCTTGAATGAGTACCAGGTAAAGTTCTGGAAAGTAAAGGTGGCCAGGGTGATGTTGACCCATCACCGACCAAGTGTCAACTGGTCTATAAAATATAGGTCATGTATACCTAATATAGCTGCAGGTCTGAAAAAGGGTACTTTAATTCCGTGAACACCATTTTCGTTTTCTTCAGCAAGACCAGTGGGAGACCTAACACGGGTACAAACTCCAGACTTCTATGATCATGGGTGGATATGCTCAGCTTCCTGAATAGCAGCTATATCTTCTTTTACAGTAAAAGTGAAAAAGGTCACTTTTCATGACTTTTGGCAACATGAGAATGTGGTTAGTTAGTTAGTTAGTCTTTCATCTTGTGTCGAGTGCGGCACATAGGGCAGAGGTCATGACTCTCCATGCATGGCGGTTCGTTGCAATCTGTTGTAGGTCTTGGATGTTTGAGTGGCCCATGAGTGAGCCTTCCCTGATGATAGTTCTATGTAGGGTTTCCCTTGGTCTTCCACGAGATCTTTTCCCCTGTGGTGTCCAAATGAGGGCTTGGTAAGGAAGTCTTGATTTATCCATTCTAAGGGCGTGCCGACATAAGAGAATGTGGTACAGGCCCCTTATTTTCTATAGACTAAAATCAGCATTGTGTGGATGATGTGGTTAACATCATGCCGACCACCTTTACTTCCAGGACATTTCTTGTTACTGTTTTTAGTCTGGGTTATGCTGGGAGCCATGGTTTGAGAAATTATAAATTTACAACCACCAAATTTTATTTTATTTTAAAAGTTTAAAATTAAAATATAATTTTACAAATTCACGTTAATAAAGATTCAAACTTTTAACCACTGCGGCACAAAACATTCTAACCACTTGCTATGTTATAGGAATGACAAATTAATAAAAGATACTTCTGTGGTTGCCATATTTATCAATTATTTAGTACACACTTACCAAAACTTGAATATAAGAACACACTTAATATGGTGTTTGAGAGACTTTTGGAAAAGTCTGTAACACATCAAGCATTGTTTGGCACTGTAGAGTATATCAAGATTATAGATCAAGAATAAATCATCAGTGTCATTGTGATTTCTTTCAGCTTTCATGCCTGCTCTCAAATCTACATCATTCTTTGAATGTATTTTGTTTGTTTTGTGTAGGCAGCTGGAATCTTGTCCTACAGAGGAGACAGAATGCCCCGATCCACATGGCTTGCAGGTGACCTTGAAAGCCCACCAGCGACAGGCTCTTGCTTGGTTGGCTTGGAGGGAGAAACAAGTCCCTCCAGGAGGAATTCTAGGTAAATAAAAAAGTAACCAATTTGTTTATCAACAGTGTCGGTTCCCACTATCATTATCTTTGTTTTGGTTTCAGAAGAAAAAAAATATCACCGAAAGACCCTTATGTATGCCAATGGCTCATCGTTGTATGTTGCTAGACTTGTTTGCTCTCCCTGGGGCCCCTTCGTGGGGAAAACAAAAATAGACCCACTGCCTCTCAAACAAGCATGTCATAGGAGTCGACTAATTTGGGGCTTCGTTTGAAGGGGGCGGGCATCTGCCCGAGTGGCAAAAACAATCAACTGCACACAAATAAGCCTGTAAAAGGGATGTGCTCGCAAAACTCAGGCCCTGACACAAAGCCAAAGCTCAAATGGATGAACAACCAGGACTCTCTGCTGGAGCTTACAGCCGGTGAACAAAGAAGAAGAAGCCCAACTGGCACTAGATGGGTGATAAGCATTATGCCGGTCGTCTTTCCTTCTAAGGACACTGGCTGGTACCTATTATTGGTTGGGTAGTCAAGGTAATTTTCTTGTTTTAATCCGCCCAGTGCTGGACCTTTGGACCATCATGTGAACATCTAGCCACTATATTACTGTGCTCCCTAAGAAACTCAGTACAAAATAAAGGGAACTACACAGAATTAAACATACATGATTACAGAGAAGAAGAAAGGAAGGTTCTGGATAATTTTAGGTAATCATTATTCGCCCAAAACGATAGAGAATAGGATATTGCAGATTTCGTAATTGCTGGCTGATATTGGGTAATGAATTAATTCTTGCATTGACAAGAGTTGGCACATTGCTTTGTGGTTTACAGCTAGACTACGATAGTAGTCAAGTTAATAATACCACATAGTAATTGTAGGTAGACCTATCCCAGAACTTAGATATGCAGACGACACAGTTCTTCTTTCCAACAATGTACAAGGCTTACAAAATTTAATTTTGACTTTCAAAAAAAAAATACTGTAAAGAAAAGAATGTATTTCTGTATCTGAAAAACCCCCCACTAAAATAATGTCCATAATGAATACAGCACACCAACCACATATTAAAATCGACAACAAAGAGATTGAAAATATCAAAGATTTTGTGAATTTTTAGACCAGTAATTACAACTGTGGCGACTGCACAAAAGAAGTCAGAAAAAGACTTGCTTTAGCAATGCAGAGGCTAAACAGCTTGACGAACCAATAGCATAGCATCTGCTGATCATCCATCTTACCAGTGGCAATTTATAGATGTGAGTCATGGACTCCCACTCAGTCTTTGAAGAAGAAAATTGGAGCTTTTGAGCTGAAATGCTACAGAATGGTTCTTAGAATACAGTGGACCAAGAAGAAGAAGAACGTCGACATCCTGCATGACCTGAACATCAAGGAGAGCTGGCTCGTTAACAGCATCCTCTCCCAAAAGCTGAGGTCTGTTGGACATGTCAAGCAAGTGCCATGGTGGTCTGTTGGACATGTCAAGCAAGTGCCATGGTGGTCTGTTGGGCATGTCAAGCGTGTGCCATGGTGGTCTGTTGGACATGTCAAGCAAATGCCATGGTGGTCTGTTGGACATGTCAAGCAAGTGCCATGGTGGTCTGTTGGACATGTCAAGCGTGTGCCATGGTGGTCTGTTGGACATGTCAAGCAAGTGCCATGGTGGTCTGTTGGACATGTCAAGCAAGTGCCATGGTGGTCTGTTGGACATGTCAAGCAAGTGCCATGGTGGTCTGTTGGACATGTCAAGCAAGTGCCATGGTGGTCTGTTGGACATGTCAAGCAAATGTCATGGTGGTCTGTTGGACATGTCAAGCAAGTGCCATGGTGGTCTGTTGGACATGTCAAGCAAGTGCCATGGTGGTCTGTTGGACATGTCAAGCGTGTGTGCCATGGTGGTCTGTTGGACATGTCAAGCGTGTGCCATGGTGGTCTGTTGGACATGTCAAGCAAGTGCCATGGTGGTCTGTTGGACATGTCAAGCAAGTGCCATGGTGGTCAGTTGGACATGTCAAGCAAATGTCATGGTGGTCTGTTGGACATGTCAAGCAAGTGCCATGGTGGTCTGTTGGACATGTCAAGCGTGTGCCATGGTGGTCTGTTGGACATGTCAAGCGTGTGCCATGGTGGTCTGTTGGACATGTCAAGCGTGTGCCATGGTGGTCTGTTGGACATGTCAAGCAAGTGCCATGGTGGTCAGTTGGACATGTCAAGCAAGTGCCATGGTGGTCAGTTGGACATGTCAAGCAAGTGCCATGGTGGTCTGTTGGACATGTCAAGCAAGTGCCATGGTGGTCTGGAGAGAACGGTAATGGAGGGTGCAGTTTCTGGAAAACGAGGCAGAAGCCGACCTTCACGAATGCGGATACAGGACGTTGAAGATGCAGTTGACTGTGAAAGCACATAGGGCTGGAGAATTGACTAGAGAAAGAGAGACTATTAGGCTTGCCCTGACAGCTTGGTTGAGAACTGGGCAAATGGCATGATTGTAGGCACATATAACGGAGTTGACCCCAGACTCGAGTATGGACAGATATAACAGAGTTGTCTCATGACTCAAGTATGAATGAAAGTTTGTTAATGTCCAGCAAGTTGACCACAATGCTTGATGTCTACATATTACTGTGTTATTCAGGTAAAGATAACAAGGAAAGTCTATATAAAATGTGAACATAGGGAGAAACACTTCTGTCATTTGAATATTACGCATTGTTGACAATTATGTTTTAATTGTGTTTGATGGCAGCTGATGACATGGGTCTAGGAAAGACACTGACTACAATATCCCACATCATTAGTCAAAAAGTAGCCAGTGAGTTTTAGCCTTTATGTTTGCTGTTTTCTTTTTTCAAACAAAGGAAACTGCTTGTATGCTTATTGTGGCCATCATCATTATGTGTTGTTTCATTTATCTGTACACAATAGCATGTTTCAACATATCTGATTGTTTCCATATTTCCTTTTTTCTTTAAAAAAAAATACATTTTATCCAAGGGAAAAGATAGAAATAGCTTGGATATGTTTGCAGAGTTCCTGGTGGCACTTTAATAAAGACAGCTGTCAGTAGGTGGAGAGAGTAGACCAGAACAGCCTAAGGAAACATGGACAGAAGAAAATTAAATGAAGACTTGTAAAATGACAAGGGATACCATGGGGAGTAAAGCAGTAGACTGGCAGTTTTGGAGGTCACGTCTGAATGCCTTATATGTCATCAACGACAAAACGAGGATACAGAGATAGATGTTTATGAATTATTTTTCCTTCGAAGTTGGAGTTCTGCCTGAAAGTCAAGGAACCAACAGTCTGCATACAAGTGAGTCAGATCTGTAAAACAGATTTGCATGCAACACTTAGGTTCTGAAACAAGACTAATGTCCAGAGATGGATAAACAACTAGAACTTTCCACCAGAGTTTACAGCCGGTGAACATTAAGAAGAAGAAGAATGAATCATTTCATCGGCAGAGTGGGTAGCAGGCTTACCTGCTGATCTAGTTAGCATATGTTGAATCCTCTTTGACATGAGGATACTTTGCATTGTCTCAGGCTGCTAGGTGGATGCAACTTAAAACCAGAATATTTCATGGAAAGCAAAGAAACTATGTTGATCACATTACCTGTTAACCCTTTCAACCTGTAAGAATCTTAACCAATGATCATTTTCAAAATGTTGATGTAAATAAAATAAAAATCATGTGCATTCTTTTAATTGTCAGAAACTCTACCCTAAGGAACTAGAGTAAGAGAAGAAGAAGCAGAAGAAATTGGAGTCTTGGTTAGTTTTCATAAAAATCCTGGAGTTTGAAATCTACGACCACTGAGCAAACAAGCCAGCCTGCTAGCAATTATGTCTTCGCGGCTTCCAGGTCACAGAAGAAACCTGACAAGACTAAATCTCAGCATTTACGGGATGAGAGAGTTAAGGCGGTGATTGGACTAAAAAATATGGGTCTAGAACATTCAATTAAAATGCCATGTGATAACGTAGCAAAGGATGTCCTGGCCTGAGTTGGTTGAGGGCCTGTGCTTCTTCAGGCGATAAATGGCAGTAGAAGAAGACTCCAGTGTGATGCCCAAAGGATAATAGCTGTTTTCTTCTTCTTCCCTTTTTGTGTTCACTAGCTGTAAACTGCAGTGGAAAGTCCTAGTTGTTCATCCGTTGAACTTTGTGCTGGGGCTTGAGTTTTGCATGTACATCTGTTTCACTGGCTTACTTGTGTGCAGCTGGTTGTTTCCTACCGCTCAGGCAGATGCACTCCGACTTTGAAGTAAACTCCAAATTAATCGACTCATACAACATCTTGTTAGGGCCTGGAACCCAAAATAGAACAGCTGTTTTGAAAATATATAAATGAAGTTAGAAGTTAGTTGCATATCCTTTACAGGACATTGCAGAACCAACCCCAGCATTTTTTGGCTGTTGTGGTTTTTCGAGGCAAAATTTACATTCATTAGTTTGCCATTGCTCTCTGACGATCATCTCTCGGTACTATAAGTAAGGCCAATGTGAGACAAATTGTCTGCAGCTGGGATCGAACCCTGCACCCAGGTATTATGAAGCGCCTAAGCTACGCACACCGACATATATATGAGTGGCGTTAGCGCAGTCGATACAAGGCTCGCTTTCAAATCCAGCTGCGACTCGCTGCAGCCACGGTCGGTGTTCGAAACCTGGTGGCTCTCTGGGTTCACCCAGCCTCTAGGAAATGGGTACCAGAGTTAACACTCTGGGGTAAATGGAGGAACACCGCTGTAGCTACAGAGTTACATACGGGCGGCGGCACAGGCGGACAGTTTCTCATCAGCTGTCCGCACTAATGGCAGAGCACTCATGGTTTATAACCATGTGCAATTACGCTGGTTAACATCTCCCGACTTTACCTTTATATATATATATATATATATATATATATATACACACATAAACATGTTTTTTAAATTAATAATTTAAAAAAAATTATAACTGATTAGAAGTTTAAATTGTTTAAAGCTGTTATATGAATACTTTATAATATCAGTATGTTAGAGTTTAATGTGCAGGAGGTTGGTCACTCTATTTTGTTTATTTCCAGTGGAAAAAGCAGTGAAGAAATCTAGGTCAACGTTGATAGTTACTCCAGCTTCTCTTGTTCATCAGTGGGCAAAAGAAATTGAGCGTAGATGTCAGCCAGGATTACTAAAGTTCCTGGTCTACCATGGTCCTAATCGAGAAAAAAATATCAGAAAGTAAGTTTATTAAGCTAACAGTTCTACTGTCAATGGCAGAAAATATGAATGTAAAAGTAAAAATAACAAATAAAATGAAGGGATCCATTTTATGCTAGTGGCGCTTTGGGCATATGGTCCTAGACTCATCTTTTTATAGGCCAGTTGGCACTTGATGGGTGATTTACTAGCTTCAACTTGTTCATTTATGTATGACTCATCTGATGAGGTATAACATAATATGCCAGGCAGTGCATTGTACTATCTGTTTATTTATTTTTTATTCAGAAATTAATTCGTTTGGTTTGAGGTTGGTGCAGTGAAATCCTCACTAACACAAACTCACTTAAGAAGAACACTGCCTTAATGTGAATATAATTTTGGTTCCAGCAGGCAGGTATTTATTTTAGTGAGCAGTTAGCACAAACTTTGATCTTATGCTAATGATGGTATCAAGCAGAGAGAACGAATGATGGTGCCATCAGAGTTAGAACTTTGCACTTGCTGTTGAAGATGGGGGAAGGAGCGCTTATTGAAATGTCTCGAGTGCTGTAATATCGATTCTTTTTTCAACATTCAGCATTCGTTATTTCAACATCTGATCTTTTCGTCTTATGGAATTTGTGTTAACAAGGTTATATATTTAATATCATATGTGGGAGAAAAGTGACGAGTCACAAAATATGTCTGCTCCAGATCCAGCCGCTGCAGAAGAAAATAGTGTAGGTTAACATTAACAGCAAACTGAAAAAACTAGTCCTTGTACAACTGAAAACCACTGATGTTGAAATGTATTTGGATTGTCCCTAGGCTGATTGATAGTGATATTGTCTTGACAACGTACAGTATAGTGGGCAAGGAAGTTGGATCAGATGATACAGAGAATGCTGAGGACCCAGTTGATGAAGGAGAGGAAGCAGAAGTAACTGACAGCAAGGTATGATGTCTAGTGTAAATTTAACTTCCTGACTTTGTACTTTAGGTGGCCTATTAGTGAGGTGGCTAGCATATTTGCATACCAGCCTAATGTCATAAGTTTGAGTCCACATTGAAGTGAATTTTAAAACTGACTCGGACTTCCGGGTCTAAAATGAGTACTAGGAAAAGTACTGGAAGTAAAGTTGGCCGTCGTGATACTGACCACATCATAGGCCAAGTCTTTATAAAATATTGAGCTATCATTGTATGCCCATAACACATTATGCATGGAAATGGGTCCATCTAAGTCCAAGTCCTTCTGAGAAAAAATTGAAAGGTCGACCACTTTCAGACAGCTGCTAGCTAGCCGAGGCTGCTAACAGTCTCCGCCCATATTTGTGGTCTGGGTTATTTGCGTCACTTTCGTGACTAAATTCGATTGTTGTTACTTGTGCATGTCTTCCCTCTTCTTACTTGATGTTTCCAGTTTGTTTTGTCTCCTTTTGATTTGGCCAGGCATATTTTTTAGGGGAGCGCGCTTTTCCACATAACATCCTTTAGACCACCATTTACAGTTTTAAAATTGTAAGTTTTTTTTGCCAAAAAGTACTGAAAACAGTTTTTGATTTTGGATAGTTCCGAAATGTGAAAATATTCCGCGTGTGACCATAGTGGTCTTATAGTTGTCTTCCTGATAAGAACGGGTTAGTCATGTCGTGGAAATGTGTGTAAAATGTTGTGTGGAACTTTAAAGCGGGTCTAATCGTCATTACTTATCCGTGTATGCATACCTAATTGACCTTCCGTACACATGCATACTCTTTCATATGCGTCTACCAATGCCTACATAAATGCACTTACATTCATAAAAAACGTGTACATCCACACGTAAGGACATTCACTCTTCCATGTCTTGTGTGTTATTTTGTGTCGCTATGTCTGTAATATCATCTGGTCGTGTCACTTTTTAAGTTATGTCCTGTTTCTGGTATGTGACCTGTCCATTACTTTCTTATCATGTTCTGGTGGATGGTGTGTGTTGATGACGTTCTTGCTGTATACACACTTCATTCCATTTGTTCTCATTAATTAACAGCCATGCAACAACATAATTTATGGGTTCCTGGAGGGCACTGTCATTCACATACACACAAATATATAAATATACACGCTCCCATATACATATAAAATATACACACACGTGCGCACACGCACATTCATACAACAATACATTTCTATATCCATGTACTCGTTCATCTGTACCTTTCGCCCAGCTATATTCCCACTGTCTTGTCCATACGTGACCCCTTACCATTCGCCTACATACATCTTGTCTTATATATCCATCCTATACATAAATGCACTCATCCTACACGCACTCATCCTTGTGTATCCATCCATGTTCATATCTATGCACTCATCATACTTACACTACTTCCCTTACGCTAGGGTGTCTGGAGTCACCATTTGATCTTTTCCTTCTGCTGTCCTGAGTTGATCCTCAACCTGGTCTTTCTAGTTTTGGTTTGTTTTAATTAGGTACTGTTTAACCAAGTTTTGGGATGTCTTTATTGTTATCTACCTTTAAACATTTGTTGGCAGTAATCTGTTGTTTGTGTTTTAGAAAATACTCCTCAATGGGTTTCCTCTCCAATTTGTATTTAGTGCAGTTTATTATATAGTGTTCTATTGTATTATCCTGAAAGCAGTCCAGACATAGGGGAGATGTAAATTTCTCTGGATGCCACCCTAACCTAGCTCTCCATAGTAGTTTGTTAGCTGGGATTTTCAATTTGCCCCGCACCTGTGTGTTAAGGCTGGGTTCTTTAAGGTTTTTGTATGCATCTCTGCCATAAGTGCTCATCTGCCACTGGAGTTTCCACATTTTCATGATATGTCTTTTAATTATGCTATTCCTTTCATTTTTTCCGAGTCCTACTTCTATTAAAGCATCACATTTACTCCTTTTTTTGGCTGCTTGGTCAGCTTTTTCATTGCCTATTACACCTCTATGTGCTGGTACCCATGCAGTTGTGACTTGGCATCCTTTATTCTTCAGTTGGGTTGTTAGGTTTAAGATCGTTTCTTTAATATCTGGTCTACTGCTAGTTTTATGTGTTTTTAACGTCTGCACTGATGACAGCGAATCTGTCAGTATGGTAAATTTTGTTGGAGGTTTAGTTATTACCATCTCTAGCGCCTTCATTATGCCAACTAGTTCAGCTGTGCATACTGCTACATGATCTGTTTATTTATATTCTCTTTGCATTCCCCACTGAGGGATAATTACTCCTGCTCCTACTTCTCCTACATCGTTCTTAGTCCCATCAGTGTATGCAACCAGGTTGTCTGATCGGATCTGGTATATGTATTCTTCAGTTATTGTTTTGGCCTCAAATGGTTCAGAATTTTTATTAATAGTTTTCATCAGACTCATGTCTGTCCTAGGCATTTCTAGTCTCCATGGAGGGATTTGAGGGATAAACCTAACGCTCGCCTTGAGAGTCCTAGCTAAGTCAATGGGTGAATTACTTTGTGTGTATTTTATACCTTTTCCTCGTGCTTTGAAGGCCGTGGGTTTGTTTCATGGACACCTTGTCCCGTTCATGGGTAAAGTTTTTACATTAATCCCTGGGAATCGTCACTGGATCGGATCTACTTTAGTGCAGTTTATTTGTATAGTGTTTTATTGTATGTGGCTGAAGCAGTCCAGACATAGGGGAGATGTAAATTTCTCTGGATGCCACCCTAACCTAGCTCTCCATAGTAGTTTGTTAGCTGGGATTTTTAATTTGTCCCGCACCTGTGTGTTAAGGCTGGGTTCTTTAAGGTTTTTGTATGCATCTCTGCCATAAGTGCTCATCTGCCACTGGAGTTTCCACATTTTCATGATATGTCTTTTAATTATGCTATTCCTCTTAGTTTTAGTGACAGTGATGAATATATTGAAGGGGGGAACCTGAGCACCTATGGACTTGTCTGGAGTGCTGGGAAGATAATGCAGTGATAACCCAACTCAGCTGGATGAGTTGTGTTTCTAAAGGCCATGTTTTATTTTGCTGTTTTAGAACTTCTTTATTCAGTTTGTCCCCACTACTCCTCTTTTTAGAATGAATATTTCATGCTTGCGCATTAGAGTGACTTGTGCTTTTGGAAAAACTGTAATAGCTAATTGTGAACTGTTAATAATAAGCAGATCAAACTTGAAACATTTGCGGTGTTTTTGTGTGTGCCTCAAACAGAAGTCAGAAGATCTGCCAATGCTGCTCAGGATCGGGTGGGAGAGGATTGTTCTGGATGAGGGCCACAATATAAAAAACCACAAATCTCTGACTTCAAAGTCAGTGTGTCGACTCCGAGCTGCGTTTCGCTGGGTCCTGACTGGTACCCCCATACAGAATGACCTCTTGGATATGTACTCACTTCTCAGGTTTGTGATAGCTTCTGCATTTTGAAAAAAATATGTATATATATGGTTTATTGCCTGTTTGCTTATATAAAAGTCATTTATGTCTTCTCCCATTTTCTTTTCTTTTTCTCACTCTCTCCTCTTTTCCCTTTACTCCCCTTCATTCTTCTGTCTCACCCCTCCACACACTTTATCTTTCCTCTCAGACACACACATACACGCTACAACACTCTTACCCATTTCTTTTTCTCTTCCTTGCTCTACAAGCACACTACCAAAGCACCCCTCTCATCCTTTTCCCCCCACCGATTTGCCTCACTCTACACACACACACACACACACACACAACAGCACCCCCTTACCATTTCTTTTGTCTCTCCCCCTCACTGTGTACACACATACACAAACATATTTTTTTTCTCTTGTTTTACAGTATTAACACTATTTCAGTTTTGACATTTATACACTTATTTTGATAGCTGTATTAAATTGTTATGCCTGGAACAAAAGTAGTAAGCCGGGGAAAGGCTGGAACAAGTAATAATGATAAATTAGAAATAAAGTAACATATTTATAACAGCAAAGTGCAGGAATGGCTAATCTGACTGGTCATATCAATACTAATTTTGTCAGAGAAATGGGCACTAGGGGATTTAATACTAGTTCTTCTTCTTTCTCCTCCTTCTCCTCCTCCTCTTTCTCATCCTTCTCATCCTCCTCTTCATCCTCGCTTCATCTTCATCTTCTTCGTCTTCTTCGTAAATCATTAGTTAGAACATTGATCCTGAACCAACAAGTGCGGATTACTCTTATCCTTGCAATTTGTGCAGCTCACCCTGTGTATATATTATTCATCTCTTTCTGTTCACTTCTTTGTGATATGTGTGCTCGTGTTATTTTAGCTTATCTATGCTATTTGACAACAATAACAAAAACACAGCTACTGAAAGGAACATAATTTTGTCATAATTTTGACATCAAAAACCTGTGCACTTTAAATTTGTTCAAATTGCACACACAAATACATTAGGGCTCAGCCAGTCAATTGTCCAGTTCTATTGGATCAGGGTCATCGCTAGTTTTTAATTATACAGGCTTTTCCACCAACTAATAAATATGTGCCGTCGGATAACTATGCATTTATTGCGTGCTTGCGTGAGTGCCGGCGTGCTAGCAAGAGAGAGAGAGTGACTGAGAGAGAGAACAGTATATCTGTGTTTATGTTCTTGTAACTCTTACCCTTTGCAGTGTCTTTGTTGATTTATTCACGTTATTTGCAGAGATTGTGCTGTTTATTTTGTGTTTATTTATGTGTGTTCAGCGTTGTTTTCAGTTAAGTCCACATACAGTTGCTGTCATGTTGCAGGTTCTTGAGGTTCAGTCCATTTGATGAGTACAAGGTGTGGAAAAAGCATGTTGACTCTGGGAGAGGTATCTCAACTATTGTATTATTTAAGCTCATTAAACTTGTCTCTCTTTTCCCTCCCCCCTTTCCCTTTTTCCACCCTGGCAAGTCTTCATCCTTTCACTGCTGGTTGTGACACAGTCCTGTAAATGCAGACGTATGCCATGTCTGCATAGTTAAAAGCATCACTAAATGCCATTGATTCTTTATTTAGGAGGCCAGCTTGTGAATATGTTAACTAAATATAGCATTTAGAGGGTTTTTTCCCTCTAGATTACAAGGAGAGATAGGCCCACTTCTCCTAAGAAGCATGTTGCAAAAGGCGTCTAACTAGGGTTTTACTGAAATCACATGTTTTCAACAGACAGGTGCTGCAGCCTGAATGTAAACCTCAAAATAGCATGAAAAATCACCTTAAAAAAACGTTTTTTTTCAGTCCCAAACAACACGTGGTGTGTTACTATTCCCCACATATCTCAAACATCACATCAAGTAGCTCATTATAGTTTTAGTCAGTGTATAAAATCTGCCAGCCACAGAGGAATCTTTCAATCATTTTTCATTCCTACAACACAGCAGGGGGTTAGAGTTTTCGCAGTAATATTTACAGAAAAATTGTGTTTCTTGAACAAAACCTAATGGGACTGAAAGAGTTAAGAGTGAACGAAGATGAAGACTCTAAACCTGCTTAGTCAACTCTTAAAATTAATGAATGAATCAGTCAATCAATAATTGACATCACTGCACTCGGGACATACCCACACGTGCTCCGTCTTCTTCTTCAGTAGCCAGTGAAGAGTCGACTGCTCTACAGTATGCATGTTGGATTACACTGTTACTGTCCTCTCCTTCCCTTATGGGCCCCACTTATACACAGACACATGAAAAGATGTGTTGGAGTGAGAGCACAGTGTGAGTGAGCAGCTATAAGAGACACTCCGTGTGAGTGGATAACAGCAAGGAATGGACTGGAAGAAGCCAGCCTGAAAAGTCAGCCCATCAGAAAAGTGCACGGAAAAGAGTGTTATAGCATCATTACAACTGACCGGAAATGTGCACATAGAATATGTTGATGATGATTACAGGTGTAATTTTAGAAGTCCCTGTACGGTTTCTGGGGTCCCATTAAATCAGATGTGTTGGATTGAAGGACTACTCAGATATCACATTCTAGCCAAAAAATCACACTGTACTAAGTGTTCTTTGGAGAGCAATATGAGACAATGAAATTTCGTTCTTTCTTTCTTACACCCGAGAAACCATAGAAGAAAACCAGATAATTTTGAACGGACATTGATTTTTTTTTTTGAGATGGACAAGCCAGAGGACAGAAACTAACATCTACTTGATTAAAAAAGGACAGCTCAGAACAGACAAAATCATAAACTTGATTGAAAAGGTGGTCCAGAATACTGATGGATAAGGGGGTTACATGAAACACTGAAAGCTAAAATGATGTTAAAAATGATTGTATGTTTCTATGTGTGTGTGTATGCATGTTGGTGGATGTATGTATGCATATGTAGCTGTGTAAGTATGTGTGTGTATTTAGGCATGAATGCAAGTATGTATGCATGTGTTTAAAGATGTAGGTGTATGTATAGATGTGTGTATGTATGTGGATATCTGTATGGGTGATTGTATATGTGTGTATATGTATGTAATGTGTGTGGGCATGTATGTGGGTGTATGTATGCATGCATGCATGTGTGTATGTATGCATGTTTGTGGATATATATATATATGCAATTGTAGCAGTGTAAGTATGTGGGTGTATTTAGGTACGTATGTATGTATGTGTGTAAAGATGTAGGTGTATGTATAGATGTATGTATGTATGTAAATATATGTATGCATGTGAGTGTAAGTATGTGGTTGTCTGTGTGTGTATTCAGGTATGTATGCAAGTATGAATGTATGTGTGTAAAGATGTAGGTGTATGTATAGGTGTGTGTGTGTGTGTATGCATGTATGTATGTAAATATATGTATGCATGTGAGTGTAAATGTGTGGGTGTATGTGGGTGTTTGTACATGTGATTGTATGTGTGTGTATGCATGCATGCATGTGTAGGTGTGTATGTATGGAATGAATGTGTGTGTGTGCATGTATGTGTGTGTTTTCTGTCTGTGCATTTATGTCTATGTATGGGTGTGTGTTTTCTGTTTGTGTATGTATGTAGATGCGTGTATGTATGTATTAGGTATGTCTGTATATGAATGTACATGTATGAGAATGTAAGAGTATATATACGTGTGTGTGAGTGATAACAGGCATTGGTACTCTGAAAAATGAGTGCTTAGAAGGGCCGAATGTCAGACGGGCCTGCTTGCCCAATTTGTAACCCTTTGAAAATAAAGTTTGTTTGTTTGTTTGTTCGTTTGTTCGTTCAACCAGTAATTGTTGTATTTCAGGTGACACTAAAAGACTCAACACAATTGTTAAGGCCCTGCTATTGAGGCGGACTAAAGAACAAACAAATAGTGAAGGTAAAACTCTTGTGCCTCTGCCAGGAAAGACCAGTCGGACTATCCAGGTGGAGCTGACCACAGAAGAGAGAACTGTTTATGATAAACTGTTCCGTAAAACACAGTAGGTGTTCATAGATATCATGTCATTCCTTCATGGGGGGGGGGGGGGGGGGGGGGGGGGGGGGGGGGGGGACGGGGGGGGGGGGGGTGGGGGGGGGGGGGGGTGGTCGGGGTGTCTCCCTCTGGAGTTAGGTGTAGTTTTTGGCGATAGTTGTGTTAGTCCCATTGCATTTGTGTAGTGTCTATTTTAATCTCTCTGCCAATCTCTTTCTTGGTTAGCCTCTGGCCTTGTAGCCTGCTGCTCTCATGTACTACGCTCTGGCTGCCCATTTTGTTCCAATCTGACCAGATGACCAAATCATTTGATTCTTTCATGTTCTGTGAAATCATTTACTGGTACAGTGCCTGCCATTGTTATTAGTTCTTCATTGGTGACTCTGTCACTTCTTTTTTTTTCTTCCACTGCATTACTTATACATCTCATTTCATATGATGTAATTTTGTGTTCGTTTTTCATGGGCATTGATAGCTCTAAGTTTGTTTGAACAGTGCATTTATTGGCTGCCTTTTAATGTGAATTTTAAAAACAAAAACACTTGTCTTGTGTAAACCACCATAATTCCTAGTTTGCCAAAATATTCTTATTCTTCTGTTTTTCAGCCCCCAGTCAGCACTCATTGGGTGATGTTGTCACCATCATGTCGGCCCCCTTTACTTCCCAGGACATTAGCTGTTACCCATTTTAAGTTGCATTGGCCTTAAAACCAAGTTGTACCAGTGTGGGTCCTGGGGTCCCATTGTGAGGTAAACAAGATTAGATCCACTGCCACCCTAGCAAGCATGTCTTACAAGTTAACAAATTAGGTACTTTCTCCAAAGTCGCAGTGCATCTGCATGAGAGGTGAGGAGCCAAAAGTCTGCATACAAATGAACCAAATCTGTAAAACTGGATCAAAAACTAAATAAAGGGCAGAAGTGGACTAACAACCAGAACTTTTCACCAGAGTTTATGGCCACTGAAAGCCAAGCAGAGTGGACTAACAACCAGAACTTTTCACCAGAGTTTATGGCCACTGAAAGCCAAGCAGTAGTGGACTAACAACCAGAACTTTTCACCAGAGTTTATGGCCACTGAAAGCCAAGCAGTAGTGGACTAACAACCAGAACTTTTCACCAGAGTTTATGGCCACTGAAAGCCAAGCAGTAGTGGACTAACAACCAGAACTTTTCACCAGAGTTTATGGCCACTGAAAGCCAAGCAGAGTGGACTAACAACCAGAACTTTTCACCAGAGTTTATGGCCACTGAAAGCCAAGCAGTAGTGGACTAACAACCAGAACTTTTCACCAGAGTTTATGGCCACTGAAAGCCAAGCAGTAGTGGACTAACAACCAGAACTTTTCACCAGAGTTTATGGCCACTGAAAGCCAAGCAGTAGTGGACTAACAACCAGAACTTTTCACCATAGTTTATGGCCACTGAAAGCCAAGCAGAAGTGGACTAACAACCAGAACTTTCCACCAGAGTTTATAGCCACTGAAAGCCAAGCAGAAAAAGAAGCCAATGTTAATTTTGAAGAAATAAAAATCTGCTCCAGTGTGGATTTGACTCCTAGCCTTTTGGGCTAGCAGCGAGCATCTAGCGGCTACGTAACTATGGCTCCCAGTCTACTTGTAGACCTGATTATTGCTGGATGGATTTTTGATGGGATTAGACAGTCACTCTCAGGCCACCTCAGATGTCTCTTGTGAGCTGCATTGTAGGATGTTATCATCATTCTTGGCTTCCCTTATGGGCTGTGGTAACACATTTACATTCCATGAATGGGTGATCTAAGTAATGGCTTCTTTATAATGGTAAACAGAAGAAAGTCAGTGATGTCTATTGGATTTGTAAATTAATTGGTACTAATTATCACTGAGAGTGGAGGGGACTTAATTAAATTTGGAGGACATACTGGATAACAAAACATGAAAGCTTGTAATCACAGTTTGATTTCCTGATAGAGGAGTCAGGAGTGTTGTGTAAAACAGTTTCACCAACCAGCAACTATTGTTACATACTTTGAGCCCATACTGCGATATTAAACAAGCAAGCAAATAGCGATCACACAAACATAGAAGGCTACTGGCCCAGTTTGCAGACTGGCTTTTACAGGATCAGCCATTTGACTGTACTAAAACTAGATCAGCCAATATACAGCAGGACCAGCTATTTGACCAATGAAAGCCCGATCAGCTACTATACAGCAGAATCAATCATTTGATTGACTAAAGCTAGATCAGCTACTATACAGCAGGATGAATCATTTGACTGACTAAAGATGGGTCAGCTACTATACAGCAGGATCAATCAATTGACTGGCTAAACCTAGATCAGCTACTATACAGCAGGATGAATCATTTGACCAACTAAAGCTGGATCAGCTACTATACAGCAGGATGAATCATTTGACCAACTAAAGCTGGATCAGCTACTATACAGCAGGATCAGTCAGTAAATTTGTCACAATATTTGTCCCTGGCTTCTATCTCAAGCACTGTCAAAGTGCCAGTTATTTCTGACGCAGATGTGTCTTCAGGGCCACACTTTGTCAAGTCAGATCTATACTTATGTATGAGACACTAACCTTTGATTAAATCAATAACAGGTCGACAGTTTTAGAGTACGTCCATCGCCATCAGGAGAAAGGGAGTGAAGCCAAGGGAGGCATCCAACCTGCAGGTGTTAGACCCAGGCAAGATCAGAACCTTCCACCCTCAGTTAGAATAGGTACTAGCAGTGTCAGCTGCGATCTGGATGTCGCAAACACGGGTAGTCAAGGGCGGAGCAGTGGCAGCCGTATTCTGGTGTCATTGTTACGAGTGAGACAGTGTTGTTCCCACCTCAGCCTGCTGAAGTCTGTAAGTGTTCGTCTGTTACTATTACTTGACCATTTCTAGATATCAGAAGGTACTGTGGCTTCATTATGGAAGGGGTGAGAAGTTGACCCACTGATTCCCCCCCCCCCCCCCCCCCCCCCCCAACAATCATGTCATAAAAGGTGACTAAATAGGGAAGTTACCTTCAGAGAGGAAGTGCATCTGTCTGAAAGGCAAGGAAATGACAGTCGGCCTGTAAATAAGCCACATCTGTGAAACATGTGTACACAAAACTTCTTCCTATGCTTTCTTTTTCCACTGGAGCATAGACTCCCAACCAACTCACCTATTTGTCAACAAAGTACTAGTCAGCGTATTCAGATTAGTAACAACTTTATAGGGAGACTGAGGAGATAAATATAAAAAAGTTGGACTCAGTTGTTTGGAGAGAGCTTACGCAGCAGATCAATGTCTGGCACACTAACTTACTGTCCCAGTAAAAAAGTTCTGAATATCCATCAAGGCAGATTATTAGTGTTAATTACTAGGACTCACCCAAGCTAAATGGGGTACCAGCATATGCTCTTGGAGGTAAAGACAGGCATTGTAGTATTGCCTACATCAGCCATTGGGTGTTCGATTAGTCTCATCCCTTTTACCCCAGAAACCCCAGGAGAAAAAAAGCCATGAACCTGGGAATTCCTGAGAAAACATGCTTAAAAAACCCCAGTTTTACACAGATGATTAATACCTGTGAGCCTGTGGTTTTCAATGTTTTGTTGATTTTTTCAGGCAGTCTGCTCCAGTATCTTCCTCCTGTTCTGTAACCCTTAAGGGGTCTCCATGGCGAAGTGGTTAAACCATTTGCCCCGCGCTGTGAAAGTCGTGGACTAATTTCACGGCTGTGCCATTCAGCCTAAGAGTGCAATTTTTACAGAGATCCCTGGAGATCATAACAGAAGCTATGGAGTTGGTGCTTTATGCAGCGCTCTCAGCATGCAGCAAGCTGTTCGGTGGAGAGAAACAAAGCCATTTTAGATATAAAACCTTGTGCAATGAAGTCTATCCACTCGACTTTAACTTTAAACGATTATTCTACAGTTGTAAGGATGTCTCAGGTCAGGTTCACTTAGGCAAGTGAACCCTCTATGCCTCATCTACAGAGTCAAAGAATAGGAATCTCCCTCTCTACACACTGATGGACACAGATAAAAATGCTGCTGAGAGGGTGGCTTCACAAGGAAAAGCCAGAGAGGCTTTTAAAGACAGACCTCCCAAACAAACAATATACACAAGAGACCAGTCTGTGAATCTTCCCCTAAAATATTATACCTCCCAGCGTTACTGGTTAAAGGAGAAGGGTTCGGAGACAACTGACAAAACTGGTTGTGTTCACTCACAAAACATTTAATATAAATTAAATGGACTCCAAAACTAGGAATTCGGTTACTCAATAATATTGTAATGGATCAAAAGATGTGAACTGTTTTGGTAGTGAACCATTAACGTAAACATAAAATCATAGGACCACTTGGATGTGTTCTTTCTGAGTGGCTGGACATGACACTCATCTGATGTTTTTGTTTCCTCCCTCTGCTTGATCGGCCACCACTGATCCACACAAAAAGGATGTTGACTCTTGAAGATTGTGCTTGACGATCAAGACATCCACCTGGAACCCTGGCAGGAAATCAATATGATCATCTAAAATTGCTACTTCTGACTTAGCTGACCGCCGGCTGGCGAATTATAGTCAGGACGTTCTGCCTACACTACTTCCCGCTGAAGCAACAAGAGATCTAGAGCCCTCACGCAAGTCACCTGAAAACAAGCTCTCCTACTTTGACAGTAAAAGCAATCTAGGACTTACGTATTGACAAATTCTCCTGTGTCGCCGCTGCCATATATCACAATACTGATACATTATTAACGAAAAATATAATAGCGTTAGATTACAGCTATCTATTAAATAAAGCAGGAGACACGAGGCACCTCGTGACAAGGGATACAGTGGCAGCTTTGTATGTCCTATTATCATTAGATGACTGAACCACCTTATTCTTTTGATTAAATTGTTTATGATGGGTTCTTGTGACTATTTTCACTCCAAACACACCGTGATTGACCTTTCATACATGCTTGCTGACCTTTCATACGTGCTAGTCTAAGTTACAGGGGTGTCACATAGTGTTGTGTTTGATGCTGTCACAGGTGATGTCGCGTGTTCTGTATTACACGATCTGAACCGCTTTTAACTACCCCAGAACATCTAAAACACTCTAACCCCAAACCCCACAGCCTCAGCTTATGTCCCACTCGAGAGTGCAGCCTACATTCCGTGGTTTCCGAATTCTTAACATTTTGCAGTGGGCCCTAAAAGCCGTCTTGCTGCAAAAAAAGCAAGGCTGCTCTCCTTATCGCTCGTCAGCGTTGACAGCTGAACTAAATTCATGTTGCACTTCAAGCCTGATAAGGCTATAATATGCGCAGTGTTGCTGGCTGCTCACCACTCACAACGAACAAAACACGCACGCAATATAGACAGCTCAGAGCATCAAACGCAACACATCACGACACCCCTGTAACCTAGACTAAAGCATGTGAAAGGTCAGCGAGCATTAACGAACCGCCAATCACAATGTTTTGGGGGCGAAAAACAGGAAGTATCTTATGATGTAATTTAATCCAGCATTTAGATGCAGCAAGTGTAGAATCTGATGGAATTGAGCTGACGTTAGAAGAGCAACTGAAAGGCATGGTGCTTGATGACATGGACGCCAAGGTACCTGGATCCGTTGACTCTCAAAGCTGTTTCAGAAGTCATCACTTAGTGCAAAGGTGAGAGTGTTTTTCCCTCCAGTAACTCACATAAGGATCTTCTTCTTCTGTTTTCACTCTTAAATTTAGACCTGATGGAACTAGGTGGCTAATGTAGAAATATTGCAATGGTGTCTTCTATTTTCCATATTTTCTAGTACCTCTTTAGGAAAAATTGATCTGGAGGCCTGGGTTCTACAGACAATTTTGTTAGAAACTTTGTTGTGGCTCCCAGTTTATCATCATCCTATTGTGTTTTCGGTCAGCTCTGTGGCTAAGTCGATGCGAACGCTTCGTAATGCCAGGTTCGATCCCAGCTGCGGGCCATGCGCCTTTCATTGGTTTCGACAGTGGTATCAAGAAAGCCAACCGTCCAGAAAGCAAAGGCAAACTACTGGACGTAAATTTGCCTAGAACGTTCTGCGATGTCCTGTAAAGGATACGCATTGTGTTTTCATTCGTTATATAGGGCTGGTAGTTTACTCTACCATTTCAATCTGTCGTGTGCATTTATTTTAATTGCATTTATGGAATCCAGTTCCTTTGACCTCTCTTGAACATTCATTGTAGGGTTTCTTGTGGATGTCCTTGCATCCTTCAATCCATTTGTTTCCCATTTATATGCCTGTTTGGCGATTTTCTGTTTGCTTCATCTGATGATGTGCCCAGTATATTACTAACTTCTTTGTCTTATAACTGGATGGAACATACGTATCCTAAAAATCATATATGCATTTACTGTTTGATTTTTCTAACATGTATTTATTTGAGTAATAAACTCAGTTTATAATACTGAGAACCCTTGCTTTTAATTAAATACCATACTTAATTTTGAACAGAGCTATTGACACATTGTTTACGGAATATCTTTGTACATGTTGTTTGAACATCACACACACACATTCTGACTAGCATATGTGCCACAGACTTGGACATAGGAAAACTCTGGACTAGCACATATAATGTGTGGTTTGGGTAGTTAGGATTAGCTTACCTTGGCTATCTTCATAAGTGCTTGTATTTCCTCTTACAGACTGTACACTAGCAGAATCTGAAATAGTTTACAAAATGTTAAGTGATGGCCAGGATCCAGATTAGTGTGAGCCAGAATTACACATGCTATAAAAATGATTTCAGTTGGTAAATTTTCTCATTTGAAACATATGCCCTTCCCTGTTTGGACTTCAGGTTACATTGTCTCTGTCAGAGGCCCCAGTCTTACGGTTGAACAGGATGTCTAGGATTTGTACCTAGGGATTCTCTGCATAATGACTCTTTGGGTCCCGGCTGTTTACCACTCAGTATTCGGTCTTAGTGGGGTTCAACTTTGCATGCTCATTTGAATTGTAACTTGGATTTCATTTTATTTAAACCTACTCTTAAATTCTCAACTGACGAGGAAGTTTTAACATCCATAGCATGTATTTTTCTCTTCCCTCACATTTATTGGGAAAGGGGAAGGGAAGGTGTGTCTGATTCATAACACCAGGATCAAGAAGAAGTATATCATCCTTGGGTTAGTTCATTTATGAAAGTCCACACTGGCACCCATACCCAACCTTCTTGACCTAGAGATTCACCTCAGAGTTACACTTCATCTAATTGATGTTTAAGTCTACCAGCTTGTGGTAGAATCTGTATTTAGGCTTGAAGGTCAGCCCAGCCTTAAATAGGTACCATGTAGGGTCCTGGGAAGTAAAAGTGGCTGGCATGGTGTTGACTTAATCACCAACTGAGTGCCCATTGGTCTATAAAAATGTGAGCCTTAAATCACACTCCAGATGCGCCATTAATGTAAAAAGGATCCTTTGCTTTGCTTACTCACAAGCTGTTTCTCAGTTGTCCATGTTGTAATGTGAATGGATATTATTTTACAGCTGAAATGTGTCATGGAGATGGTGTCTTCAATACAGCAAGGTGGAGACTCTACAGCAAAAGATAAAAGGTACAAAATTATAACTGTTGCATCCATCTGTTACTGTAGTCCTTAAAGAAGTAATCAAGAATAGTTGTAGTAGTCGAGGTTTCAGCTTTACTGCAAACTAGTTGCCTTATAGTTTCTCTGTTTCTGTGTAAGTGGAAATACATGAAATGCCCCTCGCTGTTCATTTGAAAACTGTTAAAGAAAAAAATTAGTCTGGGCAAAATCTAGAAATATGCACATGTAGTTACTGCTAGAGATGCCAACACCAACAGTCACCACTAGAATTTCAGTATGTCATTGATGGAAGTAAGGAGTCCGTTACGACGAGCTGGCTGTATACACACATAATTATTGCATAAGGTAACCATTTTACCAGCCAAAATGCAAACTGGCTACCCGCCATTTTCTGAATATCACAACACAACTGATGCAGGCACAAACAAAAGGCATTCCACACAAGATACACAGCTCACAGTGCTGCACCAAGCACTTAAGTCAGTAGCTCAGGCAGTGAAGCTGTAGACACCATTCCATATGTGGAATTGCAGGAGTCCACCATATTAAACCAGAAGTAAATTAACGCTGTAACATACTGCATCTTTTATAGGAGGCATCTAAAATGGTTTGCCTGCTTAGAGAGATTTGTGACTCTACAATTTAAGGCATATACCAGAAGGGGAGAGAGGCATAGAGCCAGAGGTAGATCAGGAACAAGACAGAAAGATAACATCCTGGAAAACTCTACACAGCACAATGTGTCTCTGGTTGAGGCAGCTAGAAGAGCAAGAAGCAGAACCTTATGCGTCTCTTGACACCCAAGCAGTAAATGAGGAAGTGGACGAGAAGACGAGGACAATCAACTGGTATCCTTGTCATGAAGAAAACTAGCTGCAAAATCCAATCAGACATGAATAAATCCTTGCAGGATTTGGCGTGGTTTAGTTGAGTGCCTATGCTGTGGGAGATGGAAAAAAAAGGGGGTGGGGGTGAAAAGAGTATATTTTTCAGTTACTGAACAATTTCTTTGCTTGGAATGATTTTAGTTTCAGATATTTTACAACTTACAGAACAAAAAAGTCTTTGCCTGAAATGATTTTAGTTTCAGATATTTTTCAGCTAATGGAACAAAATGTCTTTGCCTGAAGGGATTTTAGTTTTAGATATTTTACAACTTACAGAACAAAACTTCTTTGCCTGGAATGATGTTTTAGATATTTTTCAGTTTACCGAACATCTTTTGCTTGAAATGGTTTCAGTGTCATCGTCTCACAGTGGACTCAGATGCTGGAAGTGGTAGCCTACCATCTGAACAAGGCTGGTATACAATACCAAGTGATTCAAGGGGACATACCTGCCAAGAAACGCATGGACATTGTTGATGACTTCAACCTGAACTCACAAGGGCCTTCAGTATGTAACAAATATTTATGTTTGTACTGTGTAACACAACTTCTGCTCAACTTGTGACCTGAGCAACTTATGACCATCCACATTTATGACGATCATCATCATGTAGCAGGTCCTTTGCAGAACATCGCTTTCATCACGGTCTGCCTGAAAAAAAACTCGGTCCTCGCCAGCTCTCCCTCCTCATGTACTTTCATACTCAAGGAGTCACTTATATCCTGGGCCCATCTTCGTGTTGGTCGGCCTCTGCCCCTCCTTCCTCATACCATGCCTTCTGCTATTATTTTTTCCAATCCGTCGTGGCGCTTAATATGACCAATCTTGCTTGATGTTCAGATCTTTCAAGATGTCAGTATTTCTCCTCTTCTTTGTCCAAGATATTCTGAGAATCTTTCTAAAGCATTTCAGCTCCAAAGCCCCTATTCTCTTTCTTAAGGACTGGGAGGTAGTCCACGACTCACATCCATATGTTGCTACAGGGAAGATGCATGCTCTCAAAATTCTAATTTTGATCTCCTTGCTGGTGCTTAACCATAGACTTTTAAGGCTGTTAAATCTTTGCATTGCTATGGCCATCCACCTTTCAATTTCTGCCAAACAGTCTCTGTTGCTGTTTATTACAGAGCCTAGATATTCCAAGTTTGTGACATTTTCAATTTTTTCATCATTTATTGTTATTTTTGGGTGACAGCCAGTTTTATCTGTGGACATTATTTTTGTTTTCTTTAAATTTAAGAACAGATTTTGATCTTCACTGTGCTTTTGGACGGACAATATTAAATTTTCTATTCCCTTTACGCTGTTCGAAAGGAGGACTGTATCATCTGTGTAACAAAGTTCCGGAATAGGGTTGCCACCAATTTTGAGCGGATAATAATTGTCACAAGTCTGGTCATTTTTGACATTTCTCATGATATTTTCTGTGTATATATTGAATAGGTATGGTGAGAGAATGCCTCCCTGCCTCACTCCCTTTTGCACCTCGAACCAATCCGATATTTCACCAGCTGCTCTGATGGCTGCTTGTTGTTCTTGATAAAGATTTTCAATTAAATGCACTAAATGCGATGGAAACCCCATACTTCTCATAACAGTCCACAGCTCCTGATGCTGGACACAATCAAATGCCTTGCATAAAGATCTACATTGTATTCTCTACATTTTCCATTATTCTCATGTTAAAGATGTGATCCCTAGTTCCTCTATCATGTCTGAAATCCGCTTGTGCTTCATGTAGCTCATATTGTAATTTTCTTTCAATCCTTTTTATGATAATTCGTAAGAGGATTTTGCTAGCATAACTTATTAACGCGATGGTACTGTAGTTGGAGCCTAGTTTTGGATTTCCTTTCTTTGGGAGAGGGATATAGATTGTTCTTTTCCACGCTTTAGGCCAAATACCAGTGTTCCAGGTCTTCGTGCACAGTGCATGGTAGATTCGGACCTGGTAACTTTCCTTTCTTCAGGCTGTATATTGCTGATCGTACCTCATCCAGTAAAGGCTCTGGTTCTTTTTCATAACTTTCATAAGTTGTTTTTGAATTACTTGTCAGATCCTCATAAATTTCTCTACAGTATTCTTTCCATCTTTCTAATATGTCTTCCGTTAATGTGTTACTGTTTTCATCATTTATTACATGAAAAGATGGCCTGAATTCACCTTTCAGTGTTTTAATTTCTTTAAACATGTCTGTCTCTTCTTTGCATCTTGAGTTGTTCAATTCTATTACAGGTATTCATAATAAACTGTTATTTTTTTAAAATCTCTTCTGATTTCTTTCATGTAGTTCCTTTATGCATGGCTATTTGTTGACCACAATACGTAAAAAGATAAAAATAATAAAGAAAGATAACTACCTTGATATTGTTTAAAAAAAAATCTAGGAACTGATGCTGTAGAGAATATAGTAGGTCTTTTTCACAATATGTACAATAATTGTACTTACTTAGATCTACATTTTTGTCTTTAATGTACTATCTGTGTAACCCATTTGAATGAAAATAGTGTTGACAAATATAACTTCAAGTTCGAGTGGTCGTAATTTTACCTCTTTAGTCAGAACAGAACTTGGTTATAAGTCAAGGCGACCCTTATTTATATTTTAAGACGAAGGTTTTTCATGTGTGACATTTACTGTATTCTTATGCTCTTTTTGGCAGACAAGTTGTGACATGCAAAACAAAAATTTTGGAAGGCGGTGCTAAAATCTGGAATTAGCTAAATGAGCTTTTGTAAACTTGTATCTAATTTGTTTTTAGTTTCCTGATAAATCCAATAGCACCCCAAAAACAGAAGAAAAAACAACAACAGGGAAATGCATACCATTTAATGCTTCACTATATTCTTGTTGATTGAATGCTTCCTTTATGTATCTTGATATGCATTTCAAAATAAAAATGTAGATAAATAAATGTTAAAACAGTTTATTAGTTACCGTGTTCAAATTTTTTTTTTTTCAAGTTTGTTTCAGAAGTTCCCAAGGGTTCACAACTTTAATTTTTCATTCGGGGTGCAAAAAGGTTAATATATAATTTACCCATTTTATGTATCAAATAAATTTATTTCTGGACAGAGTAAATCTTTATTTAGGTAAAAGTAAACAAAGAAAACTGTTACTAACATCATTAAAACATTCTTACTCATGTACTTTGTGTCCAGCTGCGAGATAACTTCTGCCAACTATTGTCTGCTTGACTTTCAGGTCTTGCTTCTCTCACTGCAAGCTGGAGGTGTCGGGCTGAATTTAGTTGGAGGAAATCATTTATTTCTTCTGGACATCCACTGGTAGAGTTGCAGAATTCATTATTTGTATTAAATGTTCACTAACAAGTGTATATGCCGTGTTTATGTTTTCCTATTCATTGATGCCAAGTCATTAACAACAGCTAGCATTGTACTGATAGGTAAAACAATTGTGAAGATTGAGAAAAGTGATAGTATAGTGTTAATATAGTGATTATATTATGCTAAGATAGTAATACTATTCTATAGTAAAAGTAAAGGACCCTTTTCCACTCCTGAGGTGTATTGGGCATATAAGGCTAGGCCTATATTTTATAGATCAATTGGTACTTGGTGAGTGATGTGGTCAGCATCATGCCGGCCGCCTCTGCTTCCCAGGACTTTACCTGGGACCCATTTTAGGCTGGGTTGGCCTGGTCAGTTTTGAAGAAAAATCCCGCTCTGCCAGGATCTGAATCAACATCTTTCTAATCCGCAGGCATGTGTCTAGCTGCTACACCACGGTGGATAACAATAATATTATAGTGATAAATAAATAATTCAGATTCTGTATTAAAGTGTAACTTGTGAAAAGGAAGTTGGTATTCTTGGTGCGTGTGTCGTACAGTTATTAATCTTGTTTGACAAAACTGTTGAACCTGACTATTCATTGGCAAAATGGTTTTAAAATTTACTGAATGTGCAATGAAGTGTGGCATGTTCTGGCAACCTCAAATAGCTTCTGATGTTGCTATATAAAATTTGATACCAAGTGTTTATTAGCATTCATTTTTTAAAAGCCAGTCTACTCTGGCATTAGGCCGAAAGGTAGCTGTCCAAACAGCTGGATCATCATTAAAATGTAGCCTTCTAAACACAACTGATTAGAAACAAAAGGAGACTGTCCAAACACTACTGATTTAAATCAAAAGGTAGCTGCAAATATCACTGGATAAAATCAATAGGTAGCTATCCAAGTATCATTAGATGATAACAATGGGTAGTTGTTATAATATTATCAGATAAAAACAAAAGGTAGCTGTGTATATATCATTGGATAAAATCAGTTGATAGCTGTCCAAATATTGGATAAAATCAACGGGCAGCTGTCTAAATATAATTGGATAAAATCCACAAGCAGCTATCCAGATATCACTGGATGAAATCACTAGGGTAGCTTTCCACATATCGCTGGATAAAAACCCAAATATCACCAATGTTTAAAGATACTTTTGTAAACTCAAACCACATTAGAGACATTATCTGCTACTGGACTTCACATGGTGCTGATCTTCTTCTTATTCCTAACCCTCTCTGTAAATTTCGGCGGAAAGTTCCGGTTGTTCATCCACTCCTGGACTTCAGTCTTGTTCCTGAAAGTTTTGCGTGTATATCTGTTTGAACATTTCTGGCTTATTTGTTTGCAGACTGTTGTTTTCTTGCCTTTGAAGCACGCCGGCTAATTGGTTGCCTGCTACGACATGCTTTTGGGGGGAGGGCATGGGGAGTGTGTCTGTTCTTTGTTCTCCAAATTGAAGCCCAGGAATCAACATCGGGACACAGATGACAATGTGTTCCTTATTGTACATTCTGTTTATGAGAACCAGGTGATGACTGAATCTGCAACCATGACCAGACTGCAAGAACAACATGTTAAAGGGGTGTGCCAGACAAGAGCACTATATACAGGAAGCCAAAGAAGAATAAGAAACCAATATGGAACGGAAGTCATCAGCTGCTACACGCTTGATTTACTGAGGAGGTGATCCGGGCCCTTATGGACTGAATGGTTTAATGTGCAGTGAGGATAATCTATCGACTAATTTACCTACTAACTAACATTCTGTTAATTGAGATGTTTATTTTATCTACAGGAATCCGGCCTTGGAGGAACAGGCGTGTGACCGCATTAACAGAATGGGACAGAACAAAAATGTTTTTATCTACAGGTACTGGGATTGTTTGTTCTGCTAGGATTTTCTTTGTTTTCATTGCAGCATCCGTCTCTAACTTAGCTGGTGTGGGCTGGGAACAGTTTTGTCCCCATAAGGTCCATGTTTGGCACCAGTTTTGTCCCCATAAGGTCCATGTTTGGCAACAGTTTTGTCCCCATAAGGTTCATGTTTGGCACCAGTTTTCCCCCGTAAGGTCCATGTTTGGCAACAGTTTTGTCCCCATAAGGTCCATGTTTGGCAACAGTTTTGTCCCCATAAGGTCCATGTTTGGCACCAGTTTTTCCCCCGTAATGTCCATGTTTGGCAACAGTTTTGTCCCCATAAGGTCCATGTTTGGCACCAGTTTTTTCCTCATAATGTCCATGTTTGACAACAGTTTTGTCCCCATAAGGTCCATGTTTGGCAACAGTTTTGTCCCCCGTAAGGTCCATGTTTGGCAACAGTTTTGTCCCCATAAGGTCCATGTTTGGCAACAGTTTTGTCCCCATAAGGTCCATGTTTGGCAACAGTTTTTTCCCCATAAGGTTCATGTTTGGCACCAGTTTTCCTCCGTAAGGTCCATGTTTGGCAACAGTTTTGTCCCCATAAGGTCCATGTTTGGCAACAGTTTTGTCCCCATAAGGTCCATGTTTGGCACCAGTTTTTCCCCCGTAATGTCCATGTTTGGCAACAGTTTTGTCCCCATAAGGTCCATGTTTGGCACCAGTTTTTTCCCCGTAATGTCCATGTTTGACAACAGTTTTGTCCCCATAAGGTTAATGTTTGGCAACAGTTTTGTCCCCCGTAAGGTCCATGTTTGGCAACAGTTTTGTCCCCATAAGGTCCATGTTTGGCAACAGTTTGGTCCCCATAAGGTCCATGTTTGGCAACAGTTTTGTCACCTGTAAGGTCTATGTTTGGCACCAGTAACACAATGTTGAGTTTAAAAAAACGTAATTACTATATTTAATAGTGGTTTTTTAGTGTCATTTGTTACATGTTTGTTCTGTAAAAATGGTGACATCTTTTCAGTGATTTTATCTGTGGTCTGTCTCTGCTTCTATTCACCACAGTAATATTGCACATGTAAAATCTTTAGCATTTTCTCCTCAGTTGTAATGTCTTTTGTGGGATTATTTCCTTATTTACACATTATTGTTTTTATAACTTATTTGTGGCTTGTTTTTCCAACACAGGTTTTTATGCAAAGACACTATTGAAGAGAAAATTGTTGCTCTACAAGACAAGAAGCGCTCATTGGCCAAATCTGTTCTTTCTGGGTAGGAAAATGGAGTGTTTGTATCATCGTTATCATCTGTTAGTGACATGCAGTGTATTGAGTATACATTGTTTCATTGCCACATTATTGTGTAGACCAGTCGACATCTGATAAAGAGTTCAAATAGAGTTGACCATGGGGGCAGACTAAGAAGATGGTGGAGAGATAATAAATGCTTGCCGGCACCAACTGGAAAGAGGCCAGTCACAGAGATTATTGGCGTGGGTGATATCTGCAGCAGTGAGCATCAAGGGCTTGGTGCCATCAGAAAGGACTTGTCATTTGATGTAGAAATAGGACAGAGAGTTTCTATGCTGGGTGTACGTAAAAACTGGTGTTCCCTGTGTCCTAAAACCCAGTTTGGTCCCTCCCTGTGATTGTTGGGTGTTGAGGACAGCTAAGATGGTGTCTCCCTAATGTATTGTGATGTTTAAAAAGACGCTTGGTACTGGTTTTGTCGCACTGACCAAAACAGTGGTATCTTCAAATGCTGAGGAAAAAATTGATGACATGGTCAGTATTTGGCCAGCCACATTTACTGAACATTTTCAAGTGTTCAGTTTAGGCTTTGCTGACCTGGAAGTTGAAAAAATTTACCTAGGGCTGTACCGAATAGTGATTTTCACAATTTGGCTGAATATGAATAACGGGACCAACTATTCGGCCGAATATGAATACAAATAGTTTATAGTGTATAAAATATATCTGTATAAAAAAAAAAAAACACACATTCATGATGTCAAATGTACATAGAATTTTGCTTCACATTAAGTAGCACAGAATATTCATCTTCTTTCCTTAGCATTCTCAGCCCCTGAGGTTTACTGCTGCAGATATCACTCGTCTCCATTCATCTCTCTGGCTGGCCTTGAGGTTTACTGCTGCAGATATCACTCGTCTCCATTCATCTCTCTGGCTGGCCTTGAGGTTTACTGCTGCAGATATCACTCGTCTCCATTCATCTCTCTGGCTGGCCTTGAGGTTTACTGCTGCAGATATCACTCGTCTCCATTCATCTCTCTGGCTGGCCTTGAGGTTTACTGCTGCAGATATCACTCGTCTCCGTTCATCTGTCTGGCTGGCCTTGAGGTTTACTGCTGCAGATATCACTCGTCTCCATTCATCTCTCTGGCTGGCCTTGAGGTTTACTGCTGCAGATATCACTCATCTCCATTCATCTCTCTGGCTGGCCTTGAGGTTTACTGCTGCAGATATCACTCGTCTCCATTCATCTCTCTGGCTGGCCTTGAGGTTTACTGCTGCAGATATCACTCGTCTCCATTCATCTCTCTGGCTGGCCTTGAGGTTTACTGCTGCAGATATCACTCGTCTCCATTCATCTCTCTGGCTGGCCTTGAGGTTTACTGCTGCAGATATCACTCGTCTCCATTCATCTCTCTAGCTGGCCTTCTTTTCACAATTTGTGACACCAGTTGTTTGCAGGTCTGACTGGACATTATCTCTGGAACTTCTTTTTCGTCTGCGTCTACGCCATTCTTCTCTCAGGTGTATCCAGTTTTTACTTCTTTGTCATCTGACATTCTTTCAATATACCCCAACCATTTTAGTCTGTTAGCTCTCATGATGCCAGTGATCAATGGTGACTTAAACAGATTATGTGTTACGTTGTTGCTTCTCACTTTCCATTTCCCGCTGTTTGCATCTTTGATGGGTCCAAAGATTTGTCGTAAGACTCTGTTTTCGAAAACCTGTAATAAGGCCTCATCTCTTTTATTTCTGCTTCAAGTTTCAGAGCCATATAAAACGACTGGTCTTTTCAACGTTTTATATATTTTGTTCTTGGTGTTGAGAGACAGACACATTGACTTTAGTAGATGTTGAAGGACATAGTTTACTTTATTTCTAGATTGTACTCTAGATTGTATTTCTTCTCTCAGCATGTTGGAGCAGTTGAAGTTTGCACCCAAGTACTTATAAGATTCCGTTCGTATGATTTTCATATTATCGACTTGGATGTGGCCGGAGTTTATATTCTTTCCATGTCTAGTTAGTATTCGTACAGGATAGTAAACATTTAAAAACATTTTATGTTTTGCATCCTTCAGTCAGTCTGTGATAACTAATAGCTAGGAATGAAAGAATCCTGAGTATTATAACAAGTAACTAAACTTGGAAATTGTCACTGACAGCTTGGTTAATGCATGAAAGCTCCATTAGCTTTCAACAAAACTAATCGTTCCATGTTGTCAGTATTAAGGCCGTGTATGCAGAAGCTGGTGTAAGGTAACTACTATTCGTATTTGGCCCGACGGCAACTATTCGGCCAAATACCGAATAGTCAATAGGTCCACTATTCGGCCCCGAAGCGAATATTCGGTACAGCCCTACTAAAGACATAAGCAGTAGACAAATGGATAATAATCTGGCATCTGTGCAGTGCATGCTTGTTTTTATAAATATTGTCCTTAGTCTATCCCTTCCTCATTTCTAGTCATTGTGTTTCTTCCTGTCTTGGGTTTGATCAAACCTTGAAAATCTTGCTTTTTGATTATTTCAGATAATTTTATTATATTGTATTCTCCAGAAAAGGTCCTTTGTCAGTCATCTTTGTTCTTTTCTCTAGTCCTTGGTCTGTCTTTCAGCACCAGATTTGACGAGACATCTGGCCAGAGACTTTGTGTATGCTATGTAGATGCTGGTTGTCATAGCCTTAGATAGTTCATCTGTTCATTACTTACAGAATGAAATAATGCACTTTTAGTGTTTTTTTCACTTCTCTGTTAGCTGGTTCACAGTTCTAGACAATCAGGCAATTCTTGGCTACCCAGTTTCAACTGATCATTGATCAAATACTTCTAGATCATCAAGCTTCAGCCAATAATTCAACAAATCATATTAAAACATTGTTTCAACTAATGATGGATCAAGTCATTCTGTCGTTACAACGACCCATGGATTATCTTATTCTAGGGTGTCCAGTTTTAGCCAATAACTCATCATCATGTAGCAGGTTCTTTGCAGAAGGTCGTTCTCATCATTGACTGCCTGAAAGAAACTTGGTTCTTGCCAGCTCTCCCACCTCGTAAATAGTAGATAACACTGATGAGACAAGATGCTGTTTAGTAGCCAATCTTCCTTGATGTTCAGATCTTTTAAGATGTCAGTATCTCTTGTCTTCTTTGTCCATGATATTTGGAGGATTTTCTATATGTGATTTTTTTTTTTTCAAAGTCCCCCCCCCCCCCCCCCCCATCATTAATTGACTGAGTGTTATTTAATGGGAATTTTTTTGTTTTGTTGCAGGACTGGAGCCAGTGGCCAGAACAAACTGAGTCTATCAGATCTGCGCATGTTGTTTCAAGTCTAGTCGTTACATGTCCTCAAGATTTATGTTTGTAGACAACAAACCGGTGTCACCTATGTACTGATGTTTAGTATTGATGTTTTTAAATTTCAGTTTCACTTGGAAAGTTCTGTTTATGCAGCAGAGACTGCTTGTCTCATGTCCACTTACCTGACAGAAATTGATTAAAGATGAAAGTGGCGTTTGCTAGTTTGCATATATATATATTATTAAATATGCATATTTTGATCATGAGAGATCAAAGTGATTATTCTTTTATTTGCTTCAGGTACATGTTTGTTAATATACATATTTGTACTGAATATATATTTATTAATCACAAGAAATTGAGCTGATTATTTTTTCATTTGCTACCATAACAAACTTCATTGTTAACCTTTTGGCCTGGAGAAGCTGCTTAACCAGCATTACTGCCCTGGCCAGTCCATGACAGACCTAGTTAATGGCATTGGTCCTGTTTGCACCTGCACAGTGTTTAGGAAACAAAAAAGAAGGGGGGGGGGGGGAAGGGGGTGTGCCCTGATGACATTGTAAATTTTCCTTCACCCTTTAGTAATTGGGGTCACTGTACGAGTCACCACATACATTTTTAGGGCCAAGGAAGTGAGGTCATTCAGTCCTCGCTCTGTTGGTGTTCATTGAGTCACATATTTGTGAAACTTGTACATAAATCAAACTGAAAAATGTTAGTCATCTGTGTAAAATTGGTGCTCTTTAAAAGAATTGGAGCGGCGAGGGGGTTCCTGATCTGAGCTCTTTCCCCGCAAAAAGTTTGTGTGGTGAAAGGACCTGCCCACATTATGAACAATTGTCCACCATGAGATCATAGAATTTCAGGACCATTATTACCAAAGCACATTGAGACCTCAGAATTTTAAGGGACAACAAACAAACAAAAAATCAAAAATCAAGAGTTTAATTAATTTGTGCCAACTGGGCACTATTATGAATAATACATCCTTGATATGGCAAGAATGTTGTTCATGTTAACTGAGTGTTCATCTTAAAGCAAGTTCATGTTAACAAGATTTTACTATAATAAATGGGTGCTTCAGTTATAATTCACCCCAAACAAAGGAAATCTGGGAGTTCAGGGAAACTCCAATATTGTAGTGGTGTTATTGATTAGGGTTAGTTGGTGTCGCTGAAGCGGTCAGGGCTGATAAAGATCAGTTCATTTTTGTGCCAGGGCACGCAGACCTTCTCTCGCTATTGTGCGACCAAATTATCGCTTCAGTGTTCATTTCAAACTGTAACACCTCTAGAATATTGGACTTTCCTGGAAACTCCCGGATTTCCTTTGTTTGGGGTGAATTAATTGAAGTACCATTAAATGTGCTTCTCAGATGCTCTTGCTCTAAACCTCTCTGTATTGATTTTTCTCTTATCCATATTCCAAATGTACCACCTTTACCGCCTTTACTTCCCAGTAATGCACCCGGTACCCACTCAAGGCTGTGTCGACTTTATTTCACTGCATAAATTGGGTGCTAGTACACATCCCTGTCAAACGCCTTGTTTAATGTTTTGAAAAGTTCCAGCTTGGTTGTCAGTCCTTACGAGTGCTTATTTTTGCCAGTATATGTTTTTTTTTTTAATTATTCTCAGATCTTAATCATCAATGTTTGAGGTTTCCAAACCTCTAATAATTTCTCTAAGCCTCACATGTGAAAGTTATTTAGCTATTTCTCTTGGCAGGAATTAAGTCGACCAAGTCTCACAGCCGTAAAGAAAAGTTCTGAGAACACAAGACAGACAAGGGTTTTTATGTATCAGTAAAACCATTATTATTATGCATATGCACTTTATTCATACAGGAAAAAATTAACCAAAAACCAAAGGCATTCTATGTTAACAAGCAACATTTCAAACACAATCAAATCAGCCTAACATTTGTTATACACTAGAAATAATCTTTGTTTTTTTTTTTTAAATGTTTTGGTAAAACAATTCTACAGTATGATACATTAGTGCAAGAAATAGGTTCTGATGCTGAATAAAAGTGCATACATACTCAATTCAAGATGCTGAATTTGACAAGGAATCAAAACATGGTTATCAGAATGTCTATAGGTCCCTTGAAAAAGCAAAACATGTCAATAAAACAATGGATTTAGTTGCTAAAATTATACAAATGGATATATATATATATATATATATACAAGTATGACTAGTCGGCCACCATTTTGATTCCCTGTGTCACATAGGAGTACAACTAAGCTTTGACATTAGGGTAATTAAAAAAAAAAAAAGGCCCTGTTCTAACAAAACTGTGCTGACTGAATGGTCAGTGAGAGAAAACATTTGACATTTGGGTACAATACAAACAGAACTGGCCTTGTTCTGAACAAAACTGTGCTGACTGAATGGTCAGTGAGAGAAAACATTTGACATTTGGGTACAATACAAACAGAACTGAGCGTGTTCTGAACAAAATTGTGCTGATAGAAGCTGCACTGGTCAATCAGAGGAAACAAAAAAAACATGGGATTTATGAAATAATGTATTTTAGTTCGAAGCAGGACTGTCTCTAGAAGCCCAAATACAAATATAGCCCGTTGTGGAAGACCTCCGGATACAATACAGAGACAGTCAAGTCCCAGACGTGGCAGGATATTTTCCAGTATGGCTCTAGGGTTTACTATCGTAACAGATAACTAACTGGGGGCTTCTTTGAAGTCAGAGTGCATCTGCCTGAGTGACAAGGAACAACCAACTGCAAACAAATAAGCCAGTAAAACGGATGTACATGCAAAACTCAGACCCTGGCACAAAGCTGAAGTCCAAATGGATGAACAACGTGGACTTTCTGCTTAGACAATCATTTCAAGCTGTTATTATGAAGAAGCAATGTTTCCTTCTTAAGTTTCTACAGTGCGACTAAGCTAACTTACTGTTAGTCAAATAGCATGGATGATGATATATATGATTATCTTTCTTCACATGTAGAATTGTGTCTTGTGTGTGCAATCTGTCTTTGTATACATATCCACATAATCTCATATGATCATCAGTCCAAGATCAGCTCAGTGATCTTATTCTGCTTATATCATGTGGTAGAGACATAAACATATATGGAAGATATTTACCTCTTTGTCTTTCCCATTATCTTCTCTTAATCTAGTTTGCCAGGTGTCACTATAAGTTTTCAAGTTAATTTTCTTTGCTATATGCCCAAAAAAACTCCACTGTCTATAATTAATTTATCTTATGAGTTACATAAAGAAACTGGCCTGATTTATTCGTCTGTCTGTCCATTATGTGCTTGACACTCTCCTCAGTAAGCACATTCTTGCTATCTTTCAAGGTTTTTCTGTGTGTTTTTATTTGACTGTTCACTTGCATACAACAGCAGAGGTTCTATTTAGCACATTAGCACTCTGATCTCTCTCCTTGCAATGGACAGAAATTTTATTGATATGTTTTCCATCTTACAAGTGAATTCAAATAGCTGGTGACGTTTGCTCAAATCTCTTCAAAGAATCTTTAATTAGTCTGTTCAAAGATGGCTGAAAACAGGGGTGACAGCAATCAAGCAAGTAAAACAAAATGAATTCACTGAACAACACTAGAAGCTCAATGAATCAATAAATGTCAATAACGGCTCATGCAGAAACAATCCATAAATATGGTATGTCCTTTTCACCCTTTCTCCCTTTGTTAAACTTTCTAATAATTAAACAGTGTGCAGGCACAGATAGACCATTCTTTAACGGTCTGAGGAGAAAGGGGCTGCTAGGAGTTACAAGGTGATCTGGCCACTCAACACTCAAGGAAAAGGTGAGAAGGATATGCAGTAAGACAGTTACTGGTGCTCTCGGAATTGGAACTCTTTGCTTGCTGCTGAAGATGGGGTTCGAGTGTTCCGAGTGCTATGATGTCGGTTCTTAATTCAACATTCTAATAACTGTTCAGTGAATTTATTTTGTTCCAAGACAGTTGTGATTAACTTCAAGAAGGTTGTGGTGATTAACTTATTTAAGACAGTTCCCATTTTAGCAAATGTTACACTGTGGAGATGGCTATCATTGATGTTTTCTCACTAGTTAATCCTAACCTTAGTTTCTTCTGTTTCATTCAATTATCCTTCTTCCTTTTCTTCACTTCCTCTTCTGCCGTCTCAGCTGTCACGGAGATAAAAAGTTCTGGTTTTCACACTTCTGGCCACCTCAACACCTTTATGTTATCTGTCCACCTTCTTCTCCTTCTTTGGACTATGTCTCTCTCTTCCTTTGGAGGACACCTTTATGGGACGGCATCAAGAAGTACACATTTCTTAGGCAAACCATTTCATCTGCTGTCTAGAGAACAGATCAGTTTTGGTGGGCAACAATTCCTGTGTAACCCTGACCTGATCTCATAGGTTGGCTCCAGAAAGTATCCATCTAGCAGCTTGGACAATCATTCAGTGTGCCCTTTTGGCAAACAATCTCTTCCATACACAGCTGATATGGCTACAACTTTGAGCATGATTTTGTTGTATGACAAAACAGAGATAGAATACTCAGTAGTAGATCTATAACATAATATATTTTCCAAGCAGTAATTTTTGTGTGTGTGCATTTTACTGTGTCAATTATTCAGTTCCAAAAACTATTTTGTGGCAGCTTAATGCAATCCGCTATTTAGTGGAGTTATTTAAATATTTGGTGTCAGCTTATAAACCCCGGCGTAATGCTGACCACCTCCTACTGCTGATTGGTCTGTAAAAATATGGGTGCTCTTTCTATTTGCCTGATGCGCCTAAAGCGTAAAAAGGGATATTTTTTACTTATTAGCCAGTCTTTCTGATGATAAGCCAGTAAACTATACTGTGGCAGATTATAACCCAGTCAAACAGCTGATGCGGTTGGTAAACCATTTTGTGGCCACCTGTTTTCCCAAACCTCTATTTAGTGCAGTCATTCAAATATTTTGTGGCAGACTGTTACCCAGGATTTCAGTTAATGGAGTCAGTTAACCCTTTTGTGGCAGACTGTTACCCACCCAATCATCCTGATGATCGAGTCAGCCACTGCTCTAGTAATTCAATCTTGTCCTATATTTAATCACTGTAGTTCCCACAGAAAAAGGCCAATAAATTAAAGGAAAGACAAAACACTGTGCTTACATTCACATTTCATTACCAGACATAAAATCAGACAAGAAAAACATGATCAAATTACAATAGAAAAAAAACATTACATAGCAAATAAAACAGCATGGAAATATACAATCATTTATTGTAACATGTCCAAATAGGGATCTTAAAAGTTTTGCTGGTTTCAAGAGTAAAATGAAAGAAAAGAGCCCTTTGGCATTGGCCCATAAGTTGCTAGACCCATACAATCATCAAGCATGATTGCCGGATTGGCCCATAAGTTGCTAGACCCATACAATCATCAAGCATGATTGCCGGGATTATAAACTGCTTTTATTTTTAAAAAAAGTATTTGATGGATGTACACATATGGTGTCTGCCTGAAGGTGTTCAGAAAGTTTAAAGGTTTGTGTGATCTTATGTCACCATGTGGCTTAAACGGCATAGCAAAGAGAAGGAACATCCAGCAACTTGAAGAGAGGGTTGCTGAAGCAAATACAACTGCTAACTGGACACAGTTAAGAAGAATTGGCAGGAGATGATTGAATACCATGTAGACATCACCAGAGCTACAAAAAACGTCCATATGGAACTGCAGTAAGGTAATCCTAAAACTGGAACATTTCTAAAGATATTGAGATGCTCTAAACATGTGATGTCCATTAAATACTTGTTTTATCATTCATAGTTCAGAGTCCCGGCAATCATTCTTGATGACCCTGTATTTTTACACAACTGCTGGCTCTGGGTTGGTTATGCAGTCCAGTGTTCTTCAACTGGTAGCCACAGAAATGTCCTAGCAGTTCACCCAAAATCTCTGTCTAATCATGTAGCCACATAATGTTGACCCCAAACACTGCTGCATAGTCTAGTACATGTTGTAGCAGGTGACAATTGTGATTTTAAGCTTCAGGTTTTCAGGGAGATATCATGTTCTGGTCCTTGACCCCAAGAAATTTCCTGGTACCAATTTTAAGATGGGTCGAACTAGATGCCCTTAGTCAATTATAAAAAGCCATCTCAATGAGGTTTCAAACTTAAGACCTTCAGGCTGGCAGACCAGTGACGTGCCACCATGGCCCCCCAACAAAAATGTTACTGGCTGCAGATAAAAATGAACAAGTCAAGCTGATGTCTGAGTATCAAAATGAGGGCTGAAAAAACCCCCTTCATCGTCATCAATCTGAGATTGAGTCAACATAAATAAAAAGAGAAAACATTACACATGAAGCAAGGAAACGGGATGTAGATATGCTAGCCCACAGCTTTGAACAAAGACAGTACGACACCACAGATTTCAGCTGGCAAGTAAAAAAAAAAAAATGTCAGATCCTAACAAAATATAATTTAAAAAAAAATTTTAAGTGACACCATGAAATAATGATCTGTTCTTGTTAACAATCAATCAAGGAACTGACATTTGCTGTGTCTCCTACAGTTTCAAATATAAACACTGGAAAAACAAATTATGTAAAACCTGTAACTCTGATAAAGTCAATGTTTAGATGAAAGAAAACATTTGATTACAGATCTTAGATGTAACAGTGTAAACTTACAGACTTTAGATGTAAAACAGTGTACACTTACAGACCTTAAATGTAACACAGTGTATACTTACAGACTTTAGATGTAACACAGTGTACACTTACAGACCTTAGATGTAACACAGTGTACACTTACAGACCTTAGTTGTAACACAGTGTACACTTACAGACCTTAGATGTAACACAGTGTACGCTTACAGACCTTAGATGTAACACAGTGTACGCTTACAGACCTTTGATGTAACACAGTGTACACTTACAGACCTTAGATGTAACACAGTGTACACTTACAGACCTTAGATGTAACACCGTGTACGCTTACAGACCTTAGTTGTAACACAGTGTACACTTACAGACCTTAGATGTAACACAGTGTACGCTTACAGACCTTAGATGTAACATAGTGTACGCTTACAGACCTTAGATGTAACACAGTGTACACTTACAGATCATAGATGTAACACAGTGTACACTTACAGACTTTAGATGTAACATATTGTACACTTACAGACTTTAGATGTAACATATTGTACACTTACAGACCTTAGATGTAACACAGTGTACACTTACAGACTTTAGATGTAACACAGTGTACACTTACAGACTTTAGATGTAACACAGTGTACACTTACAGACCTTAGATGTAACACAGTGTACACTTACAGACTTTAGATGTAACACAGTGTACACTTACAGACCTTAGATGTAACACAGTGTACACTTACAGACTTTAGATGTATATGTAACACAGTGTAACACTTACACTTATCTTAGATGTAACACAGTGTACACTTACAGACCTTAGATGTAACACAGTGTACACTTACAGACCTTAGATGTAACAGTGTAAACTTACAGACCTTTGATGTAACACAGTGTACACTTACAGACCTTAGATGTAACAGTGTACACTTAGACCTTAGATGTAACACAGTGTACACTTACAGACCTTTAGATGTAACAGTGTACACTTAGACCTTAGATGTAACACAGTGTACACTTACAGACCTTAGATGTAACACAGTGTACGCTTACAGACCTTAGATGTAACACAGTGTACACTTACAGACCTTGGATGTAACACTGTAAACTTACAGACCTTAGATGTAACACAGTGTACACTTACAGACCTTAGATGTAACATACTGTATGCTTATAGGTCATGTTTAACATGGCCAAAAAACCTCAAAATCAGAAGATGGCCTCCTATATTTCCAAAGAAATGTCTTTGAATATACTGTAGGTAGGGTCAATTTGGGAGCCCACTATATAAGTAAAGATTCCCTTGAAATCTGATTCAAACACATGGCCATCAAGCAAGCATCACAGCTGCCATTTTTATTGAAATGTTTTTCTTCCACTTCCACTGGTGCAGGTGTGCAGGGAGACATTAGGTTTGGTCCTTGCTCTTCTGGCTGCCTTGACCTCAGACACATCATACTTTTATTGACATTAATTTATAATCATTTAGTAATTTTCTTTACTTCAGTTTTTAGCATTTTCAGACATATTTGCAACACGATCTGTTGCCTAATTATAAGACCAGACAGAAAATCAGTATTCAGGGCTGACAGTGACAGAAACTTAGTAGACAGGGCTGACCAGAAGTGGGGGATTAGCTGTCTGTGAAGTTACACCAACCAAATGACCAATAAAAAACATGTTCATAATATAAAATACATTAAAGTCTATTACACTACAATCTGCTCCTTGTGGACTATCATGCTACTACATCCACTCCTCTAGATGTCTTAACACTGTTAACCCTTTCACCCTGAGAAAAAAAAAACTGCACTTCAGGCTGGGTCCAACTCCTTATAAATGTCACTTTTATGACTTCTCTACAGTGACTTGTTTTAAGAAACATAGTTAATAATACTATTGGCTGCGTACTCACCTGCGCAAATGTTTTGGAGACCAAGATATGGCTACATTAACTCTTTCAGTCCCATGGAACACATCATGCTTTCATAGGTTCCTACCTAGAAGCCCCATTAAGGCAGAATGCACTTAGTTTACATCTCTCTTTACTACCCCTTGGACCTCTGATGGTGAACCCCTAGGACTGAGGGAGTTAATTAACAACAGCATTTAGGGTAGCTGATGTCAGATTTTCTTGTAAACCTCAGTGATAGAGGTCACAGGGTCACAGAAAGAGTCACCTGAAACTTGTGTTGCTGAAGCCTAAGGAATGTATTCCATTTAATGCTTCACCTAGTTTGAATTTAATTATTATTTCTTTCGTACATAAATTTAGGAAAATAATATTTAAATAAATATATTTTGAACTAATTTAATGGTGACCTGTGTAAGCATTTTTGTTCTTATAGATTTTTTGGTAGAATTCTAATGGGGTTATGACCTATTCTCTTTTAGTGTTACCAGGACATAATTTTGAACTCTGTGTGCACAAACACTACCACACCCAATTCTCTATGTATAATAAGACTACTACTCACTCCTCCGTGTGTTAACTACACCCATTCCTCCGTGTGTGTTACCACTACTACATTCTCTCCTCCGTGTGTGTTACCACTACTACGTCTGTAACCATGTGTGCAAGTCAATTAAACCGAATCCACCATATGTGCTAATACTATGATAACTACACATACAGTGATCGCTTAAGGTGTTCACCTCTGTCACAGACTGACAACCATATCAGGGAATCAGTGACAAAAACAGCCTCCATATACGGCACCTGAACATCGATTCTGAGAGTGAAAACGCATGGAGGAAGGAAACTGATCACTAGATTTCATAATAAACTCATATATGAAACCATCAACAGCTAAACACTCTACGGCAATATCTAATGTAAGATTTTATATTCCCACTTCTTTTATTATACTATTACAATGATCGTGGAATTTAACCTGTTTTGCCAGTTTGCGGAGTTTAAATACTGTCTTGATGTCTATAACTACAAGTAGACTTAACAATGTCTTGATGTCTATAACTACAAGTAGACTTAACACTGTCTTGATGTCTATAACTACAAGTAGACTTAACACTGTTTTGATGTCTATAGCTACAAGTAGACTTAACACTGACTTGATGTCTATAGATACAAGTAGACTTAACTATGTCTTGATGTCTATAACTACAAGTAGACTTAACAATGTCTTGATGTCTATAACTACAAGTAGACTTAACACTGTCTTGATGTCTATAACTACAAGTAGACTTAACAATGTCTTGATGTCTATAACTACAAGTAGACTTAACAATGTCTTGATGTCTATAACTACAAGTAGGCTTAACACTGTCTTGATGTCTATAGCTACAAGTAGACTTAACACTGTCTTGATGTCTACAACTACTAGTAGACTTAACAATGTCTTGATGTCTATAACTACAAGTAGACTTAACAACTGTATGTCTATAACTTAACTTAACACTGTCTTGATGTCTATAACTACAAGTAGACTTAACAATGTCTTGATGTCTATAACAAGTACTTAAGTCTTGACTTAACAAGTAAACTTAACACTGTCTTGATGTCTATAACTACAAGTAGACTTAACACTGTCTTGATGTCTACAACTACTAGTAGACTTAACAATGTCTTGATGTCTATAACTAAAAGTAGACTTAACACTGTCTTGATGTCTATAACTACAAGTAGACTTAACAATGTCTTGATGTCTATAACTACAAGTAGACTTAACACTGTCTTGATGTCTATAACTACAAGTAGACTTAACACTGTCTTGATGTCTATAGCTACAAGTAGACTTAAAACTGTCTTTATGTCTATAACTACAAGTAGACTTAACAATGTCTTGATGTCTATAACTACAAGTAGACTTAACAATGTCTTGATGTCTATAACTACAAGTAGACTTAACAATGTCTTGATGTCTATAACTATACTTAACACTATGTCAAGTAGACTTAACACTGTCTTGATGTCTACAACTACAAGAAGACTTAACACTGTCTTGATGTCTACAACTACAAGTAGACTTAACACTGTCTTGATGTCTACAACTACAAGTAGACTTAACACTGTCTTGATGTCTACAACTACAAGTAGACTTAACACTGTCTTGATGTCTATAACTACAAGTAGACTTAAAACTGTCTTTATGTCTATAACTACAAGTAGACTTAACACTGTCTTGATGTCTATAACTACTAGTAGACTTAACAATGTCTTGATGTCTATAGCTACAAGTAGACTTAACACTGACTTGATGTCTATAGATACAAGTAGACTTAACTATGTCTTGATGTCTTGTAGACTGTAACACTGTCTTGATGTCTATAGCTACAAGTAGACTTAACAATGTCTTGATGTCTATAGCTACAAGTAGACTTAACACTGTCTTGATGTCTATAGCTACAAGTAGACTTAACACTGACTTGATGTCTATAGCTACAAGTAGACTTAACAATGTCTTGATGTCTATAACTACAAGTAGACTTAACAATGTCTTGATGTCTATAGCTACAAGTAGACTTAACAATGTCTTGATGTCTATAGCTACAAGTAGACTTAAAACTGTCTTTATGTCTATAACTATAAGTAGACTTAACAATGTCTTAATGACCACTACTACAAGAATACCAGGCTATACATCACTGTCCAGGCGTACAGAAACAAGTCAACATGATTGTGTGTTGTTAAGTCTGAATGATGTGTCTTGTTCAGTCTGAATAAATGTGTGTTGTTTAGTCTGAATGATTATGTGTTGTTCAGTCTGAATGACTGTGTATTGTTCAGTCTGTAAAGAAATATTGCACAGATCTTGATAAAACAATAAGTAAATATTCTGTAGAGATTCTTTTAGACCAGTGCTCTTTCTTTTGGTGGAGTCATTTTTTTTGTAGCACATACTGGTGTATTTGTAATGTTGAGTGAGGAAAAGCACTGGCTATGCAAAGCAGCACCTTATTTCTTTGTTGTGTTTAGACAAAAGCACAGAAAAGTGGCGATGACTAAAGCCAGTATTGGTTGTTACGGAGCACGGGCGTGGTAATCCTACACTGCTGCAGAATGTCTGGGTCCATCAGAGTCCAGTCTAAAAGGTCGGCACTTGCATCTGATCCTCGGCCGCTGGTCATCGTTGACCGGCGCTCCATGTCTTCAGAAATCTGGTCAGATTGGGAATCTATTGCAGCTCTACTGTCTTGAAATGTTTGACTATAATCCAGCTTTGTTACATCTGGTGACGGAGAAGAGCATCTGAGGTTTACACGACGCAAGGAATCCACTTCTGCGTTGGTTGCATTTGCACACTGATCTTCTTCCATGTATCTGGATACAAGGACAACATTGTCTGCACTGCATGGAGATCCCAGCGCTTCATGTTTTGCTTCAATCTGGACATGTGGCTGCTCTAGCTGTAAAGGCCCGCTGATATATGGTCTCGGTTTGTTTGGTTTTGTTTCCCGCACGGCTGCCTGGTTACGCCTCCTCCAGCGGATAAACAGAATAACTATCACTACTAGGATAATGACAACAAAAACTAACGACAACACTACTGCTATGACCACATTGTTATTATTATCATCTGGGCTTGAATCTACAGAAGATGCAACAAGATCATCATCCAGTTCTCCGCTCTTATTATCTGGCATATTTCCATCTGGATTAGAAGAAGTTCCATCAGTCTTGTCCGAATCTGTTTGGCCAATCTGCCCATTCTCCCCACCTGGATTATTATCCTGTGTATCCAGCTGGATTAGAAATTCGCCTCTGGCCGGTGGGACACCTCTAGCCTCTAGAAGGTAAATAAATTTATCCCCGCTATTGTGCCTGTCTGGATTTGGCACATAGTAGATTTTGGTGTAAACAATGTCTTCAAATGTGAAGTTGGACACCGGCTGGAAAGTGTTTTCCAGGGTAGTTTGTCGGCGCTGGCGATGTCGTCTCATGATCCGGCCATGCAGTGGAGCTGTCAGGACAGTAAACTGAGGATTGTCGTTGGTGATCTGTGCCAGTTCGCTGGCATCCAAACTGGACCTGGTAATAGCCACATGAGTACCGGGAGCTGTTATCAGTGGACGTTGCTTAACCCTGGGCTTCATGATCACGTCAAACTGAACAGTTTTCAAGGAGCAATCCAAACTGGTGTGATCAATGTCACACACAAAGAAGTCATCGCCAGGAGAATCCTCATCCTGTGTGTACAACAGCTGCCCACCGTTGATGTCTGCCTGCGTGAAATGAGTTACCACACTGCTGTACTTCATCAACTTTCCAAACTGTGGAGCTTGGGTCACTGTGTACTTTAGTGCATTCAGGTCTCCATTTGTGGAGATTTTCAGGTGCTGGTTAGACAGTGCTATGTAGTTCTGGCCCTGAAGCAAAGGCACATGCCTGTCCTGGGCCACTTCTATCATGAGAGGAATCACTGTGATCTCCAGGGTAGCACGCCACGGCTCAAACTTGCCATCCCACACTTGGAAATGGAGGGAACCACTGGTTGCCCTAGTCCCATCATGTTTAAAAACAATGAGGCCATCATTGATATCCTTCTGAGTAAATGTCTGCAACCTGGTTCGATCATACGGCAGTCTCACCAACATGCCATTTGCAGGCTGTGTCACAATCTTGTACTCGACTCCTTCAGGTCCAGTATCCAGGTCAACTGTAGTTAAATTATGAGCAGTCACCTTGATCTCCGACCCTTGCTTGACCTTAATTCTGGGGTGACGAGTCACCAGTTCGAATCCTTGGTCATTGACAGGTTCAACAGCGATTGAGAAGTTGAGAATTTTAGCAACAGAGTTACTGGCTTCTAAATGAGTTCGAGGTATTAACAGTTTTACAGCAAATTGAAACCAATCCTGGCGACTGTCAGAATGGTCATGTTTGTAGACGAGTGCTCCAGTATTGATATCATCCTGTGTAAACTCCTCATCGATCTCTAGGTCTCGATCTTTAAACCACAGGTAGCCGTGCCTGACGGATGACACAAATGAGAACACAATGTTGACATTAGGTTCGAACTTACGAATTTTCTGAACCAATTCAGTCGAATCAAAATGCGATCTTGTGATAGTCACCTTCTTTCCCTCTTCTACGGAAATGAAGTTCATATTAAAAAGTTTCCGGTAGTTTCCTTCATTTAAATTTGCAAAAGAAATATCAATAATAAGGGCACGACCTGTCACAGCTTGGCCATAGGTGGCAGTTATTTCAAAGTAAATTGTTTCTGTTTCTCTCCAATTCCGTAGGGTACCATCATGCTGGAAAAACACTTTACCTTCATTGATTTCATCCTGAGTAAATGAGTTCAAATCCACAACCCGTTTATCAATAAGAGTCACCAATCGACCTTTCTGCGGTTTTGGTTCTACCACCGAAAACACAACCGGGTGGCTATAGTTAGCAGCAGAGGTCACCGCCATTAGTGTAGCATTGTTAATCGGTTGTAGGGTATTGGGAAAGGCTTTGAGAGTATTGTTGACTGGTACCGTGATTTGTACTGGCCGAGCTCTGATCCTAAACACACGAAACTCGTCTTTATTGGCGCCGTCTGTTGCCTGAAACCTGAACTCTCCTTGTTCATCTCCTGTGAAGCATAAAATAACTTGATTATTTCTATGATGAAGATTTTAAACTCCATTAAAAACTTTCTATAAATCAGTGCTATAAATGAACAAAGAAGGAATGTTCTCAAAACTGGATAAGATAATCAGTAAAAAGGAGCCATATTCTTCCATGGAAGCCATGGTGGCACAGCAGCTAGGCCAAAAGCTGTGGGTCTGAATCAGCCTCAAGTCATATTTTTTTTCTTTCAAAAATTACCTTAGCTCACAGGTCGACCCAGCCTGAAGTGGATACAGGTAAAGTCCTAGGAAATAAAGGCAGCCAGTATGATGTTGATCATATCCCCCACGGAATGCCGACTGGTCTATAAAAATAAAAGTCTAGAATCATATACCTGATGTGTTAGTGTAGTGAAAAAATGGTTCTGTATAGGATAAATTCTTCTAGAACATTCACTTGCTGGACACTAGCCCATGGCTGATAATGTGTATTCTCTTTCAAAATATTACAACCCCCCCGCTGTTCACCCTGACGTCTGCAAAAGGAATCAAAATACACAATTTAGTAACATTTTGTTACGTAAATAGGAAGACATGCTGGTCATTTGAAAACTTCCAGGGTAGGACTTGAATTTAAACAATGGCTGCATTTTGTGGAGGAGAACAAAGAATAGACCCACTCCCCCCCCCCCCCCCCCCCCCCCCCCCCCCCCACCCTCAGGAACAAGCATGTTGTAAAAGGAGACTAATCAGAGGTGTTTTTAGGAATTTGTTGAGGTCAAAAGAAATACTAAACTGAAAATTTTTAATTCTAATGTCAAATCAGTACTTTGCTGTGGGGTGGAAACATGGAGAACAACTAAGGCAATTACTAATAAATTATATTCATTCACTAACTGGTGCCTGCGCAGAATAAAGGGAATTAAATGGTATGTTGGAATAACTAATGTAGAGCTTTGGGAGAGAACTAAACAGGCTCCAGTGGACCAAGAGGTGAGGAAAAGACGCTGGCGTTGGATAGGACACACACTGTGAAAACAGGAAAACAGCATAACTAGAATGTCTTTGCATTGGAACCCACAGGGGCATAGGAATAAAGAAAGGCCAAAAAACACATGGAGAAGAGAGCTGGAGAATGAAGTTAGAATGATGGGGAGGACATGGGGAGAGCTCCATGTAATGGCGAAGGATAGAACAACTTGGCGTGAGTTGGTTGAGGGCCTCTGTTCCCACTGATGGATAGAAAGGCAGTAGAAGAACAAGAATCAGAGGTGTTTACTTCAAAGTGCATCTGCCTAAAAAGCAAGAAACCAACAGACTAAAAAAAAAAAAAAACCAGATCTGTAAAATGAATGCACATGTAAAACTCAAGTTTTGGAACAAGACCGGGAGGTGGACAAACAACCACAACTTTCCGCCAGAGTTTACAGCTGTTAAAAGCTAAGAGGAAGGTGCCAAACTCTCCACTATCTTTTCTCGTGGTCTCCCTCTGCCTTTTCCCATCCAACTTTACCATTTTCAAAATGTACTTCAGTTTTTTGCTACTGATGTCATGATCACAAACATTCACTACAATTTTTTTTTTTTTTTAAAGACATCTTCACTGGGAGCCACTGTGGTGTAAGGGCTAGATCTTCACCTGAGGGCCCAAAGGTCTTGGGTTCAAATCTGCAAACTATTTTCAAAACTGATCTTAGCTCCATGAATTTCCCATTACTTTGTTGGCCACCCTGTGGCATACTAGAACATATTTGAGCCCATAAACATGAGACCACCCACTCAAAACTGTATCCTTAGTTTGAGCTCTTAAATACACTCTAGGTACAAAGAACGGTCCATCAGTGATGAATTCGCAGAAACTTCACTGATTTATAACACTGACCTCTCTTTTCTTTATTTTATTTTTATGGTATGATAAAAAAAACCTTTTTTATACAAGGATTAATAAACACATTTATACAAGATTGTTCTTCTATAATAAAAAAGGATATATGTATTTTTTTTTTAAAGCAAAACCTGTTATCACACCAGGGGCATATCTGGCATGCTAGACATGTTTTGCAGACTGCAAGACATATTTTACACACTCATGGGCACTCGGTTGGTGATGTTGTCAACATCACGTTGGTCGCCTTTACTTCCCAAATCATTATCTGGTACACATTTTAAACTGGGTCGACCTGGGAGCTAAGATCAATGTTTGTTTAAAACAAAATCTTGTCTTGATGCCGATACAAAAGCCAAGGCTTAGGGCTGGCAGGTGATAAAAAAATGATAATACAACAAAGTGAAAAGGAAAAGAAAGAGAAGCAACAGTGTCTATCAAGGCTTCTGGACACTGTATCTCTTGCTGCCACCAAAATTCCTTACCAGGGGGTTTGGGCCAATGATGGCCATTATCCCTGCTGAAGAGTGTGAATGTCTGGCTGCAGCTTGGCTTGAAGTTATCAGGTTTTTAACGTTAAGTAAAAGAACCTCATTAAAAGACAAGGTATCAAAAGAAAGAGTCTACCACATACCAAGTGATTGAGAACAACACATATGACTTTACCAACATGTGACTGCAGGTTACACCAGGCTGATGTCACCAATACACGTACCCAAATTATAACCTTTCATTTGGAGGCTGAACAGGCTATCCAGGATTTGTCCTGTTGACTGAGATTCAGTAATCTCACAGTGGTCAAAACATCACAGTTCCGAGTGGGTGGGTGGGGGTAGGGTGGTTGGGGGGAGAAACATTACATACCTTTGTGAACAAATACTACACGTCCACTGTCCAAATCCAACTGGGTAAACACTGATATCTGCTTGAATGTGTTGTTGAGGAATGCCAGGTGACCGTTGCTTGGTGCTGCCACACGGAACTCCACTTCCTCACTGCTGGAGTCAGGATCTGAAGCTTTGAGGTGCTCGCCTGTGAGAAGGCTCACTGATCCAGACCAGACATCCAGGCCTGTGTTGACAGTCACATATGGTGGCTGATCATTGACGGAGGTCACATTGATGATGATGTGGTACCGTTGGCCGGTGTTGTCATCTTTCAGAGTCAGCTCATCATACAAGCTTTCACTGCCATCATGCAAGTAGGTCACCTGACCCTGCACGAGATCCTCGATGGTAAACGAGCTGACATGCATGTTTTTCTTGTCATTCTTAACAATAACTTTACCATGGACGGGAGGAGACTGGATCTTGAATAATGACTTCTTATTCTGCAGCTGTCGTCCTCTTAGCAGCAGATTTCTATCAGTAAGTGTGACGCTGCCACCTTCCAAAACACCCACGCTCACTTGACTGACCTGGCGAGGAACTGGGATTATCTCTATCAGGAACTCCAGGTGTCTCAAACTTTGCAGGTCTGTTCCGACATCAAAGACAAATTTGTCAGAAGTATGTTCGGATGAATCACTGCTGTAGACAATATCTCCATTGATGATATCCTGCTGAGTAAACTCTGGAGCACTGCCCTCTTTGACTGGTCTCCCTTTGATGACTAGATGACCATGCAGTGGCAGCTGTGTGATTATGTACTCAATTTCTAGAGGTTTATAACTTTTATGAAAAACCTGAAGTAGATTCTCAGAGATCACCTCAGACTGTAGAGCTATTACCTTTAGGATGTTATTGTGAATAATCTGAGGTGGGTCTGAGAGACCATCGGCAATAACCCTGATGGCAAACTGAGCTTGTGTGTTCAATGAGCCTAACTGTATGCTCACAATAAAGGATTCTTCAAGGCCGTCCCCACCAGTATGCCAGTACTTGACCAGACCGTTCTGTAGGTCCAAGTAGTTGAACTGGGTCACCTGCTGCCCCCGTGCCCGTATGTGTCCATACTCTGGTTCCTGAGCCAGACGGAATGTCACATCTTCTGGCTTGAAGTCTAGATTTGTCTCAATACTGAGATTCTCATTACTGATTGTTGCATAATTATTCTGTTGGACATCTACCCCTGTATTGTTAAGAATTCTAATAAAAGGGGCTGAGGCTTGAATTTCAAACAAACTTGTACTGAAAAATTGGCCATCCGTGACTAAAATTGGTGTTCGAGCATAGCTGTCACCCCTGTGTTGAAACAAAAGTGCACCATTAATGAGATCCTCCTGGGTGAAATTATAGACGGGTTCCTCTGTTGTGGCACTAAGGATTTCTCCATTGGCTATAGGCTGTCTCTGGTAAACCAACAAGGAGTCATCAAAGTCTATGTCTGGGTCCTGAAAAGCTAAATCCTTGATTGTTAGATGTTTGACCTGACCTGTGGCTATCTGAAACACTTTGGTAAAGGCTCGCACTGGGGGATTGTCATTTCTCATCTTCATACTAATATGAAATGTGCCAGAGTATTCCTGAATCTCTCCTAGGATGCTGTCCTCAGAATCATCCATTATGGGAGCAGCAGTGAACGCAAATGAGTCTTCCTTGCTTTCAGAGTCATCATGTTTGTATGCCACCTTTCCTTCCTTGATTTCCGACATGGTAAAAGTGGTCACGTTATGTCGAAGAACTGCCTGAGAGCTTGGATCTACAATGTTGATGCCCCCATGAGCGGGATGCCTGACAACAGAGAAGGTAAACTTCTTAAAATTGTCCATTTCTAGAGAGAGTTCTTGTCTGGAAATGATGCTATAACCACCTTCAATAACATCCTTTAGCCCATTATTAATAAACCGAACAGGTGTTTTCTCAGGTAAATACTGAATCATCGATCTGACCATAACTGTAAACCCAAAGTAGGAAGCCTGAAGGTCAGTGAAGTCATCGACTCGGTCAAACGATGGCCTGTCCAGTTTGTAAAACACATAGCCATCATTGACATCCTGCTGGGTGAATGAGCTGTCGATCTTCAGTGCAGGGATCTGGTCAAACAGGTTCACATTGATATCATTTCGCTTGATGAGATACAGGGAGCCTTTCTGAGGAGCTCTCAGCACTGTGTACACAATGTTTTTCCTATTCATTTTGTCAGCGCTGGACACAACCAGCAACATCTTCTCTGAGAACTTCCCCACAGGAGACTGAAGCAGAATCAAATTGTCATTGTTCTCTATTGTCAGAGTCACTGTTTTGAAGACAATGCTGAATGCATGTGTGCTCGTCTTGACATCCCTGCACATCACTTCAAACTGAAAGCTGTCATAACTTGAAATTGAGGTTCCAGGAAGATGCCTGTAGCGCAGCAGACCCTGGTCAATGTGTCTCTGGGTGAATGATTCAATATCCAGCCATTCTAACGATTCCTGTTCCTGGCGTTGAACTGCACCATGCTCCGGTGCCTGTGTGATGTGATACTGAAGCTCCAAATCTTCTAACTTAACATTAGTTACAGAACTTAGATTTGAAGATGTGATGACGGCTTCCACGCCATAGCTTACAGATAAGCCAGTGTTATTAATAACGTTGATAGTCAAACTGTCCTCTTTAAAACGGAGATCGACTGCATCACTTACCAGCATCCCATCTGTGACATTCACTTTGGTATAGACCATTTTATCTCCATTGTGCTGAAACCATATTTGGCCATCTTGCACTTCTTTTAATGTAAAACTTGAGATGGAAACTCTTGGTGCACTGGAACGTTCAAATATGCTCGTGGACTGGCGAAGGTACAGTATAACAAAAGTCAGCAAAGATGGATCAACACTAGGTGCTCTAACATCAACAACATGTGGGGTTATCCTGACTCTGGCACCAGAAGTTATTGACAAGATATTGCCACTTTGTAGCACCACCTCTAGCTTGTGTTTTGGCTGTGCTGCTATAGTCACCGGCAACACAAAATTATACCTGTCAGACAACTTTGATGCTACCTCTGAAGTTGATGAGCTGATGGTCACCTCCAGTGTCAGGCTATCAAGCTTGGACTGTCCTCCGTAGTGTCTGTAAGAAACACTGCCACTCAAAAGATCCCTAGGTGTAAATGAATGTTGGTTTCCTCTTCTGTTTCCAACTTCAATTATCCCAAATTGTGCAGGCTTCGTCACGGTGAAGATAACATTTTCCTCTTGCAAGGCATCTCTAAAGAAATCGTCCTGGATTTTTATAACATTAGTATCAATGACAGCAGAGCCACCTTCTGTCACTTCAATCTGCCCAACTGAGATGATTCCACTGAAGTCACTATTTTTATTACCAGAGTGTGACTGGAACTGCTCTTTGACACAAACATGTTGGTCGCAGTCACATCTGAAATCAGAACCTTCTAGCTCTGTACACTTGGCACTTGGGATACATGGCTCTTGAGCACATGGGTACTCCCATGAACACTGAGCTCTAATCAGCCGAGAAATTTGAATGTCATGAAAGCCATAACTACGTGAATTCATCTTGATGTTACGTATACAGCCTAGCATGGACCCTTTGACTGCACTGTCCCCTTGTAGAGACGCCAACCCCAGCTTGATGGCAGAAGATCGAGCAGTGACTCCAACACCTCCAATGAAAAGATGGTTTCCTAGATTTAAGGTATTCTGGGTTCCCAGGTGAAACCTCGTTAAATTGGTCTCAGAATCAATATCTAATATAACGACACTCTCGGACACAGTTACTTTCAGCGTATGCCATTTACCATCATTTACAACAGACTCTAAAGCCACATCAACGATGCCACTACCTTTATTCATGGTCAGTTTGGGCTTTCCTGCCACCAACTCTACTGCAATAAAATCCTCCCAGGTGACCCCTGACCCGGAGTTGAAGAGTATGATAGCGTCTGAGGACCTTGTCTTCAGCTGGCATGAGAGGATGGTGCTGAACTCAGCATTGATTCTCAGGTGAGGGAAAGCTACAAAGGATGTTTCATGTTCAAAACTAATGGGAGAGTCTGAGGAGGCTGTAAATTCCGCATCACAATGCCATGATATCTGAAATGCATACTGAGAACTTTCTAAGGCTCTTGTTTCCTCTAAGATGTTCTTCCCATTGTATAAGACATTTCTCAGGCAACCTCGAAAAGATTTGGTATCTTTATACAAGGTTTTCTTTAGGTTTCCGCTGCCACCCAGAAGTATTCCCAAGTCAATGTTGAGGTCATGGTATGATCCCGGGGTAGCGCCTTGCCACTGTATAGCACCATCTACCTCCAGATAGACAGTGTCCACAGTGTGATTGACCACAACGGAATGCCACTGCGAGTCATCCAGACGGACACCTCGGGCAGAAAAAGCCACAGCTTCTCCAGACCCCAGGTTGAGTCTGGTTTCAACACCACCACCATTCAGCCTTATGATGACATAATCTGTCTCCCCGGCGGCCAAAAACAGCAGACCCTGTGGCTGGTGAGTCCGGAACTCAAAGGAAATGGTTGTATCGTTGCTAGCAGCTTGTAGAGGGTCAAAGATGTAGCTCTCTCCATAAAATGATGCTTCAAGATAGAAAAAATATAAGATGTTATAAACATGTATACTGCTGAAATAATAACAATATATTTCATGATGATGTTTGTCCATCACAAGTGATAAAAACCACTTTCATATAAAGTGATGGCTGGATGAAAGTGACTTGCGCAAGGACTTGAATTTAAGTTAGGAGGAGTTGTGCAATTCGTCGACCTTATTCTCTCACCTGTGTCCATCTTGATCCAATGGCAGGACAATGTCAAGACGATTGGAAATGGACCTTGGTGCAGTGGATGACTAAGGCGTCTTAATTACACTGCCTTGCTCGAAGCTCTCCATACAGCTTGCTGGTTAACGCCTTCTTGTCCATTGAATCAATAAGAGGTTTCATCCACAATCTGCTGAGACCAGTCATTGCATGATGGGTAGTCATGTTTGGTATAATTTCATGACACCAACAAATAAACAGTGCAAGCATGTACAAACAGCTCAAGATACCACAAACAAACAATCATATATAAACAAACATTGTAAGATACTTTTAAAAAAACCAATTAGAGATACATAAAAATAAAGTCCAAACCACTTTTAAGTAACTAGTTTAAGGTATGTAAAAACACATATCTGAATTAAAGTTAAAATATTTCAATGTAAGCACAAAAAGTTGGAGAAAGGTACTAACACATGTCTGCCCAAAAATACAATGAAAATCAAATCCTAATCTTGAATTTAAAGAAAATCCAAATAATGTCCATAGACAAAACTTCCTGTTACCCAAGAATAACAATAAATGATGACACAACTGAAAATGACACCAATGTTGAATATCTAGGCTTCATAATAAACAGCAATGGAGACTGTTCAACATAGAGAGACTAAGCATATTCAGTAAACAAGAACAGAAGGAAACATTAACTTTAATGCATTCATCATCATCATGTGCCATGCTGGCAAGCAAAGGCTGTCATGTTTCACAATTTCACATGATCACCAGAATCAGGAATCAGTTCAATGTTTTTTGTCTAACTCCATCCGTCTGGCCAAGACTTCCAGGTAGCCGTATTCTGGTATTCTGTCTTCTTCTCTCTATCTCTGTCTTCCCTCCGTTAGGCCTGTTCTTCGGCTAGTATTTTGCTTTAAATCTGTTAAACAGTATCTTTAGCAAAATACAAGAATTGGGAGTAAAGATCGGCACAGTCAAGTATGAGAAGCACACCAGACGCATTTTGCAGTTGTACAATTGTTGTTATATACTACACCACAAAAAACTGGTGGGAGCCGCCATGGTGTGGCGGCTAGACCCCTGCCTGCAGATCAGAAGGTCGTGAGTTCGGGTCCTGATGTGGCCGGACTTCTTTCAAAAATTACCTTGGCTACCAGGTCCACCCGGCCTTGAGTGGGTACCATGTACCTCCCTGGGAAGAAAGGCGGATGGCGCGATGTTGACCACATCATCCACCAAGTGCCATTTGGTCTATAAAATATAACTCTAGCCCTATATACCCAATACGCCTGAAAGGCGCGGGAAAAGGTCCTATACTTTTTACAAAAGAAGTTTCATCGAGAAACAGCAGATCAAGTGGTTTGATCATCTCGTTAGAATGCAGCAAGATCAAATACCATCACAAGCACTACATCTCAGAAGATCAGCTACAAGAGCAAGAGGACGGCCGCGGAAAAATAGATCGACAACATTAAAGACACTCTACGCCTTCACGGCATGACAATAGCCAGTGGCAGCCAACGTGCACTGGATCGCAAATTTTTCTTCCCCACGGCGCTTAACGGCAGAAGTGGTTTATGATGATGACTTTTTACAAAAACTGGTGAGCGGTTGTAAGAGTGGTCTAGACATGCCCGACTGTACCATACAACGGCAGCGCTATGTCGGCAGAATAAGTTTTTAAAAGAAGTAGGAAAAGGGAAGAGAAAAAGTTGGTAAGAAACAACAAATAGTTTATGTTAGCTTTACAAAATCGATCACAATAAATAAACAAAGGACGTTGCGGCGGTTAGCCTTCATCAGCACATAAAGGACAACACAGTACATATACACAAATATGCTCTAACTATGAAGTGACTACATAGGACTCTAATGTATAAAATAAATGATACTCATCTGTGTCCCTGGCGAAAAAACTTCGTACAATGAAATGACGGTCAGCCTATATATCTCCAACGCGCGGGTGGGGACGAAACGAAAAAAGGGGCGGATTAGAAGCCAACAGCGTACACTGAGTGTCTAAGGAGGGAGGGAGGGGTTGGCCTATAGGGCGTAACCGGGGTTTAGTTGTGGGGATGACAATAGTCCATCCACTTGGAATAAAAGTGGTGCTTGTGCTTGCAAACAAATATCAGCAGACAGAAACCCTTCGTTAGAGAAACTGACAGATTATACGGGTAACCGAAAGAATGTGATGATGCCGATGATGCACTGTCAACTCATAGGCTGCCGAAGTTGGTTATTGCCTGCACAATTTGGTATTATTTGACCCTAGCCGAGCAAAACTGTACTGCTGGTACCACGACTTATATTTGGTAAGTTTCAGGGATTTTGCTTCAATATTTTGATTATTGGCATCGTTACTCTGTACGCTGGATCCAGTGTGTGTCACCGAAGGAAGTTATGCGACTGGTCATTAATTTCCCAGCCTTCTTAAACTAAAGACGAACATTATGAGCAAATAAATAAAGAATCGAGGAAATTTATAGTACAAAATCAACCAATATTTCAAAAACACAGGGTTAATTATGGTTTACAATTTCAAAAGAAAAATGTAGAGAGAAAAATCGGGCACTTTCTTAGTAGCCGACCACAAGCATGGAAAATCTACAGGTCATGGGAGAGTCAAACATTTCAGGGGGTGGTGGATTAAGCATATAGTTTGGGTTAAAGTTAGGGTTAGGTAAACGCGCAAAAACATTGGCCTTGGGAGAAACTCGCTAAAGCACAGAAAACCTGTTCTTACCACCCTCTAAAATACTGGACTGTCCCTTGATGTCGTTTGTGGTCGGCTGAGATTTCGAGTTCCCGAAAAAAAATCCAATAGTTTAGGGGTGTCACGGTGTGAAATAAACACTGAGTAAATCATATGTATGACTAATCATAATCCGCTTTCCCCCCATGTGCCTGGCTAGCTCAGTCGGTAGAGCATGAGACTCTTAATCTCAGGGTCGTGGGTTCGAGCCCCACGTTGGGCGACTGTTTCTTTTTGTTTTTTTTTTTACTCTACAGAAAACTACCCGTGAAATCCAGGCGATAGGGTACCAAAAGAAAAGCGTCCACACTTCTGCTGAAGGGAATTGAAGGCTTCACACACTGACTAACCTAATGAAGTTTTCAAGTAATTCTAAATAAACCAATATATGGCAGGGGACAAGGGTAGGCAGACTAGACCCACATAAATAGCACCAGTAATCTCGTGGGTAAGCTTCAATTAGCCGCCGCGTGGCCGGAGTAATTACGTGAGTCATGTAGCTGTTGTCACGACACCGCCTCGTCTTGGAGGTCCAGGGATTGCTTAGATCTGCCTGCACTGGTCAACCACTGTGGCTACAGAACTGTCCAGGGTGTTCATGCTGTAGTTGTTGCTTGTGCGGTTTTTATTTTGTGTGTGTTTGCTTTAGTGGCTACGTCTGCTGTTTGTTGTCTACTGCAGTAAATCGTTAGTATCCATCAATGCCTCCCTCAATCCGCCTATCCATCGATCCACCCCTCCCTCTATCTATCTACCTGTTTATCCATCTATATAACCATCCACCCGTCTGTCTGTCTGTCAGACTGGTTTGCCTGCCTAATTCCCTTTGAAAATAAAATGCGTAGGTTTATTCGTTGCGCCCGTTTCTCTCAGACATATATTTGCAGATTTATGTTGGGCGTCATGGTATTGCAGCTGTGATACAGATCGAACGATGTTATCTCCTTCACGTTGTAACAGTTTAGCAACACTGCGACAACAAATTGTTTGGGAACGGTGCTGTCAGCCGCGTTTACGCATACCCACAACAGACATCTGCGGCCAGTAACTTGTGTCTATTGAAATCTTCTCGAAGCCAATACTTCTCCCGTCAGCCTTCAAATGTGTACTGGTGCCTGGCAACAGGCTTCCAATCTATCGATTTTGGTGCTTGCAGTGTCTGGGAGCAAGATCTAGTTTCATCTGTCTGTATGTGGCGTGAAGGATGTGGTGTGAAGAGGTTGGTGTAAAGGGATTGGTCTGCCGGGGTCGGTGCTCAGACTAACCCAAATGTGTCTTCACCCCCCCCCCCCCCCCGCCCCCTCCAAAAGGTGCATCCTAGACCGACGCTCAGATGATTCATGAAGGGAGGATCAAATCTGGTCTGCGTTGTAATGAGGAGATTCACTACACCCGTTACCATAATTACAATCAGCGTTCGCTGATTGCTTATCGGGATGGAGCCAAGGGAACACCACTCCACATAGCAGCGGTTCTCAACCTGTCGGTCACAACTCCTGGGGGAAGGGGAGGTTGAACGACGATTTCACATGGGGTAGTCTAAGACCATCGGAAAATACACATTTACTGAAGTTATGAAGTAGCAACAAAAATTATTTAACGGTTAGGGGGCACCACTACATGAGGAACTGTATTAAAGGAAGGTTGAAAACCACTGCTCAACAGCAGCATGCTGTGCACGAGGGAGCAGCTCTAACCGATATATATATATATATATATATATATATATATATATATATATATATATATATATATATATATATATATATAATCTCTCTACAACAGAATCAGAACATGATCATCAACCTCAATATAGCTATATGTGTACAGACTCTACTACGGCCGCAAAGGTCCCCCCTCTATTTATGTATATCCTGGATAGGTAACCGATTACGTAGATCAGTGGCTTTCAACCTTCCTAATTCAGCGTCTCTTTAATGGAGTTCTTTTATGTTGTGGCGACCCCCAAACAATTATTTTCCTTTAAAACTTCAATAAATATGTGTTTTCAGATGGTCTTAGGCGACTCCTGTGAAAAAAAAAAGGTCGTGGCCGGCAGGTTGAGAACTACTGATGTAGATGACCCAGTGGCTGATCCAGTAGTGTGTGAAAAGCATCTTTGCACCATGCCCACTGTGATCAAAAACGTGTGCGAACGGAGTACAGCAAGCTTTGTCTGGAAGTCTTTCTTAACTAACCCTCCCCCCCCCCCACCCCCTTTTGTTTAACCTCGGTGCTGCTATTCGAAGGTCTGACAGCCTGAGATAACACATTTTAATCGGGATGGCAGACCAACAGGGCAAATTACCCCCCCCCCCCCCCCCCCCCAACTTTTCACCCTCTTTTTTTTTTTTTAAATCCGCAAAGGTCCTATAATGTGTTCTCTCCTAACGGCCTGGTATAATCTGCAGTGCTGTGCGGGTATGGATTGAGCAGCAAACTTGGTGGTTGGACGATCGACCGAATCCAAATCTCCGTGAACAATCGTAATGTCCCAATATCTGTCTCCCTCAATAAAAAACATCACATAACGCTTACGGGCGGCATAATTTGTCTAAAGCTATCAGGCCTCAGTATTCACCACAATTGTATTACATGATCAATAATTATCTTCTTGTTGATGTTTCTTTCCTGTTTCGGAATTGCTGTCATTCTCTCCCTTAGAGAACATTCTGTTTCAACCACTTTGAGACAATGCGCATTCTCATGCAGGCCTGAATCGTGCCTCTGGTAGTTATTACCCGCACAGATGAGGCCCGTCCAGTAGTGCCTGGTGTAGCCCTGCCTGGCAAGTGCCCCAAACACAGGTTAGTCGGGTGTCTAGCAGGTGCATTGAAACCCGAGGCTTAAAGTCTCTCCCACCCCACCCCTTCTTTCCCCACACGCGCACACACCAAGACAATTTGTAACGGGGTGAGGGCTAAGTTCTTTGTTCAAGTATTTGTTGAAATCGTTTCATATTATTTCAATATATTGTTACATTTATTTGTCATTCTCCCCGGGTGGCTTCCCCGGCCCCACAGAGGAAAGGACAATTCTGCAAAGGTGCCAGTTAATGAATATTTGTAGTTCTCTGGTAAACTTGTTAGTTGTTCATTACTCCGCTCCAGTCAGCAGTCATTCATTTCAGTACTTTCTTATCAGCCGACCACAAACAGGGGTAATCCGCAGGTTACTGGACAGTCAAGTATTTCAGGGGGAGGTAGACTTAGCGTGCAGCTTTGGTTGGGTTAGGGTTATAGTTAGTGTTAGGGTTAGTGTTAGGGTTAGGGTTAGAGTTAAGATTAGGGTTAGAGTTAAGATTAGGGTTAGAGTTAAGGTTAGTGGTAAGTGGTTAAGGTTAGAGTTAGGGTTAGAATTAAGGTTAGAATTAAGGTCAGAGTTAGGGTTAGGGTTAGGTTACCGCGCGAAAATCCTGGGGTTTGAAAAAACGCGCTAAAGCACAGAAAACACGAGAAAACCTGCTCCTAATACCCCCTAAAATATTGGACTGTCACATGACGTCATTTGTGGTCGGCAAAAAGAATGCGGTTCATTTTTTAAATTTTCTTCCCAAACAATTCTAAAATTTCTATCACTCATTCTATCAAACTGGGTCGATCCCAGATCCGTACTGGCAGGATAATAAGGATCCTGCCACAACATGTGGTTCAACTGTCGATCCCAGATCCGTACTGGCAGGATAATAAGGATCCTGCCACAACATGTGGTTCAACTGTTGATCCCAGATCCGTACTGGCAGGATAATAAGGATCCTGCCACAACATGTGGTTCAACTGTTGATCCCAGATCCGTACTGGCAGGATAATAAGGATCCTGCCACAACATGTGGTTCAACTGTTGATCCCAGATCCGTACTGGCAGGATAATAAGGATCCTGCCACAACATGTGGTTCAACTGTTGATCCCAGATCCGTACTGGCAGGATAATAAGGATCCTGCCACAACATGTGGTTCAACTGGCATGTCTGTTTATTATGAACAAACTGACCACTCCGCCTCCCCTGACATAAAAAGAGGCCAAGCAAACAAGTCTATCCAAAAGCAGGAACTAGTATAATGAGACTGGGTGGCAAGTTAACTAACGTGTCTGCCCGTCGTTACAGGCCAGCCCCAGTGGTTTCTCAAAAATTCTACTTTGCAATAAAGGTCAGTTAGTTGCAGATTCATTCCATGATTTCAAAAACCTATCCCAGTATTTTAATGGCAGTTGCGTGGTGTCACTAGGACATTTGAAAATCAGTAGTTTGTAACTCATCACGGAAGCCAGACAAAGATGATCAGAATACCATGGAGAAAGAGGAAAAAAAGTACAGTGACATCCTAAAAGATCTGAACATCAAGGAAGACTGGTTAATAAACAGCAACTAGTCTCGGAAATTGATCATATTTTGACCATATCAAGCACAATGGTGAATTAGGGGAAGCAAAAATGAGTCGCATACGGCATGGCACCAGGAGAGCAGACAGAAGCCTACCAGAGAGAAGCACAGAGGACAGTGCATGATGTGGGAAAGCTGACAAGACACGAGTTTTTCTGGCAGACCGTGATGACAGCGACGTTCTGTGAGGGACCTCCTACATATATGATAATGATGAGTTAAACACTACTCCATTAACAGTATGACGATCATACCGTTGTCAAAATCAAAACAAAGAGATCTGCTATCACATCGACTGGAGTTAGTTGTCTGCCTTTTCTCCTCTTCCCCTCCAGTGAGCCATGTAGTAGTGTTTTTTGAGACGTCGTTAGATCTTATTACATCTAATTATCTGACAGCGCTTTAAATGAAATACAGCTACTGAAAGGAACATAATATAATAACTATACGTTTATTTGTATGCGTTTGTACAAAATATTCGAAACATATATATGACTTAAGCTGTGCATTCTTCGTGTCAAAGAATAAATCAGTCAGCAGGAGACATCGGTTCCTGGCTAAACACAAACCCATCCGTGTTTCGTGCAGCTCTCCTGCCTTGTAAAGTCTGCAAATCAAAAGATCCAGAATGTTATATACTCGAGAGATTCTGCCAAGTGATAAAGAAACTTCCAGCTTTCAGATGTGTTTTCCAAGCGGTTTTTTCTTTCTGTCTTTTTTTTTTTAGATGTCCTAAGAAAGTGGAAAGTGAATACCAGAATGCGGCCACTGCTACACGCTACGCGAGCCAAGTGTAGAGCTTTTGTTTACCATATACTTGTACTGTTCTGTTTGCCTTACAACATTGTCTCCATATCGTTTCTAGTTAAAGATATTAGAGTGCTTAAGGATTAACTAGAAACTAGAATCTTCTTCGCGATCATAAACAATACACTCCGGCGCAACGTTCTGGTTGTTCGTACACTTCTGGACTTAAGTCTGGTTCCGGAACTTGAGTTTTGCAGACTGTTGATTCCTCGTCTCCCAGGCAGATGTACTTTACTTCGAAGGAACTGGCCGACTTTTACTGTCAGGAAGCAGTGGATTTATAACCCCCCCCCCCTTTCCAACCCCTTTTTCCAACAGGGGCACCAGAACCTACATGGGGAAATAGCTAACATAAAACTGCAATTATAGAGTGGGAACAACGCGTGGCAGCAGATAGGTCTGCCTACCAAATTCACGACTCGGACTAGAAAATTATTATTTTGTTTTTTTAGTTCTTCCGCATCGTTTCATAGTTTCACCGTTTGAGACAACGACAATTCTTTAAAGGATAGTGGCGACCAATGTTAAGCCATTTTTTATGACGCAAATAACATAATCACAATAATAACCAAAAGCCTTCCTTCCGGGGAAGCTGGCTTAACGTGTCGATATTATTTTTTCGCAAAACAAGACAAGGCCTGTTGAACGTCCTGAATTAGAAGTTGGGAATAAAACGGACGAGACATTTATACACCCCCCCCCCCTTTCCCCCACTCCAACACGAATAAATCTACTTCTTCTTCGCGTTAACTGGCTGTAAACTCCGGCGGAAAGTTCTGGCTATTCGTCCACTTCTGGACTTCTTGTATCAGAACTTGAGTGCTGCTTATACATCCGTTTTATAGGTCTGGCTGTTCGTCCACTTCTGGACTTCTTGTATCAGAACTTGAGTGCTGCTTGTACATCCGTTTTATAGGTCTGGCTTATTTATTCACAGACTGCTTGGGCCTTGCCTCTCAAGTAGATGCATTCTGACTTCGAAAAAAAAACCTCATAATCAGTCAACTATTACGACATACTTGTTGGGGGCAGTAGACCTATTCTGCCTCCCCCCACCCCCATAATGGGGCCCTGGAACCCACACGGGCAACACGAGCTACTAACTGGAAGTTTAACACTGCTGTGGCTGGAAGTGGCATTTCGAATTTTAATTCAACAGGATCAAATCCCAGAAATACTTATTTATCATTTCTGTAATGTACCGTACCCTGTGTATGCCCCTAGCCAAGAAGACCACCCGTTTTGCCGTCTCCACAAAGAAAGTTGGCTACGGTGTACCTACTGTTATCTTTGGGAATATTCCGCGGTAAGGCCCCAATCTCTTCCAATGTGCGACTCTCGTACCACCCACTGTCAGAAAACTATAAAACCACCATCGCCATCATCATCATGTAGCAGGTCCTTTACAGAATGTCGCTCTCACCACGGTCGCTCGTCAGCTCTCCCACCTCATGTACTTTCATACTCAAGGAGTCACTTATATCCTGTGCCTATCTTCGTGTCGGTAGGCCCCTGCTCCTCATTCCTGGTAGCATACCTTCTGCTATTATTTTGTTCAATCCGCCATGGGCGTTGATATGACCAAACTATCTCAGCTTCCGAGACAAGATGCTGTTTATCAGCCAGTCCTCCTTGATGTTCAGATCCTTCAACATTTCAGTATTTCTTCTCTTACTTCTTCGACCATGAGACCAGTTTATATTTAATAAACCTTCTTCCGCAGGAATCGAATGTGAGTACTTGACGCACGGACATGCTGACCACTTGTCCGTGGAGCCTCACAAGCACAGACCCCATGATAATCTGTATATGTCAAATGAGTGGTTGTGGCAAGGCCCAGCATAGTGGTGCGCCCGGGGGATCATAATGCTGTTAAGACAGCTCTCTGATCCTACGATTAGTAAACACATTCTCTTACATCGAAGCTAGCTGAGAAGAGGTTTGAGGATTAAACAACGGAACAACATCATGGCACACCATAAGTGCGCCGTTCCTCAAGTCTGAGTCCGAAGCAGGGTTGCCAGATAAAAAAAACAACTTCATTTTATGTCAAACCATTATTACCCAAAATATGCCAGAAAATGCCAAATAAAGTGTAACATTGTATTCACTTCACATCTACAGCTCTAGATTGAAGTCTTCACTGTCATCCTCACAGGAACCAGTGGAAGATACAGCGTAAACCTTTTTGAATGTAAAATCTTTAAGCATTTTCTCAGATGGGATTAAGTCTTTGCAACTAATCTATAATGATGGCATTTTTCTTGTTTCGAAAATCATCAATAAGGTCATCCTTAAGTGCGGGCGATATAATGTTTTTTTTTTTTTATAATTATTGGGTATGAACATTTAGTTATATGCAACTGTATGTGCTCCAATGTACTCCCCCGACCATGCGCTCTCATGATTTCACTTAGATGATCAATTGTGCGTATTGCACAATGGCAGGTCATGCATACAGCAAGTTGCCTTTAACTTTATCATTACTTTGCCTAGCAGTCATTGTTGTAATAAGCTGTTACTGGCTTTTTGACGGAGTTTTCATCCTGTGTTATTCTGATTTTTCATGATTTGAAATGCTACTAATCCTTGGTGCATAAGTGCACTGACACAGTTTACAATATGCTGCCTCTGATCCGTCTGAAGATCGTTTGAGCCGTGGGTATGTTTTCTTCCAGTTACTATTATACTTGCAATGTCATAAGATGCTTTCCATTTTTTTGGATGACGTGGCCATTGGTAAAAGTAATAAAATCTATCACAGACAGAACTAGGTCTAAATCCTCTCTATTTTCTGTCCTCAGGTAGTTTCTGAACAGTCTGAATTACTTGATATCAGTGGTGGGTTTTGGTTTTATATCCCGCATTTATTCTAGTAGATTAACATAAATTACAGAGGGCCTGGGTTTATCGAAGTCACGATCCGTTTAGGAAGACAACAAATACAATAAGATATGGCGCGGATCTCCGTTAGTCCGTACCAGGACATCACAACAAAGTCAAACTGAAATAAAGATGTTAACTGTAGGTCTATATTGCCAGGAAAAACCCAAATATGCCAAAATATGCCAGTTCATTATCTTATGCCAGTTAAATTTCAAATATGCCAGATTTGTGGAATCTGGCATTAAAACATGCCAATATGGCAACCCTGGTCAGAAGAAACGCAGCACAGTGCATAGGCACAGGCGAGATTCCTGAAATACTTTGGGTAGATTTTTAACTCCAAATTTTTGCCCGGACAGCCCCCTTAGAATACTCTTTTCGATTTCACACTGCCAAGGGATTTTTTTTACGTGAGCAACAATATACACGGGCGTATGATCTTATTACCCAGAGACCAGGGGAAATTACTAGACGTACAAGTCCACTTGAAAAAAATCCTAGCCCTTATCAGGGACTAAACTCGGGACCTCTAGCACTCGAGCAAGACACCATGTCTCGAGACCACGCAGCCCACTTGGTGAGAATAAGGCGCAAAATATTAGCAATTTGCTGCTACTCCGGTACCACATCTATGAGCACACAACACCTCGAAACCCGACTCTGTGTTTAGCACTATCTCTAGATGAGGTGCCGACTATTGTGCTGACCTCCGTTTCACCCATGAATCACTCCCAAACACCAGTCCACCGGTCCATGTGATAAAAACAATACCAGAATCAAATCTGCCAGTTAGGCTTTACACACCCAAATTATCCGTCTTCAGTGACCCCCGACGATTCGTGCCGTCTACTTCTTGTAATTCCTATAAATAAACAGAGGGGGAACCTTTGAGGCCGTTAAATATTATGAATTAATCGAGTAACAGAAAGTGTATTGATCGGCACTCATAGAAAGAAGTAGAAAGATAGAAGAACACACTAGACAACATAACAATCGAAAGCTCTGGTTACCGTGCCAGGAATTGAACCTGTCACCTCCAGACGGCGTCTGCGCCTGGCCATGAATACAAGTGCATTAAGAACATGGTCAACCAGGCACCCCCCAAAAAGGTGTCTTATTGGCCATGTCTATCGTACAGCTAGAAATCCACAACTATGGAATAAGGACAGAATTCATTTCAACCCATTGAAATAGCACCAAAGGTTACAGAAATTTATAATTAACGAAGCAAATGTCGAATAACAATCACAGCAACACACTTTCTGTTACTCGATTAATTCATACTTCTTGTAATAGACGCACGTAAGAGAGGGACTAGGAGAAACCGATCCGGCTAACTCCATCAACGTGCGCACTGTCATTGACGAACAAGCGAAAGAAAGTAAAGGGGGGGGGTAGGGGAGGGAAACAGAGAGAGATAGAGAGAGAGAGAGAGAGAGAGAGAGAGAGAGAGAGAGAGAGAGAGAGAGAGATGGGAGGGAGGGGGGGGGGGGTAAAGTCCACACCCCAGGAGCGCTGACACTAAGAAAACAGTGAGGGCGGAGGGGTCCCACCCTCCGACCTCCCTATCCCGTCTCACCTTTCGACCTCTAAATCCCCTTTACCTTACAAATTTCCTAGGCAGAAGAGCCAAAGGTTGTTTAATCCTAACGTAAAAGCTAAATAATAATACTCTGCTGAATCGCAAGTAAATGCAATAATACATTTGAGATCAGATAAAATGTTTTTTAAAAAATACTAGTAACATAATTTCTATATGTGTAAACATGGTACCGCTAAACCCCCTTTGTCGGCTCTGTGGCTAAGTCGATGCGAACGCTTCGTAATGCCAGGATGCCGGGTTCGATCACAGCTGCGGGCCATGCCTTGCGTTGGTTTCGACAGTGGTATCAAGAAAGCCGACCGTACAGTAACCAATGGCAAACCACTGGACGTAAATTTGCCTAGAAAAACCACACAACAGCCAGTGGCTGTTGGGCTTGGTTCTGCAACGTCCTGTAAAAGATAAGCAACTAACCTAACCCCTTTTACGAAATGTGTAAGGCGTTGACCCCCCCCCCCCTTAAAAAAAACTGGGGCTGGAGGGCTAAAGAGCCCTGAGCTTCCAGGTATCAGCGCCTTTGCCACAAACTTCCATATGAAACGATATTAGCTGCTCAGCGTGTGGAGTGTGGAGAATGTTCCCACATGACTGCTGTAGATGGCAACAAACACACTTGGATCAGCGCTGACTCAACGAGTCCAAGCCAATTAGAGACGAACCTTCATGGCAATTACTCGTGTGGATACATGATCCAGTTAAATGAACCCGCTTTCGTTCACTGCACTTCAGTACAGACCCTGGTGCTACAATCGATAGTGTATGAATAGCTGTGATATGTGAGTGTCTGTGGCGAAGTGGCCAAGCAGTCCGCCTCGGGCTCTGAAGGTCGTGGGTTCGTTTCAAAGCGGGCGCCGTTTAGTTTATGAGCGCAATTTTTACGGAGATCCTTAGAGATCGTCGCCGGAGCTACTGAGGTCGTGCTCTGTGCAAAGTTCTCGGTAGGCAGCTAGCTGTTCTATGGAGAGAGACTGAGCCCTATGGGATAAAACCCAGGACGATGAAGTCGATCCTTTCAACTTTACCTTTAGTTATGACGTACCTCCTCTCAGCTATGAAAACCTCAAGAATTTGCACCTGGAATGTTAGAACTCATGATATAGGGAGAACAATGGAAGTAGCAAAGGAAATAAAACATTCTAGAATTAGTAAAACAGGAGAACAGCATAATTAGAATGTCTTTGCATTGGAACCCACTGGTGCATTGGAAAAAAAAGGCCAAAAACACATGGAGAAGAGAGCTGGAGAATGAAGTTAGAAAGATGGGGAGGACATAGAGAGAGCTCTATGCAATGGCGAAGGATAGAACGACTTGGCGTCAGTTGGTTGGGCCTAGCTCCATTGGAGGATAGAAAGGCGGAAGAAGAAGAGATGCTACACATCAGTTAGTTGCGTATTCTTTACAGGAGGTTGTACATTTACGTCCAGTAGTTTGCCACTGCTTCCCGAAAGGTGAGCCACTGTCAAACCCAACTCAAGGCGATCTGCTTCTAAATCGCATGCAGCTGGGATCGAACCCGGCACGGCGGCATTACGAAGCGCGTTCGCAATGCCTCAGCTATAGACGCCGACCTGTGAAACATCTCCAGCACTGTGATTTCTGGGAGCGGCCGTGGTGTAGCGCCTAGAACCTCGCGTGACGATCCGAAGGTCGTGGGTTTAGGTCCTGATGGAGCCGGAATTATTTTTTTCCAAAATGACACTGACTCCCAGCTGGACCTAGCATATAATGGTCAAAGTGTCCGAGCAAAAATAGAACTTGTGTAGGGTTCTAATCACTTTAGGCCCGTGAGTGCAGGGACTGGCCAGCTGGTACTGCAGAATAGGGTGCAATAAATAAATTACGACAATGCCGCCGAGGTGATGTGATTATTTATACAGATGGCTCTGTGTTGAGAGATAGACAAAGTGCACGGGTGTTCATAGCAAAAGCGAATGGACGTCACTTAGAACAACAAAGCCTGGCATATGATATCACAATGTCTAGCTTGAGAATGGAGGTAGGGGCAGTTTGTAACTGACTCACAGAGCGTGTTGAGAAAGGTGGAGACAGAAGCATCGCTTCAGAGGTCCCGGGTAGTTAGCGTCCTTTGGGGTATTTTCGCCAGGTAATGTCGGTGTGTTGGGAAACGAGCAAGCTGATAGACTGGCCGCTTCTGCACCACTTGGTAGTGAACTGATGTATGATAAGCTAGACGTTGTAAGGGCCCTTTGGGAGCGAGTTAATAGTGCAAAGGCACAAATATGTCATTACGGTTTGAGGAGAATGGCGCTTCGAGTTATAAGGGGGTCTGACCGACGCTCAACATCCAAAGGAAAGGCGAGACCGATATATAATCAGATAGTTACTGGTGCCATTGGAATTAGAACTCTTCGCTCGCTGCTGATGAGGTGATATCTCTCCATGCATGTGTCTGGCTGAGCAGACAAGCTAACAACAACAAATGCATAAAACAACCAACGCATGTCAGTATGTGTACAGAATAGATGTAGGGAAACACCTAGGGCGGGGCCGTGGGAAATAAAACACCTCTGCCACTAATACGCCGACCGTTCTCTCTTGTCGGAAGCTATACAAGCAGCGTCGCGGTGTTCTTATCTACATTCTGTCCTCGCACTTACAGGTCTACGTGGCTGGACTTACATGGACACGCCCCCTCTCTTTTTCTCAAACCTTCTTCTGCCTTTCCTTCTCTTCCTTATTCTCAACCTTCTTTTGTTCCTCATCCTCCTAAATTCATTCTTATTTTACCATCTCTTTCCTCTACTCCTCGTTTTTATTTTTCCACCCGATACTTGTTGTATTGAAGAACAGCGAAGAGGGGACATATCTTAAATTCGAAACAAGCATCTTTTTTAAATAGTTACAAACAGAGCATGAGAAGCGGCTGGCCCAACGGCTAAGAACACCGGGCTCTCAGGCGGGAGACCCAGGTTCGAACCCTCGGTAAGGTTTTACATTTTGATCTGTCCCGGAAAAAAATAGAATCCTAACGCCAAAGCCTCTTCTTCTTCTTTCGTTCGCCACGTCAAAGCCTCGTTTATTAACACGCTGTACTTCTTACACCCCCCCCCCTTTTTTTTTTTTTTTTGTGTTCCATGTATTTTTTCATTCATATACCTCTTAACAGGTTAATCTTCAGCAACAACAAACGTAAATATTGCACGGAATTAAACTAAAATAGTATATCATAACCTATCTTATACCTCCAAGGCAGTGTCTACTATGAAATTACTGTTATATGTTCGTATCTTCATGCCTCCCAACTTTCCCCAATTTGTGCGTGTTGATATGTGTGTGTAAATGTGTGTGTGTGTGTGTGTGTGTGTGTGTGTGCTTCTCTCGTTAGGCCCGTGTGTGTTCTGGGGCACGTTGGGAGGGGGTGGCTACCTGCCTCCTAACAAGCAAGTCGCAAAAGGCGACTAATTAGCAGTTTTATGAAACAGGATGTGTTGAGTCTAAAGGTGTAGATATCGCACCCTAGTTGTAAACCCCAATAGCCAATGACCCTTTTAAAGACAAACGCATAAGAAGATTAGGAAGAAGATGAAGTAGCAGCAGCAGAAGACGAAAAAGAAGAAGAAGAAGAAGAAGAAGAAGAAGAAGAAGAAGAAGAAGAAGAAGAAGAAGAAGAAGAAGAAGAAGAAGAAGAAGAAGAAGAAGAAGAAGAAGAAGAAGAAGAAGAAGAAGAAGAAGAAGAAGTGGAGGAAGAGAAGGTATAGATGTTAACATTGCAGCAAACTGCCCCAAATGAGTACTTGAATCATGTCAGTTTACATTCAACACAACACTCCTGTCCAAAGATGAAATACGCTACAAGATGAACCTGCTATCATCTCTACTATCAACTCTACAGATATCCCCACCCTTGGCCCACTTCGCTACCACGACAGTTAAGTGCCTAAAAGAAAAACGTATCAAAGTTTCATGCTGCTGTGTGATGTGCATGACGCCTCCACGAGTGCTCACGCACAAGCTCTGTGTGAAATCACTGGGTCGACGAGCTGTCAGATTAAAGGGGAAAAAACCTAGACTGTTACTGGAGTAAATACGGTAAACTGAACTTCTGACGTCAGTATTTTATTTCTGGGAATCTCACAGATATCTCAGCCAGTTAACGTACACTGGGAATCTACACCAACTGCAAACATGAGATGGCGAAGAGGTTGTCATGGGGAGAGAGATAGAGAGATGAGTGGGCAGCAATTGGGCAGACGTGAAGGAAGGTTAGAAAGAAAGACAAACATAAATTGAGCAACGAAGAAAGACAGAAAAGAAATGAAGCAAGTAAGTGAGACATCAAAATGAGGAAATGATTTTGACGTTGGAAACACCTAATGATAGTATTACCAGAGTATCCCTTCAGTGAAACCTTCAGGGCAAGCGAAATAGAAGGAGACCTAGAACACATAAAGAGATTTAGACAAATGAATGACACAAATAACGAAATGAAGTGAGCTGCGGGAGATGTCAAGGGATCTCAAAAGATAGAACGGCTACGCATCAGTTGTCGGAGTGATTTTTGGCATTCCCCGGTTCTAAACTCCAGCAGAAAGTCCTCGTTGTCCGCCCACTTCTAGACTTTGGTCTTGTTTTATGACTTCAGATGTGTGTGCACATTCGTTTTATAAATATCGCTTAGTTGTGTACAGACTGTTGGTTCCTCGCCTCTCAGGCAGATGCACGCAGACATCGAAAGAAACGTCGATCCTGGGAACGGTGACTAGGCTTCCCGGACCGCGAAGAAATATAGACAGGATGTGATCAGTTTGAGTTGAGCCGTGGTCCTGCAGCACGACTACTTAGTAGCTTCGCATCCCCGGACAGAAGATGCAGAAAAGGAAGGAATGCACCCAGAACGCTGTCTGTGAACGGGTAGACGTCTTCAGTTGCACGTTCAGCAGTGAATCAACCCACATCTCCGGTATCTCACAGCTTAAGTGGTAACATGTGTAGTGGGCCATGCATGACCTTCAAGCCCAAGAAGACCCCTGTCCTCCTCCTCTTTCTCCTTCTCCCACACACACAAAACACACACATACCCTATACCACACTCACACACAACACTTCTATAAATGACATTGAAAGAGCACTGGATAGAGGCCCAAACTCGATAACGCTGGCAAAGATCAAACATGAACCTGAATTATGCATGCCATATAATAAATACCCGTTTTATAGGTAGGGTTTCACGGGTACAAGGGTCTTCCTAGTTTTCCGCATTAATAATAGAAGGCTAGAAGTTCGATCCACTACCCTAGGTTAAATGGGAGAAAACTATCCGTGGGCAGTTATTCTGTGGAACTATATACCCGTTCACGTTTCCATGCCTAGGATTAGAGTAACCTCCCGTGCCATTCATGCCTCCTTCTGTCGCTGGACCTCTCCTAAGTTGAGGGGGTGTTATGACAGGGCTTGGTTTGGCGCTCGCTCGGCTATGTAATGTTTGTGGGAGGTTGTGTTGTTGTGAGTCTATTTCAGACGCCGTAGGCGCCTGTGGACAAGAAAGAAGTACTGCAGGGGAAAGCGCCGCAAGCGCGACGCTTCTTGGCTATCGAAACTGTGATGTTTTTTTGTATTTCTACGTTCGTTGGCGTTGCCCCCCTCCCCTCCCCCAGAGAGAAAGAAAGCAGTAGGAAAGGAGCGTAGGAATACTCCCGAACCGTCGCGCAGGTAGCAGAACGTGAAAATAATCACACAAGCAAGCGATGAGAGGACGAGAAAATAGGCAAAGGTTACACCGTTCACAAAAAGGAAAAGCTACCCAAGGAGGCATTAATACATTAATAGCAAGGAAAGTTACTGTAATCCTGGGCCTGGAAACGTGAACAGCACCGCATATATATATATATATATATATATATATATATATATATATATATATATATATACACACACACACAAATATGTGTATCTATATACATGTATATTTAGATGTATGTATGTATATATATATATATATATATATATATATATATATATATATATATATATATATATATCTATATATATATATATATATATATATTATATATAAGAATCCATGCCGTGAATCACATTCAGTCTGTTTGAGTCAAGGCAGCCCTAAACTAGGCTCGAAATCGTTCACTGTGAACATTAAAAATGTAATACGCACTGCAAGTGTATACGCCAGATGTAACTAACTAACGAGAACGTGCGTTTCAGAACAGACAAGTGGTTTAAAGGTAAACAGAGGAACCTGTTCAAACGACGACTACTGAAACACTTCTGATATTTTAACAACGTCAGTGTGCCAACAGCAGTAACGTGTGTCCAAAGCTAGTCATTTCAGAAAACCAGCTGCCGACGGATAGTATTATGAATTAATCGAGTAACAGAAAGTGTATTGATCGGCACTCATAGAAAGAAGTAGAAAGATAGAAGAACACAACGGACGGACAGTACTGTTTCATTGATAAATACCATTTTCTCACCAGGTCTTCTTCACCATCAAGCGTTAGTTATGCAACTATTCAGACGAGATATGAATACAGTGGCTCGTCTGAGGTCTCGTCGAGCTGTCGTGTGTGGCCGCTCCTCTATTCTCAAAGTCCACTATTCTCTTTGGCCTAGCTCAACAATCCTAAAAGCTGCACGGATGTTTCACACTAAAAGTGCCATAGTCTTTAAGACTGGTCAATGAAGGTATTTGCCATGTCAGCATTCAGTGATGAGTAAGGAGAATCTACTGTGTTAGTTTCTGTGCAATATATAATAAACAACTAGACATCTACTGTTGATATGTAATAGAAAGAAGTAGATAGAAGAACACACCCCACAAAATGAAAACCGAAAAGCTACAGTTACCATGCGAGAATCGAACCTGTCACCTCAAAATGTCGACAACGCCTTGCCACAGGAACAAGTGTACTGGGAATCATAACCAAATAGGCACCATTAACAAAGCTGTTTTCACAAGCCACGTCTATCGATTGTAGTGAACCCGCTATCATGGAATACGGACATACTTCGTTTCAAACCAATGAAATAACACCAGAGCTCGATTTTTATGTTGTGTTCTTTTATCTTTGTACTTATTTCTATTAGTGCGGATAATACATGTCTGCATGATTTTATATATATAATACTTTTTCCACAGACTCAAGGACCCCCCATCTGTTTATTTCTGTGTGTATGGTTTTTGCTTAGTGTAAACTAACATTTTCACAGGTGTCTTCTTTATGACCTTATAGTTCCAGGAAGCGGTTTACTCGCTGATTTACAAGTTTCGCGATAGCTCCCTAACCCTTTCACCTCACAAGTGAACTAACTACTACTCGGAGAATAAGAAGATTCCGGCATTCTCGGGGGAGGGGGGGGGGGTTTATCATACTGGGGTTGGGGGAGAGGGATGAGAGAACTATTCTCTTAGATAAACAAAAAGTACTGGATCGGATGTTCAAACTTAAAAAAAAAAAAACGTTTCCAGAGTCTCCTAATGAGGAGACGATAAAAATGTTGGAAGACATCAATGAAGATAGGAAAGATCTCAGAATAATTTAAAAATGTATTAGAACCAAGTAGCAGCAATTAAAGTGGGAAATAGATTGGGTACTTTTAAACAGATAAAGCAAGGAGTAAGACAGGGATGTGATCTATCCCCAGACCTGTTCTCTCTATATAGTGAAGTAATTTTAATTGAAATTAAAGAAAAAGCAGGAATAAAAATGGGAGGATGCAATTTAAACAATTTGCGTTATGCAGGCGATTCAGTTTTGAAAGCTGATAACGCAACTGATTTACAACAAATGCTGGATATTGTGGGGATGGAGAGTGCTAAGAAAGTTTCTTGAATAATAAGAAAACGGAAGATAACTCCACATATTAATATCTAAATTGAAGGGAAAATGATTAACTAAGTCAATAAATTCAAATATCTGGGAACAATCATATCATCAGATAGAAAATGTGTGACAGAGATTAAAAGCAGAATAGGTCAAGCAAAGGCAGCGTTTCAGAAAATTAAAAATATGTTATGCAATAAGTCGTTCTCATTTAATGTCAGAAAGAGAGTGTTAAAATACTACATAGAACCATGTTCTGCTTTACGGCAGCGAATCTTGGAATGTCAGTGAACAAATTAGGAAGAATTAGGAAGCAACAGAGATGTCGTTTCGGAGACGAATGTTACGAATACCTTGGACGGCTAGAGCAGCTAACAACATTTGTTAGAAAGAAGGTAATAAAAGTAGATACAACAATAAGAAGGAGACAAACACTGTTCTTTGGCCACGTAATGAGAAGAGAGGCATTGGAAAACATTGTGACAACTGGAAAGATCAACGGAAAGAGGGGTAGAGGCAGATCAAGAGAGATGATGCTGGATGGGCTGAAACGATGGCATGGAGGGAAATTATCAGGAGAGCTGTTCCAGGCAACCAGGAATCGTGATCTGTAGAGATGCATGAGCGCCTATGCCAAGTGACAGGGCACATGATGATGGTGATGATGCTGAGTCTCCCCGTGAGCTAATAATATAAAGTCATCAAGTTAAATACAAATATAACATCTCAGGCATGAACTAATGGTGTCAGATCTCCAGGGCGAACTAATGGTGTCAGATCTCCAGGGCGAACTAATGGTGTCAGATCTCCAGGGCGAACTAATGGTGTCAGATCTCCAGGGCGAACTAATGGTGTAGGATCTCCAGGGCGAACTAATGGTGTCAGATCTCCAGGGCGAACTAATGGTGTCAGATCTCCAGGGCGAACTAATGGTGTCAGATCTCCAGGGCGAACTAATGGTGTAGGATCTCCAGGGCGAACTAACGGTGTAAGATTTCCAGGGCGAACTAATGGTGTCAGATCTCCAGGGCGAGGTAATTGTGTAAGATCTCCAGGGCAAACTAATGGTGTAGGATCTCCAGGGCGAACTAACGGTGTAAGATTTCCAGGGCGAACTAATGGTGTCAGATCTCCAGGGCGAGGTAATTGTGTAAGATCTCCAGGGCAAACTAATGGTGTAGGATCTCCAGGGCGAACTAACGGTGTAAGATCTCCAGGGCGAACTAATGGTGTAAGATCACCAGAGCTAACTAATGGTGTATGATCTCCAGGGCAAGGTAATTGTGTAAGATCTTCAGGGGAACTTATAGTGTAGGTAGGATCTCTAGGGTGAACTAATAATGTATGATCTCCAGGATGAACTGACAGTGTAGGATCTCCATGGTGAACTAATAATGTAAGATCTCCAGGGGAACTAATAGTGTAGGATCTCTAGGGTAAACTAATAATGTAAGAAATCCAAGGTAAACTGACAGTGTAGGATCTCCATGGTGAACTAATAATGTAAGATCTCCAGGGGAACTAATAGTGTAGGATCTCTAGGGTGAATAATAATGTAAGATCTTCAGGGGAACTAATAGTGTAGGATCCCCAGGGGAACTAATAGTGTAAGATCTCTAGGGTGAACTAATAATGTAAGATCTCCAGGGTAAAATGACAGTGTAAGATCTCCATGGTGTACTAATAATGTAAGATCTCCAGGGGAACTAATAGTGTAGGATCTCTAGGATAAACTATTAGTGTAAGATCTCCAGGGGAAACTAACAGTGTAGGGTCTCCGTAACTAAGCGATAGTATGGCTATACTATCTTTATACCTATCCTGAATCAACTAATAGGATACCGATTGTAGTCTGAACTTATGGCACAGTATTCTCAAGGTTGAACTAACAACTCAGAACTGTTATCTTACAGTTACACAGTTATAAGTATATCATTATAGAAACACTACCCACTACTGCTACATCGCAATCGCACAACCCCCTACTGAAACATCACAATCACATAACCCACTACTGGAACATCACAATCTCATAACCCACTACTGAAACATAGCAATCACATAACCCACTACTGAAACATCACAATCACACAACCCACAACAACTGAAACACCACAATCATATAACCCACTACCGAAACATAACAATCACATAAGCCACTACCAAAACATAATAGTCACATAACGCACTACTGAAACATTACAATCACATAACCCACAAAAGCTGAAACAATAATCACAAAAACTCGCAAGTGAAACATGAGTCGCTCAAATCGCAACTTAACACGCATCCTACAACAAAATAATCATCAATCACACAACTCACAACTGAAACTCTACAGTCACAGACCCAACAAACAACTGAAACCCTACAGCACTGACAACTCACAACAGCTGCCCATTCTCTAGAGAGAAAACTTAATGCCATATCTCCGTTACCATGGATAACAGATTGAATCCAGTTTCGGCGAACCACTCTTAAATGTGCACTGTTTTTTTTGCCAAGGATGAAGTTTGTTGTTATTGATGCAGAAATCAACCTGAGTTTTTCGCTCGACTTGCATCAAAGATATCTGAACCCCGTGACATCCACGCCGCCCACTGAGTGTCGGCTGTGCAAAAATATTGTGTGACTAGAAACATATCAATAATATGCAAGGGCGCCGCCGACTCTAATAAAACGGGTGGGTGGGGGGGGGGCTGGGGGAGGGCCTCAGCCCCTTTTCAAATACTGTAAGAGAAGGGCCCACAAAGGGTGTTAGCCTTCTTTAGGAGGTCAATAATAATAACTACAATAATGTACCTGTAAGGCAGCGGTTCTCAACCTATGGATCGCGACACCTTTACGGGTCGAACGACTATTTCCCATGGGTCGCCCAAGATCATCGAAAGACAACAATGTGCTGAAGTTATGAAGCAGCAACAAAAATAGTTTTATGGTTGGGGTAACCACAACACGAGGAACTGTATTAAAGGGTCGCAATGTTAGGACGGTTGAGAATCACTGCTGAAAGGGGCCATTTTTTCTCCTTAGTTTGTAGATTATCTTTTTTCCCCCTTAGTTTGTAGATTATCTTTTTCTCCTTAGTTTGTAGATTTTTTTTCTCCTTAGTTTGTAGGTTAATTATTACAAATTATTTATGACATTTTAAAGGGGTGGTGTTAATTACTGACGTAGGAACAAACGAGTGTCAAATCGAGACAAGCGTGAACTATGTGCAGGTAAGCTGAAGTATGCCAAGCGAAGAAGACTTAATCTACAAGTGAATTGTTATAAGCATCGACCGTGGGTCGAAAGAAAACCTGGCCATCTTGTTTAGCCTGACATCTTGCAATGGCCGAAATCCGTCTGCTGTCCGCGCGAGTGGTTGTGAATGCAGCTTGGTGAGACCTGAGGTGTCAATAGTTGGAAATCCATTATTTGTGCAGGTATACACAATTAATGTCCTGTATAAATGTGCTCCAACACTGTCAACTGTACGCTGACAACGGAGACGCAATCTGGCCTGTTCCAATCACAATGAAAACAAAACTGTATGGTACACAAGCAGATATGGATTGAACGATGGCTTTCATAAAGGCTACCGGCCTCCTTGATATAAGTTTTCTGACAGAAGGATCGAAGAAGAAGAAGAAGAAGAAGAAGAAGAAGAAGAAGAAGAAGAAGAAGAAGAAGAAGAAGAAGAAGAAGAAGAAGAAGAAGAAGAAGAAGAAGAAGAAGAAGAAGAAGAAGAAGAAGAAGAAGAGGAAGAAGAAGAAGAAGAAGAAGAAGAAGAAGAAGAAGAAGAAGAAGAAGAAGAAGAAGAAGAAGAAGAAGAACAGACTGCACCTTAGACGTCCGATCCGTGGCGCGTTGACTGTGGACCATTATTTAGATCATAAACTACAGTTGTTATCAGCTGTTCTGTGTTTCTCAAAGCGTGTTCCTATTTCAAGCACGTCGTGTAAAGTTCTTGTCAATATCCCTAAGAATTTTGCATGATTTAGATCCAAAAGAGTCACCGCAGTGCTGAACGGCATATAAATATTATATTTGTAAAAACAAATAGATGTATCAACAACATCTTAAAAAGAGAAATCGTATACGTGGCTATGAGAGAGGGCGCTTACATATTTTGGGGTGGGTTTTTGGGAGAGCCGAGGCCCCACTCCTAATTTTTTTGTGGGGGGGGGGGGGGAGGACCGTGGTGTGAGGGAGCTCAAGATGCCTAAGCCTTCGCGTTCCGGCACCCCTGGTCACAGACTCTTCTATTAACTCTCTTGCCAGGCTGTCTATGTATTCAGCCATTCTGAACTTCCCCAACTGCATGTTAGACAACACCCTATGTAGGTTGGCCTTGATGCCCTCAAAACAATGTGAAATTATATAAGTATCTACAAAGACAACACCACCACCAGGCTCATCCAGACAAATCCTAATTCTAACCCAATGTTTCCCAAAGCGGGTGGGAGGCTAGGATGGCTCAGGGGTGCGGGGGGGGGGGGCGGGTAGCGGCTTTAGGTGCAGCAGGAAAGCAATTAATGAAACTAGGACAGCAAGAGAGAGAGAGAGAGAGAGAGAGAGAGAGAGAGAGAGAGAGAGAGAGAGAGAGAGAGAGAGACGTACACACACAGCAAGAGAGATGGCATTGTGCAAAAATTTAGTGTGACAAATTAAAATCGCTAAGTTTAAAAAAAAAATGAAATTATAACCAATGAGATTGACCATGCTATCGTTTAGTTTTGCCAGTTTATCATATTTTTATTTTTTTAATTTTATTTCGGAAGGTATATTTCAAGGCAAGCAACAGACTTGGGAAGTTGGTGACAAATAGCAAGATTAACAGAAAGATGACAGAGGCACAGCGAAGAGATAAATACCTTGATCGCTTTGCCACAAACATGAGGCGGGAGAAGAGCACCACATTATCAGTCATTCTACTGATTGTTTATGGTGGCGAATGATGACTGCTTATGCTTTTCATCGCGGGACATGACTATGGTGATATTTCAAGGAGAGGTGGGGGAAAAGAGGCGGTGGTGCTGGGCGATTTTTTTTTTTAGTGAAAAAAGGGTTGGTGGGTCCTTCACAGCACCCTGGACAGGTCGATAGGTGCTCAGACCCTCCTTAAACATATACATCAGCGGTCAACAGTGCCAGCACTTTGATGAATAAAAGTCTTCTTTACGCCAGTTGTGCCTCTCGTGTTTTTTTTCGATCCTTCGGTGAGGGAGAAATGACTGGGTCGAATGGAGAGGAAAGGGGGGGGGGGGTATGACAGACACTGTTAGCTGAGAGCTATTTTCTTTCTTCTCCATTTCACCATTCTGGGCCACAGCAACGCGTGGCCGGGTACAGCTAGTGCTGAATGAAAGACTTCTTTACGCCGCATGTGCCTCTCGTGTTTGGCAATGATATGGACACGCTGTGTCCCAACATCCTCAGATCGTCCCACCTCTCTAAGAGCATTAACACACATGTGTGTATACAAGAAACAGACTCAAACAAACAAGAAAGAGATGATCGCGTCTACAGAAAGGGTAAGTAATCCAGGCAGATATAGCCCTGGGCGAATGGAATGCTGAGAAGTTCATAGACCAGGTCTTCTTCTTTCTCGTTGGAATTCAGACATCCGTGTTAATTTCTCTGACTTCTGATTCTGCGTTCGTCCTTCACACGGTTGACACGTTGTGTATGCTGAGCTATATGCGTCTTTTGGACTTATACATCCGATTTCAAGACAGCCCTCATATGTTGCCTTTTTCGACATACTTTTAGTACTGGGATGTGTTGATTCTTTCGTTCCCCCTTCTCCCCTCCAATATGGCCCTGGAATTTCTTTTACTGCTTCTTCTCCCCATTCACCCACTGTAAACCCCGGCAGAAAGTTCTAGTTGTTCAGCCACCTCTGTACATGTCTTGTTTCAGAACTTGAGTTCTGCGTGCACATCTGTTATACAGATGTGGCTTATTTGTATGCAGACCGTTGATTCAGTGCCACTCAGGCTGATTTTCTCCGACTGCAAAGGAAAGAACTAATTAGTCGATTCGTACGATACGCTGGTTGTGCAAGCCAAACTATACAGGTCGCTAAATGAATTACAGCAGACAGTGAAGTTCATACTAGAGACAACACTGCAGCTATAGCTAATCTTTTTCAAGCGAACGACGACGACGAAGAAGAAGAAGAAGAAAAAGAAGAAGAAGAAGAAGAAGAAGAAGAAGAAGAAGAAGAAGAAGAAGAAGAAGAAGAAGAAGAAGAAGAAGAAGAAGAAGAAGAAGAAGAAGAAGAAGAAGAAGAAGAAGAAGAGGAGGAGGAGGATGAGGAGGAGGATGAGGAGGACACACAAACATCTAATGGGGCCCGGCAATCCATACGGGGAAAAAATTGGGGCCTGGGAATCCACACAGGAAAGAACTGGGTTCTCGGAATCCACACGAGGAAGAATATCTCTTACAAAGGCAATTGTTTTTGGTTCATGCCAGTTACGTGTCCAGGACAGGATGGGACACCAGGGTACACTTGGTGTAAGCGTTACTGACGCCCCAATCGTAATGTCTTGGGGAGAGGGGTGTGGGTCGAACTGGGTACCTGGATTTGTTCTGTTGGAGTGACATTCAGGAGTGGTGCTTCTGGTCGCAAGGAGTGTCAAATCATTAGATAATAAGTCGCCCAAACAGAGTTGCAGGTGACCTAGGATGTGGGACTTTTAACTTTATTCCACGCCCTATGGCGTATCTGTCATGTGATTGCCTCTTCTTCCTCAAACTATTGTGTTTAACTATACTGCCAACTTTCCGTGTGGATTCCAGGCCCTCCGTGTGGGTGAACGGGCCTCCATGTAAGGGGGATAATAGAATAGGTCCACTGCTCCTTAAGGGGCATGTCGTAAAAGGCTACTAATTAATGATTTGCTGAAAATGAAAGTGTTGGGTCTAAAGGGGCAGATATCGACACGCCAACCGCCGTTCTTTTACGGCAAATGAAGAAGATATTGTCAACAGCGCATTTTTCTACTTCGAATTTTATAAGTGTTTATTATCAAGGAAACCACGTTTTCTTTATACTGCTTTCACGAAGTCTTTCACCAAGACGGGAAAACACGAAAATGTGCATTTGGCAATCCCGTGTTTTTAAACGTTTCAGAACAGGAGAGCGCAGATATGACACGGTTATAACTCAAGATAACAGTCCAGGGTTTTCTGTCCATGAAAGATGGGGGAGCCGGAACAGCAAGAGAATAAGGAGGGTGAATGTGGCAAAGACAGTTTAAAGAATCCTTCCGTGTCTTATCTAATCACCTGTATGGGTTGTACAAACGCTCGGCGTCACGTGCGTTTTTTCCTCCATGTAAGCAACATCCCTTCCTTCTCCGCCCTTTCTTCTTTTTTGTCTTCTTCTTCTTCTTCTTTTTTTCTTGTTTCCAGCTCTTCTTTTTCTCGTCTTCCTCCTCTTCTCCTTCTTCTTCTCTTCCTCCTTCACCTCCACCTTCCTCTTCTTCTTCTTCTTCTTCTTCTTCTTCTTCTTCTTCTTCTTCTTCTTCTTCTTCTTCTTCTGTTTCTTTATCGTCTGCTTCTTCTTCTCTTCTTCCTCTTCTCCTCCTCCTTCTTCTTATTATTATTATTTTTCCTGAGACTGCTTTTTTTTTTAAAGATGACATGACGTTTCTTTCTGATTTCCAAAGAAACTGGAGTTTGGTGTTGATTTAGCAATTACATATAGCACACTAAAAATCAACCGTAAGTCCTCAATGTGCTGAGTATGGAATGCAGCCTCTGCTGGCGCTTCACAAACCATGTTAGGTGCTCATGACTCTACATCACTGCTCTTGCTACTATTACTAATACTACTACTATCACCACCACCAGTACTTCTTTTTCTTCCCTCTCCCTCTTCTTTTCGTCTACACACCTCCTCGGTCTGCCCCAGCACATGCACAATTTACAAATTATTTATAACCCTTCTGTAGAAATTCAAGGCGTTAGAAGTTTGTTCCTGTTGGATTGACATCCAAATCGTCGCACATCTGGTCACACACTGGGAGGGGAGATAGACCCGTTTGCCCGCAAACATGCATGCCGTAAAGGGCAACTAATTAGGGTTTAGCTGAAATCAGATGTGTTGAGCCGGAAAACGCAGATATCGCAGCCTAGGTGTAAACAACAACGTAACGTACTTACAGCCATTTTATGAGCGAACACAGAAGACGAACAGCCTCTGTCCGTACTTGCTCTGATGTCGTTCCCTTTCGCAGTATAGCGAAAATAATCTACCTGGCCTGCGCCCTGGGCAACAAATCTTTTAGTTCATTTTATTGAGTAAGTTTCTATCAATTGTTTTATGATCCAACATTAGCAACAGCAAGCAACTGACATATCTTGTTCTTGGTAAGAAACGCAGTCAAGAAAATATCAGTATTGAGTGAGTGAGTGAGTGAGTGCGTGAGTGAGTGAGTGAGTGAGTGAGTGAGTGAGTGAGTGAGTGAGTGAGTGAGTGACGTCCCACCATTTGGATGAGAATCCCCCGACACAAGTCCGGAAAACCCCGTTCAATCGTTATGGTATATTAAGGCTTCTGACTACAGGCGGGGTGGGGTTTTAAAATGACATACAGCAAACACTGCGTCCCATCCTGAGGTGGTACATTTTATAGCACTGCTGGAGCCTACCCGAACTTACATGCACGACACCTGCACAATCGAAACGCAAAATAAAAACCGCAGTAGAGAAACTGGTCGAGATTCACAGAGATGAAACACCGCCAACTCTAGCTAAAGATGGCCGTGAGATGAAAGACTGTGAATCTCGGGGGATACCTGTAAAATGTGATCATCATCATCACGTGCCGTCCCGATAAGCGATCAAGGCTTGCCATCTTACGCGAGCTACTGTGTCTCAAATCAGGTGTTTTCTTGTCTCATGTGTTATGTGGCCAAGACGTCCTGACGGGAGAAGATTTTTAGCTCTAGCTGATCACTGTAAACAAACACACCTGTGCTTATCACTCGACATACCGTCCTTGCTGCCTGTATTTACTTACCACTTTTAGGGCGTTGTCGGAAAGGAGTCGGGAGAAAGAGACCCAAAGTCGCATGGTTAGTGCAGTCGCCAAGAACTGTGTGCTTGCCCCCAAAATGAATAAAAGCTCCATCCTTATCGAGGTTTGAACCTGGGTCCCACGTGTCAGAGTTCAGCTTCTAATTACTCCATCTGCTGCTCTTCATTATTCGACAGCAATGCTGATTTTATCCATATATACATGACAGCGTCTGTGACTTAAGCGTTACGAACGCGCTTTGTCATGCCGGGGTGCCAGGTTCGATCCCAGCTGCGGGCCTTGCGCCTTGCGTTGACTTCGACAGTGGTATCGAGAAGCCGACCGTCCAGAAGCAATGGCAAACTACTGGACGTAAACTTGACTAGAGAAACCACAACAGCAAAAAGAATGCCGGGGTTGGTTCTGCAACGTCCGGTATAGCATACGCAACAAACTTACACATGCATAAATATTAAAAGTAAAGGACCCCTTTACACGACTTTCAGGCGTATTGGGTATACAGGGCAAGACTTATATATATATATATATATATGTGTGTGTGTGTATGTGTGTATATAAAATCGTATAACCAAGAACAGTGTACTCCAGAACACAACCAAACGTGTCCACTGAAATCTCCCAGTGTATTAAGATTACTGCTTCCGTAGCGAACTAATGTTGCACACATGTGTATATTTTTTCGGGCATGATATTTTTTGCTGGTACCCTATGAATTGCCATAACCCCGTTGCATAATATTTGTTATTATCTCAGCTTCCGCATAAGTATGCAGCATTCTAATGCTGTTAACTAGAATGTCTTTGCATTGGAATCTACAGGGGCATAGGAATAAAGGAAGGCCAAAAAACACATGGAGAAGAGAGCTGGAGAACGAGGTTAGAAAGATTGGGAGGACATGGGGAGAGCTCCATGAAATGGCGAAGGATAGAACGACTTGGCGTGAGTTGATTGAGGGCATATGCTCCATTGGGGGATAGAAAGGCAGAAAAAGAAGAAGAAGAAGAAGATTCTAATGCTGTAATACTGCGTTCTTCAACTTCGTTGTCCTGGCCACTCCTCTCCTCTCCCATTTTGTTACTGTGACTACTGCTGCTTCTCATTCTTCCCTGTTTGCTCTCCCTGCCTTTCTTCTCCGTTGATAACAATAAGATGTTTAACTGTTAGTTAGTTAGTTAGTTAGTCAGTCAGTCAGTCAGTCAGTCAGTCAGTCAGTCAGTCAGTCAGTCAGTCAGTCAGTCAGTCAGTCAGTCAGTTAGTTAGTTAGTTAGTTAGTTAGTTAGTTAGTTAGTTAGTTAGTTGGGTTATCCTCATTGCACTCCGGACATGTCCATAGGTGCTCAGATCATCCCCTCAGTATGAACCCCAACGTCCGATGGCTAATAGTACCAGTTCTATGTTGATTAACAAGTCTTCTGGCGTGTCTGGTGTGCGTCTCGTTTTTTGCTGTGCCGATCTTAATTCCCAAGTCTGCCATTCTGGCGAGTGATGTGGATTCACTGCCACCAAAGTCCTCTATCCTTCCTATTTCTCTGAGGGCATTGATAATATCAGCATGATCCATAGGCTGACCGTCGGTAGTGATAGCGGATCCAGCCAACCTGTCAGCTCTTTCATTTTCATCGACGCCTGCGTGTCCCGGAACAAAAATAAAGGTTTAACTGTATAAATATAACATGGAAGTACTCCATAGGTTCTCGGACATTTGACACCTCTAGAAACAAGTCTGAGCTCACCAAAGTATGTGGACACAACTGCAGTATTATTCTGCTGACGTCACGTATGCTCTAGTCTCAACACAAGCATCAACACACAGAGCGATGTATCCTGAACACTGACCCTACACTGACCCTACACTGACCCTATACTGACCCTACACTGACCCTATACTGACCAAGTTAATTCCATTAGTCAGTTCTCCAAAGCGTCAGCAAGAGCACAGTATAGTATTCCCCAGGGACGTCTGTCTCATTTGTTTCAGTGACAGATACTTCGCGGAGACAAACGGAGAATGTAAAGAATTATCGCCCGCCTATCTCCAATCAGGTTATGTAAAGTAAATTATTTCTTTGTGGTCTTTAATTACCCAATGAATTTCTTAGCAAGAAGCGACACAAACATGTTTCTGGCCATAGAAATTTTTGTCAAGTTAGACATAAACACAAGGATCTGGTTCAGGCCTGGTAAACGTACGAGATGGAGTACCATATTTGCGTACAGTTATTGGCACGGCACTTGGTGGAGTATCAGTTGTAGTCAAAGAGACCACGGTTATTTCGGTTCCAGGCATGAGGACTTAGACTACAGAAATAAGCTGAATGTACGCAATAAATGTGTTATCAAAAGCCTGGCCAGATTAAGGGTTATTTTGGGAAGTTATTTAGATACAGCTGGCTTTACTGGCAAGCCTTTCCTGTGTGTTTCAGCGCGAAGTACATATCATTATATTAAAGGTGAGCATACCGTTCTATCTGAAGTAAAGACGAACATATATTAACACTTCTTCTTCTTCTTCTTCTTCTTCTTCTTCTTCTTCTTCTTCTTCTTCATATTAAACGTTCATAGGCTGTAAACTCGCGTGGAAGGTTCTGGTCGTTCGTCCACTTCCGGACTTTTGTCTTGTCCTGGAATTTATACATTGCGTGAAAACCCATTTTACATATCTGGCTTACGTCGGACGACACGCGAAGGCCAGATATGCTTTGAAGAAGAAAAAACCCACTTGGATGCGGATTTCAACAGGCAGCGTCTAGCCACGACACTCCCGCGGCTCTCTTTTTTCATTGTATCATTATAAATTTTACAATAAAAAACAGAACCAATCGTGGAATTGTATAATTGTTGTAAACATGAGACATCACTGCTTTCTTTGGATGTTTAAATGTGGAAAACCGAGTGCGAACAAGGAGATGGAAGAACAAGAAACTACACCTGTTCCTAGCATATGCACTGACAACGATAGTAATAACGAGCAGTGGTGACCGAATACAGTGTTCCTCAGCCTTTTTACACCCGCGGCCAACAAAAACAGTGGAAACCGTTTTCTGGCCCAATGACAGCTAATATTATACAGAAATAAAAACAACGGTAGAAAGCAGTTTATAGGATAAATCAGGTGTCACAAAACTACAATTTTCAGCTTATGCGACCATCTGCTGCTGTTTGGGGATATATATATATATATATGGTGGGGCACTGTTTCTGATATATGAAGCGCTATAGATACATCTATTTGATCATTCTATTTTATTTTAGTCTTTTCACACATACAGGAAGTCCCGGAGGTGTTATTCCTACTAAGTGGAAGAGAAAAACCTACATACCCTACCTCATAATGCGATTAAGCATAATTTTTTGGTGGGCCGGGGCTCATGGTTTGAAGAACACTGACCTAGCTACAGTCTTGCAAAGACACCTGTTGTCCAAATGAAGTACTATACCAAGCGGTGTGGATCAGTGGCTGATGTGTGCATAACAGCCTTCCCTGAGGCCTATTCTGTTAGTCGACGTGAAGCTGTCACCCATCAAGTGCCCACTGATCTATAACAATGCAAGTCTAGCACTATATGTTAGATGAGCATAAGTAATGAAAAATGTCCTTTCATACAAATAAATGCTTTATATGTATGTATGTGTTTGTATATGTGTATGTGTGTGTATGTATGTATGTATGTATGTATGTATGTATGTATGTATGTATGTATGTATGTATGTATGTATGTATGTATGTATGTATGTAGTATGCATGTATGTATGTATGCGTGTATGTACATATGTATGTATGTGTGTGTGTGCGTGCGTGTATGTATGTATGTGTGTATGTGTGTGTGTGTATATATATATATATATATAAAGTATTTCTTTGTATAAAAGGACATTAAATATATATATATATATATATATATATATATATATATATATATATGAGAACTGATGTCAGCTCTGTGGCTAAGTCGATGCGAACGCTTCGTAATGCCAGGATGCCGGACTTCGATCCCAGCTGCGGGCCATGCGCCTTGCGTTGGTTTCGACAGTGGTATCAAGAAAGCCGACCGTCCAGAAAGCAATGGCACACTATTGGACGTAAATTTGCCTAGAAAAACCACACAACTGTCAGGAGCTGTTGATGTTGGTTCTGCAACGTCCTGTAAAGGATACGCAACTAACTGAATAAGGACTGAAAATGATATTATTTATCTGAAAATAAAAATGTCATACAGTGTTCTGCTCAACCAAATAAACAAAAATTGGGTGGCACTAGATGTTCTTTGTTCCTTACTGAAAGTTGGGCATGACTTTTAAAGGCTTCCCACTATCACAGAACAACTGCCTCACACACCAAGATTCGACATGTCCTACTGCATACATATCTCTCAACCCACTGGTAACCTCACATCTATGCCTCGATGTCTATTATGTGTGCGTATTATTTTTCATCATGTTCATTAGAACTTCAGCAGCAAAAGAACGAACACCCCCCCCCCCCCCCCCCCCCCCCCCCGCCATCTGTTACGCGACATGGCGAAAGTCGACATTAATACAGAGCAACTAAAATGTCAAATGTGTTCAGCATTATGCTTCCAGTAAAGCCCCACATGTACATATGCATGCATGTGTAAATATGCTCTGTGTATGCCAGCGGTTTGCAACCAGTCAGCCCTTTGTAGCTAGCACTGATGATCAGGGGAGTCTTTGGTGGGCTAAGTTGAATTTGTGTGTGTGTGCTAGTTAACTTTATCCTAAAGACTATTTTACACAGGCTATTTTCTACTTTACTTGAAGCTGGGTGTTTTTTAAAGGGCATTGTATGTGTATATTTTTTCTAGTAGCTTTTAAAGAGTAGCAAATATCATGTTCAACCTCTGGGTTCGGAAAATTACTTAATGCCCGGCTTCATCCTATTCAGTTACTGAAAATGTTATTTTCCTTTCCTCTACTTCTTCTTTGTCTCTACTGCTACCCTATATAATTCACTGCCCCAACTACACACACACAAAAAGCAGAAAATGTAATGGTACGGCTATGTCACAAGATATGCCGGCCTCTCTAAAAAGATACCATTGGGCTCTGCAGAGGGTAAGAGGAGAAGAGGCAGACAAAGAAAGATTAGGGTACAGAATGTGGCTGAGACAGTGAACAGCAACTGGTGAGCCAACGACACACAGTGTTATGGGACTATGTTGAAGGCGATTTTCCAGAACTGTCTGGGAAGGAAAAGCCACAAAGAAGAAAACTGGACAATAATACATCATAATCCTACCGAAGGCAGTTCGCGGAAACTAATTTTATCACATTTTATTTGTGAACTATGCTATCAGAGCCAAAAGTGTACACTTACATCCTCTAATGAACGTAAAATTGTGACAACAGAGATAAAATGCTTAAGAAGATTTGCAGGAGGAGATTAGAGAACCATGATCGCATATTTAATCATTTATGTAATTGTTACAGTAGTATGCACCTGACAAGATACAGCGAAATATGCCAGCCAATAAATTGTGCAATCTATTGTTTGTGTCTTCTTTGTTCAAATTTACAACTGGGAAACATTGCTTTGAATGATTGCATATGTCTGCTTCCAACTAGATATCTGAAGTGTGTGAAAAGAGGAAATAGATAAAGAAGAAAGGGAGGAGGAGGGAAAAAGAGGTAAATGAGAATGAGAACGAAAATGAAAGAAAGAAAGAAAGAAAGAAAGAAAGAAAGAAAGAAAGAAAGAAAGAAAGAAAGAAAGAAAGAAAGAAAGAAAGAAAGAAAGAAAGAAAGAAAGAAAGAAAGAAAGAAAGAAAGAAAGAAAGAAAGAAAAGAAAGAAAAGACAGACAGACGACAGAAAAAAGAAAGAAAGCAAGCAAGAAGAAAAAGAAAAAAAAGAAGAAGAAGAAAAAGAGGGGGAGATGAAGAAGAGATGCTAACTATGTCATGAAGAAGCAATTTCCAGTGTCTTCCAAACTGACACTGCCGAAAGACAACAGGGATAGAGCGAGGCCATAGATAGAGAAATGTCGGAAAAGTTGTACCCCATGCTCACATTGTTTGGTGAGTCATACATACATAACCCCTCTTTCTCCCTTCTGAGCGCTATAAACCAGAACGACCAGTGTTATCGGGGCAGAAGTCAGTCTCGATCATTATCATATCTCCCAAGTGTGGAGTCTTGGTTGTCACAGAGAGATGCAAACCCAACACGTGTAGAGAATCTCAGATCGAGCCGCGCTCATAATGAGTAACCAGACATACATCTGGAGCACTGAATGAGAATCAGTTATATCAACAGACTGATTACTCTCTCTCTCTCTCTCTCTCTCTCTCTCTCTCTCTCTCTCTCTCTCTCACACACACACACACACATATAGTGCGGTCAGAAGTCACACAGGTCTCGCATTCCTGACATGGAGTTCAGCCCAGCGTGTTTAGCCTCTGGTAAAAACGTTTCTAATGTTTTCCTTGGACATCCTCTTTTTCTCAGACAGTTTGTTTCCCATTTCAGTGCTTGTGTTGTAATTCTTTGCTCAATTCGTCTCAGAGTGTGCTCAATATATCTCCACCTTACTGCAGTCGATACGAGTATTTGTCTTGAAATTTCTCTGATCTCCTCAATTTTTTTGAATTCCTCTCATTTAATGTTCAAAACTTTTCTCAGACAATTTAAAAATCCCCCGTGTGGGTTCCTGGGCCCTATCACAGGGAAAACAAAAATAGACCCACTGTCTAACCACAAGCATGTTGTAAGAGTCTACTAATTGGGAGCTTCCTTCAAGGTCAAAGTGCATCTGCCTGAAAGGCAAGGAACCAACAGTCTGCACAAAAATGAGTCAGATCTGTCAAACAGATGCACAACACTCTGTTTCTGGAACAGGACTGCAGTCCAGAAGTGGGCAAACAACCAGAAGTTTCCACCAGAGTTTACCACTTGTAACCGCAAAGAAGAAGAAAAAGAATTTTAAAATGCATTTAACTCCCTGTTCGGGTTCCCACTGCCTCCCCAGGAAGCATGTTGTAGGTGTCTACTAATTGGGAGCTTGCTTCGAAGCCAGAGTGCATTTGCCCGAGAGACAAGGAACAACCAACTGCACACCAATAAGCCAGTAAAATGGATGTACATGCAAAACTCAGGCCCTGGCACAAAAGCCAGCGCCAAAATGGACAAATGACCAGGTTATTCCGCAGGAGCTGACAGCCGGTGAACAAAGAAGAAGAAGAAATTTCATTTAACTTTAGCTCCATATCTTTAATCGTTCAACTTATCGCTGGGTATGTCCGAATTAAAATAACGTTAGAACAGAAGATTGGTAGTTTGGTCTTCAAGCTGTATAAGTTGGAGCTCCCTATCTTGTTAAGGCTTTTAAGGACTTTTGTTTCTTTGCCAATGTGTATAATAATTTCCGTCGTTGAATTTTATTGAGTCACAATTGCAACTAAAATAGGTGAACTGGTCCGTTACCTTTACTGGTCTGTTCCCTAGCATGACATCTACAAGATCAGTTGTTGGTATCTTTAATATATTTATTTTCTCATAACTTTTTTTTATATTTTGCTGAGGATGACTTTTCGTCTGTTTTTCAAAATTTTGTTATTTTTTACTTAACATAACAATCTCTGTGAGATCCAGATCTTCTAGTTGTCTATTCTCTAGCCAATCAACTCCTTCAGAATTTTTTAAAACTACTCAAACAATGGCTACTCCAGACAAGGGAGATAGAATGCAGCCTTGTTTCCCTCCTGTTGTGTGTTTTTTTTTTTCAACAGCTACTTTAAGTTTCAATTTCAAATGTCCTATGTAACGGTTGTGATCACTTTCAACATCTGCTCCCCAGTATGCACAGAAATTCATTAAAGAGGTTCTGAATGTTCTGCTGATAGGAAGGTGGTCGGTCTAATTCTTGGTTATCCTATCTGGTGAATGCCATGCTAATTTATGAATGTCCCTGTGTGAAAGAATGGTACCTCCAATTACTAGGTTTGACAGCAAGTATAACTTTGCTAATCTTTCTTCATTTTCATTCATTGTGTTGACTCTTTCCTTTCCCATAGCTCTCTCTCTCTACAACCACATTGTCTTGGCCTACTTTAGCATTAAAATCTCCCATTACTATCAATAGATCATGTTTTGGAATCTTGTCAATGTCATCCTGCAGTTGTTCATAAAACAGGTCTTTCTTGCCTGCCTCAGCATCACAGGGTGGTGATTGGCACTGCAGTATTGTCATTTTGTTATGTCTGATATTGAATCGGGCTCTGATCATCCAACTTGAAATAGATTCATACTCTAACATACACTTTGCAACTTGAAGTGACATCATTATACCTACCCCTTCCATGTTTTCCATCTTCTTTACCTGAATAAATGAATGTTAATCCACTGACCATCCTCCTATCTGTTGTAGGCCATCTGACTTCACTCAGCCCTAATACATCTAGATGGTATCGCTTTATTTCTTCTGCTACCTGAGCTGATTTTGTTGTTTCTGCATGGTTCTGATGTTCCAAAAAACTGATTTTAGAGGTTTTTTTTTTTAGAACCAAGCAAAGCGTGAGTCAGTTACTGACTTCTGCACACACACAAAATAGTGTGTGTGTGCGTGACTTTTTCAAAAAATGACCTTGGCTCCCAGGTCAACCCAGCCTTATATGGGTACTAGTAAAATGATGGGAAGTAATGGTGGCTGGCATAGTGCCACATCACCCAGCAAGTCCTAATTTGTCCACACACAAAAAATAGGTCTGGCCCTATATGCCCAACATGCCTGAAGGAGTGGAAAAGGGTCCTTTACTTTATTACTTATATATATATATATATAGATAGTACACACATACGCAAAATTACCACCTGCGAGATGAGGTGCCTGAGAAAAGCAGCCAACCTAACCATAGGAGATCGAGTGAATAATGAAACTATCAGGCAAATTGTGGGAACGACACCTTGTACTATATTCATCGAGAAACAGCAGATCAAGTGGTTTGGCCATCTCGTTAGAATGCAGCAAGATCAAATACCATCACAAGCACTACATCTCAGAAGACCAACTACAAGAGCAACAGGACGGCCGTGGAAAACATGGATCGACAACATTAAAGACACTACGCCTTCACGGCATGACAATAGCCAGTGGCAGCCAATGTGCACTGGAACGCAAATTATTCCTCCCCACGACGCTTAGCGGCAGAAGTGGTTTATGATGATGATGACACACATCTGCCTGGACATGCAGGGAAAGGAAGAGTTCGGGTACCTTGGTTAAAAAACAAACAAAAACTGACCAAGGCTATGAAAGGGAAAAAGACAAAACAATTGCCATTTCCCTTAAGGGATTCAGATAATCAGATCGCACATACATTTGCAACAAATTACAAATACTTCTTTTTTTCTGCATTTTTCCCCCCTAATGGAGTATAGACCTGCAACCAACTCACGCCAAATCATTCTATCCTTCACTATTAAATGCAGGTCTCCCCCTGTCCTTCCCATCTTTTTAACTTCATTCTTTAGTTCCTTTCTCCATGAGTCTTTTGGTTTTCCTTTATTTCTTTACTCCTGTGGTTTTCAGTACGAAGATAATTTTGTTTTCAGTTTCTAACAAAATGTGTCCTATCCAATGTCAGCCTCTTTTCTTCAGCTCTTGGTCCAGTGGAACTCGTTTAGTTCTCTCCCAAAGCTCTAAATTAGTCATTTTATCATATCACTTAATTCCCTCTAATCTGCTTTAGGTAATGAATGTTTGTTGTTTTTTAGTAATTGCCTTATTATTGTTTTCCATTTTTCTGCTCTTTACAACAGTTTCAATCTGACATTAAAATCAGCCTTTTTAAGTTTAGTATGTTTCAATTTCTTTTGACCTCCACAAATTCCCTAGTACTATGAAAGCCCCTCTTGCCTTTTTGAATTCTTATTTTAATATCCCTATCAGTTCCTCCATCTTGATCTACATTACTGCTCAAATAGATGTATGACTCTACGTCTTGGAGTGGGATATCATTAAGAGAAACCACATTACTATATGCTTGATTTCTTCTGAATATCTTTGTTTTTCCCTTATGGATTTTCAGACCTAGCCGTTCTGATCTCGCGTCAAGCATACTTAATGTACCTTCATTTGATTCTGTGAGTGGGACAGAAAAGAAATATCATACAGCAAAGTCCAGATCATCAAGGGGTCTTTGTAGGGGTCTACTGCATTCCATTTCTGCTGTTAGCAGTTCCTGTCTTCATAATTTGGTCTACTGCCAGTAAAAAAAAAAAGACATTCTTGTCGTAGATCTGTTTTGAAGTGCTTTATATGTTGCCTTTACTAAGTTACTAACTTTCTGTGGGATTCCAGTGTGTCCCAATAATTTTCAGAGAGATTCCCTATCAATGCTTTCAAAAGCTTTTTTACAGTCTATGAATCCAATGTAAAGTAAAAGTAAAGTAAAGGACCCTTTTACATGCCTTCTTGTGTTTTGGGCATATAAGGCTAGACCTATATTTTATAGACCGATTGGCACTTGGTGGGTGATGTAGTCTGCTTCACACCAGTCTACATAGTACCCAGTCAAGGCTGGGTCAACCTGGCAGCCAAGTTTATTTTCAAAACATGTCTGGCTCCGTCCAATGCAAAGTGGTGAATTCAATTCAGTTCATTTCCATAAAGTTAGTACTCACGTATCATGATCAGCTTCTTGTGCTATTATATAATATACAGAGCCCACAGTCTATTCTATTGTAGGCAATCCTTCTGATACCATGGATACAACCCAGTCCACCACTCCTGGCTTCTCTTATCAAAATGTCTCCTCGATGTTGGTTCAGAGGCCCCATTACAGGGCAAACAAGAACAGACCCACTGCCTGCCTAAAAGCATGTCATAAGAGTCAACTAGTTAGGAGTTTCCTTCAAAGTCGGAGTACATCGGCCTGAGAGGCAAGGAACCAACAGTTGCATAAAAATGAGTCAGACCTGTGAAATGGATATGCATGCAACACTCAGTTCTAGAACTGGACTAAAGTCTAGAAGTGGACAAACAACCAGTGCTTTCCGCCTTTTTATAGCCAGTGAACACAAAGAAGGAAAATATTATACTTAAGAAACAACCTTACTTGACTGAATAATTGTGAATCAGATGAACAAACACACAGAAAATATGTAATTTTAAGTACTGACTAGTGGAGGTGTATCAGAAGTGAAAACAGTAAAATAAAATGGTAAAAATAAAACTGATCATGTAAATAAAGGTTTCAAGTAATGTAAAAGTAAGAATACCATAAAGAAATAATACATAATAAAACACAAACCCCTGGAAAAATTGAAAACAGTCACTGTGGTAATTTGAAAAGCAGAATGAAGGTGGCTAGGACAACGTTGATATGCTTATCTCGAATTGAAAAAGACAAAAGACATGATCTTGTGAACAAATAACAGTAAAAAACAAAAAAGGTTAATAATTATTTGACATAACTTAAAAACAAATAGTACAAAAACAAATCAACAAATGATATCCAAATCATAGCTCAGAATAAGTTTCGAGTTCAACGGGAGATTATTACTAACACTAACAGTACTAAGTACTAACACTCTATTAGTACTATTACTATACCTGCACGATAATATACAAGACAACACAGTTAGATTCAGACTCAGGAATAAACGACAGAAGTAAAATACACAACTGAATCTGTAGCGTACAAAACTGCTTACCTTCACTGAGTGCTCGGGATGCCCCTGTTGTAGGACAGACTATGAAGAAAACAGTAACAAAGAAGGCGACCAGGCCCCAACAGCAGACTACTGAACTCAACATAATATTAATTATCTTCACTAACTAGTAGTCCACTTGTGATCTCTCACTCTGATTCCCGTCTGCATTCATTGTACGTAGTATCCGTTAATTCCTGTCGCAAATGTAAGGCTAGCTTTCCATCATCAAGTGTACTCCTCTGCAAGATGGAACTATAGATGATGGAATCTCTCTCCAGCACTACTCACTACAAAATTGTGTTTGCTTTCCTGCCTTCTGCTAGGCCGACATGGAATCAAACCACACGCAGCGTCCGTGTTACACTTTTTGTCTTTTCACCGTTGCCACTGGAACATTCCTTCAAGCATAGTTTTTGTGTGTGTTTTTTTTTAACTACTGGAATGTAAATTATTGTTGCAACTGCCTTCGTTTATTCTGTCTTATGTTAAAGATAGTGTGTCGTCTTCACAATAAAGACTGGCCACGAATATAACGGGGTAATGCATCAACCTTTCCATGGGGCGACTCGAGTAACTTTGAAAAATATGAGAACTTTTTAGCAATAAGCATTTTGCCTTAAATTGAAAGGGAGCTACCGCGGTGTAACAGCTAGACACTTACCTGCTGATCTTAAGGTCTTGGGTTCAGATCCTTATAGAGTATTTTTTTCGGAAATGACCTTACCTCCGGTGTCTGTTCAACCTTAAAATGGTACCAGATAACAGTCACGGGAAGTAAAGACGGCCGGGTGGTGTTGACCACATCACCCACTGAGTGCCGATTGGTCTATCAAATATACGTCTAGCCCTACATGCCTAATGCGCCTGAAGGCAGAGAAAGGTCCTTTACTTTAAGAGGGTCCTTTTAGTAAAGCTCAGAAATGTTTGCAATTGACAGCAAAAGTAAGTAATCCAGCTGTAATGAGAGTGTCAAAGACAATTTCTTGGACATAAAAAGAAGTCTGCTTACAAATCTATTCGTATAACACAAGAAGAGACAGGTTACAGAGACCACATAACAAAGGACTAAGTTATTCAGGTCATCACTCAGTATTTTGGCAATTTGAACCTTTTGTTTATAAAATAAAAAAAAATATATGGAACATTGAAAATAAAGTGGCCATACATACCAAGTGTTCTTCCCAAGATTCGCTTCATCGTCTCTCCGGAGAGGGACAATGCATCAGATTCAGACCATGGACAGGGCACAGCAGACAGAATATCATCACTTGTTCAACTTTTTGGGAGTTAAACACATGATGTGTTTACTGATAGAAGGATAGAAGAAAAAGAACGTATGCATACGATTTCATCATCATCATCTTCTTCTTCTTTGTATTTAATATCTTCTTCTTCTTCTCTTCCACCTTGTACCTCATCGAAGTGTCGGAAAGAGGGGGGGGGGGGGGAGATGTAATGTTCGTTGATGAGCTATGTCAAGAGCACTATTAAGACTGATGTTCATTTCAGTAAGGCTGTTCTTAATGCCATCACTCCATATTTTCCTAGGTCTTCCACTCGCTCTATACCCGTTGTAACGTTTTAGTGTAGCTCGCTGTGGTGGATAGTACCAGGGCATTCTTGTTAGGTGTCCAAACCACTTTATTTGTTGTTCTTTGATGACCTGTAAGACGGGCTTTATTCCTAGCATTCGTCTGATTTCATGATTTTGTATTCTGTCTTTCCTTGAAACTCCTGCAGCTCTTCTAAGGCATTTCATCTCTGTTGTCACAATTTTACGCTCATTGGAGGATGTAAGTGTCCACGTTTGGCATTGATAACATAGTGTTGGCCAAAAAATTGTTCTGATAAGATTAACTCTAGTACTCTGACTGACTGACTTTCTACCCCACCAGGACATCACACAAGCGATAAACACCCAATGACACAAAGTGCCACCATGTGGATGAGGATCGCCGTGGAGAGGTCCCAGAAACCGCGTTCAGACAATTGGCCATATTTATGGCCTGCCTATATTGCGGCCCCTGGCAAAAGCCAGGGTGGGGCTTCAAATAACAAAAAATTTCGTCCTCAAAAGGACGACGTTGGATATATATTGTAGTACTCCGAGGTATCTGCGTGTGTGTCAACAGGGGAGATAGTTGACCCATTACTTGATCAGCTTTGGCACATCTGGAGCTAATTTCTCTGTCCAGTTTTCCGTCTGATGTAAAAATTGCTCCCAAATACTTAAATTTCTCTTTTTGTCTCAAGGTATTGTTTTGTAATTTAATTTCTAAATTGTCTTTATGTCTTCCTATCATCATTGTCTCTGTCTTCGTGGTGTTTATTTTCATATTATATTCCTCCCCCTTGTTACTAATTTGATTTAGGTGGTGCTGTAGGCATTCCGTATTTTCTGCTATGAGTACCTGGTCGTCGGCGAAAAGTAATTCTGTAATATCTTCTTCATGATTAAAGATCGTTTTGCTACATATGGTATCCATGTATGTTATAAAAAGAAGCGGCGATAGTACACAGCCCTGTCGCACCCCAGACTTCACTATAAAAGTTCTCGACAACCCTGCCTTCGATCTTATGCAGCATTTACTACGTGTGTACAGGCTTTTGCAAATATTAATGAGATGATTGCTAATTCCTTTTTTTCCCCATACATTCCCACAACATATTCCTGTCGACTCTATCGAAGTCTTTTTCTTGGTCTATGAATGTCAGTTGTCTTATCATGTTCTATTGCCCTCTCTGATAGTTGTCTCAATGTATAAATGGCATCCGTGCAACTTCTGTTTCGTCGAAAGTCCATCTGTGCTTCTGAAAATTGATACTCTATCAATGGTCTCAGCCTTTTTTCGATGATCTTAGCATACATAGTTTTTCTGTCAGTATATAGACATCCTAAAAATGAAAGATTCCAAAATCTAGCTATGGGGCGACTAATTAGAAGTAATTTTATCCACCAGGCCAAAGAGCTTTGTAAGCAAACCACTGATCTGCAAGCAAATGGATAGTCCCCTAAATGCAGTCCTATAACCGACTCCCTGGAGATAGGAATATGAGTTTCCAATACACATTAAGACAGAAGTGAAGGGACTATTTGGCAAGGAAGAAAAAAAAATCACATGTGCAGCATAAAACAGCCACCCTCAGTCTACTTGATGATGAATACCCACATGATCTTTGGGTTCGTGTTTAAAAAGATGGATCAGTACAAAATGCAATCAGAAACGGGGAAGTAGGAGTGAACATTAAGTACCCTAATAATGCCAGGCATTCGGTTAAAAAAATGCCAGTAGGAAAGCACTGTCAAAACTACGATGCAGAAGTTCAAGCCATCAAGATAGTAGCAGAGAAATGACTAACACCGGTTATATTTTACAACCAGTGGTATTCCTGACAGATACGAAAGCGGTACTTTAGGCACTCTAGTCTTGAAAATTACCAGGTTTACGGACATTAAACTAGGCAACCGGTGTAAGATATCTATGCAATTGATATCGTCCCACTGTGGACTTCTCGGAAATGAAAGAGCTGATAAACTAGTCAAGGAAAGTTCAAATGAAGAACAACTCGACGTATCAGTCTTTTATCAGTAGAAGAAGAAAATAATAAAAAGCCACCAAAACTGACACAAGACGATTACCATATTATGGACAGACCAGAGCAAGTTGTTATTCAACGCCTTAGAACAGGACACAGTCGACTTCGCAGCCACATGTACACACAATTTAAAGTCGGCGAATCAGCCATGTGCACAGGTGGACTGGCACTTGAGACAACAGATGACATCCTCCAACTCCAAGACTGTCCCAAATACGAAAATGAAACTTTACGGACCACTAAGTGAATTACAGAAGACAGTGACGTTCACAGCAGGGCCCGCATTGCAGATATAGATAATTTATTTCAAGCGAATGAAAGGAGGAGAAGAAGTAAAATAAAAATAAAAAATAAAAACTGACTTTTACGATAAGCTCATAAATCACCCATAAAATGAACGCTGCACAAAATGAATCGCTTGAGGGAATCCAACACCATATTTATACTAAACGCATATGGATGTGCAGTATTCCAGTCATTTAGTTTTCCGTGTTTTTTAAATGACATAAAGCCTTCCACAATATTTGATCCTTCCATAATAATTGATTTTTTTTTTCAATCACTTTTATCGGCGCTGAATTTGATCGTATAATTCAAATATCTTCTCTAAATGTGTTTAGTATACTACTATATCAGCAGTACGACTTCATATGTTTCTTATCCAATACCAGAAGCCTTGGCGGTCATGGTTCGCAACTGCAATTTATCATAATCACTGATCAGGTCAATGTTCTGGACTCGTTGAGACATCATGATGTTTGTTTACCCTTTTTTTTGCGAGAGCTGCATAGCGTTGCTCAGCGGCTAGTTTCTCACTTGCCGACCTAAAAGTCTACGGTTCAAATCCGAAATAATGCGAATTGTTTCCAAATTGACCTTGTTGACAGTTCGACCCAGCCTAAATAGGTACGAGGTGATGTTCTGATAAGCAAAGGTGGCCGGTGGGATGTTGACCACATTATCAGCAGAGTACCAAGGATCGTTAAAAATATACCTAACATCATACGCTTGTCGGTTCTTAGCTGACTGACTTTCTACCCCACCAGGACATCACACAAGCGATAAACATCCGATGACACAAAGTGCCACCTTGTGGGTGAGGATCACCGTGGAGAGGTCCCAGAAACCGCTTTCAGCCTTTAGGCCATATTTATGGCCAAGCTATATTGCGGCCCCTGGAAAAAGCCAGAGTGGGGCTTCAATTAACAAAAAATTTCTTCTTAAAAAAGACATTATTAAGCAACAGAAATAATAAATCCCAGTTCAAACATGGGACGCAATTCGCCATCGGGGGTTCTAAATATAGCATACAGTTTGAATTTGATCTCTGTGACATGCGTCGGGCGATTCTTATCCAAATGGTGGTACTTTGTGTCTTTGGCATCCTCTTGTAGGATGCAATTTTTCGTTATTTTGAAGCCCTACTCTTGCTGTTGCCATGGCCCGCAAATAACCTAATGGTTAAATGCGGTTTCCGTGACATTTCCATTGGTGATTCTCATCCACATGGTGGCACTTTGTTTCACCGGGTGATAATCGTTCTGTGTGATTTCCTAGTCGGGTAAAATTTACCTCACCTTACCTTTATGTCTCTTTGTGTCTGTAGCTCCTTGTGCGGTCCAGGTGGGGTTGAACGTTAGTCAGTCAGTCAGCAAAACAATGCATTAAAAAAAAAAAAAAATGCACAGCCGCAAAGCCTTTTTCCGTTTGTACCATTCAGAAGTAAAGCTACGAATATACTTCTTGTTGCTTTTTCCTAAATGAAATATATGCATTTCAGAAGTTGAACTGCCTCTTTTTTTAGCAGCAACTTTCTCACTAATTATAACTGAAAACTTGAGCTGTTCACTTATAGTCAGGAAACCTATTTTTGTGGATGAAAGGAGGTCATTGTTAAATTTTTTGAATTTCTTTAGACAAGTGATGGGCGTGTTCTATAATCTTTCTTTGGGCGTATATAAAGTGATCCGAAAAATCGTTATTCTGTCTTGACATAGATTAACACCTCATAAGCAGTCTAATATGGCGAGTAGGTAGACTGACTGCTTTAGTCGTGGCCAGTTGTTTGTTTCTTCTTACGGTTATTTGCTGCATTCCGCCCTCCCCCATTGTGGACTGAAAGCACGTAGTTCAGTCGCCCAGCTACTGGACTGGGTACATGGCGCGACATCGTCAGCTACGAATTTTATTCGGAATACCTTTGACTGTACTCAGGGTGGTTTGTGTTTGGCAAATGGCTTGTTACTACAAAACTGGCATGCCGTATGCGACACCTCATGCGCAACAGCTGACTTAATGTATCTGCTGGCTGCATGGACGATGAACTCCAATTCTAGTGGCGGGCTATTTGTGTTAGTACTCATGGTGGATAGCGTAAATATTTAATGCGCGTGTATGCTAATATCTGTTTATTTTTTCGCCACAAGAGACAGTTATAAGTGGTCTGTGATTTTCGCTAGCAAGGGACCGAGCAGTTATGGCATTAACAGTTGCCTTGAAGTTGGAGGGCCAATTAAATGATTAACACCCTTCTTTTTTTATTTTGCTATGTACTGTTTTATCATTTTCTGTACTTTGAGCTATCTATCCACATATTTTTGTTTTTAATTGGCATAAGTTTAATGCCTCGAGTCATATATTCATTAGGACTGAAAAGAAGGGGAATCTTTAGGAGTTTATACTTCTCACAGTATACAGAATTTTGTTCAATACTAATATTATTATGTTTCTTGTAAGTGGTCTTGTTAGCCTTTACTGTGGCTCCAAAAATATTAATTTGGCTTGTGTTGTTGCCGGCCATTTTAACGGAAGTTGGCAAATCAAAGATTTCTCAGGTAGGATTATGTTAACCCCCCAAATAAACATAAATATTTTGATGCGCCGGTCATCGTTGTCCTGAAATATCTTATGGTGTTTAATTATTTCATTACTTGAAATTATATCATTACATGAAATCTTAGGTGCATAGCATAACATGACAAGGTGAGAATCCAAGACATGACGGAGAGATGCACCATGTCCGCGGTTTCTTTTTTGTCACCGATTAAAGTAGAAGAGCTACACCCAGCGTTTGTTGCTTGGTGGACTAAGAGTCTAAGACTGAATGAAGTCTATTTATTATAAAGCTTTCGATAAATTCTCAAATAATGCCGCTTGCAGAGCAAAGTCAGAGGCTGTGAAAGATGCAGCAGAAATTTTGATAAAAAGAAAATTGGTTAATAAATGACATAGCGTCTTGACAGCTGACAACAAAATTTATGTTAAAATTGTTATAATCAATCTCAATCATGTCTCTACAACCAAATGGAAAATTAAAGAAAGAGAAAGCAGTGATGGCTGATGCTAGTGGTGATGCCAAGTGGATTTTGACCCAAAAGCACTGTAGAGTATTAACGCAGAGCATATATATCATATTTTTAGAAAAGAGTATCTGAAATGAAACTGATAGAGGGCCCCAATGCCAATACTAAGTAATGTCATTTAATACATCATGCCATTCTGAATGGCAGACTGACGTATCTATTTAACAGTCAAAATAGTGAGTGACAGAGAGCGGAAGCTTACTGTATGCTGATTTAACTCATCCAGTCCCAAAAAGCTTATCAAAGCCATGCCCACAACAATTACAGATGTGACAAATGAAACATCTGGAATTCACCAAGGATGCAAGGTTCTCATTGAATACTCACATTGTCAATATAGTAATAATATACCTATGCCAGTCATAAGCATGTGCGGTATGGAGATCAACAGAACGACATATCAGTATTGCCAGTGTTTCTAGAACCATTGTTTTGGATAATTTTGTTGTGTGCATATAGTTTGACACTGTCAAACACCATTACTTTCATGGATAACCAATATATTTCAGTGAACCATGGCACATTTTGTATACCCAACTGCGAATGCTATGGCCCAGCTATCTTCTCCAGCACAGGCTTATCCCACAGCTCAAAGCCCCTACGTGGCTGCAGCTCCTCAGACTGCCTATGCCACTTCAGCTGCTCCCTCCAGGGTAGGGCAGACATACAAGGCCTACCCGGCAGCAGCGGCCTCAGCAGTTCATGCACCCACGCAGTATGCATATTCCAGACCTCAAGTTACAGTGACTGTTAGTATCTGTTTGTAACTTTCTTTAGTAAATATATATGTAATGCTTTGTATTCCAGTTAAGTTGTCTTGGGCATTGTAATGAATCTTACTTTAACAGTTCATCATGGATAGATGTCTAACTCATACCTTTATGTGTACGTTTCGTCCATTTCCTACACTCCTACACACCTAGTCATATTCCAGCAATTTCCTTGCCCCTCCCCCTCACCAGCCACGACTGGTAACCCCTCTCCAGCCCTTTACTACTGATGATCAGATTTCACTGACTCGGTTCCTCTCACCTCTATAAAAGTCATACCTGGTTCATATTTGTTCCTTCTTCTATTAGAGGGGTCCAGGAAAGTACTGCATAGTATATTTGTGTGTTTTTGTTGTGTTGTGTTTAGTTTCTCGTTGTTCTGCTGATAAAGGCTAATTGCCGCAAGTGATTTTGTAAAGTTAATATATACTTTTCTGTTTTCTCACTGTTTTCTGTCTTTTCTCCTCCCTGTCCTTTTAAGATCTTTTTTTTATAGACATAGATAATAGATGAGAATAGTGCACTCAGAACGGCACAAATGATAACAGTTAATGGTTACTTCATTGATCAGTGATCAGCCTCTGTGAATGTAAAGAAATTACTTGTTTAGGCCCACAGCCATTGCAGTGTGAAACTGTGTGAGCCCCTGGAAGTAGTAGACAGATAATTGTTGGTATCTAGTCCTGATTGTGGGCAGTGACACCTCTACTGACGGGGGCTTCATTACCAGCCAATATCCTCACGGCCAAGAAGGAAAGCAGAGGCAAACTTCCTTTACAGATACCTAGAAAAACATAATAGTCACCTAAATTAAGGGATGCATTATTGATATGTAAAGAGGCCTGCAAATTAAAGAAGTTAAACTGAATTGAGAGATGAGGAAAGGACAGTGTTGGAGAGGACACACATTGAGAAAATCTGATGATAATAATATAACACGCACGTCTGTAGACTGGAATCCACAGAGTCAAAGGAATACATTCGAACCAGTTAAAAAACCCCAGATGATAAACAAAATTAGAGAGTGATATTAATATGGGGATGACATGTGCGAGTTTAACGCAGTGGATAAAGGTACAAAGTCTTGGCCTGAGTTATTTGAGGGCCTATTATTTACTGCAGGATAAAGAAGAACATCAAAGAGACATGACGATCTAGAGAAGATAAACATGGATAGTGTCATTCTGTGGAAGTGAAACAGAAGAGACCACACTAGATCTTTTTTATTTTCTCCTATTGGATCTCCTATATAACGCTAATGAGGATACATTTTGGCTAACAACTCTTGTTGCAGACTGCCTTTCCTCTGCAGCCCACTGTTAGTTATGACCAGTCCAAAGCATATTACCAGCCTGCTACAGGAACTACCTATACGGTAGCTGCAGAACCTCAGTTTCAGACAGGTTTGCCTTTTTTTGGATATGATTGTAATTACTGGTATCCTGCTTATATCTCATTGTATTCTTGGCTGTGATCATAAATTTATTGCCGACTTGCCAAGCCTATTGTAACTTCACCAGAGCCTCCAAAGGTATACACCAAAAGAGGAGAGGGACTTGGAGCACAAGGTACACCACAAACAAGATGGAAAGATAACATCAGAGAAACTACAACAGCACATTATTTATGTGGTCGAGATGGCCTGAAAAGCGAGAAGCAGAACCTTATGTCTCCTTTGATGCCTGAAGTGGTGAAAGACAAAGTAAAGAGAAAGAAGAAGAAAAAGCATGATAGACTGTTTCACTTTGCTTTAGAAGATATGAATTCAAGCTAGGTGTAGAAATAGGAGAATCTCTGGGGAATGGCTGGTATTAACAGTTATCAGACAAAGAAGAGGCAAAATGTTTGACACATCCTGAAGAGGAACAGAGAATCACTAAACAGGCACTGAAATGAGAACAAATGGATTGAGGAAGCAGTGATGTTCAAGAGAAACCCTGAGATGAACATTGATGAGAGAAGCCAAAGATTCCATCCATGATAACAAAAAGAATGGAACAGAGTCGAGGACTAGACTGCGAGCCCTGTGTGACCTTACAGATAAAATCTGGATGATGAAAGGTGATGCTCTATTTTGACTGGTTATGGACCTGTTGAGATACAGTAAAATATTACAGGCAATAAATTATACAGTATATTTATTATTCTAGGGTGACCATAAAATCTTGAGCTGAAAATGGGACATCCCAAGCAGTTCAGTTTAACTCCAACCTTGTTTTTTGTTTCTAGGTCACAGAGGTATAAGGGTATAATTACTCGCTGAACATTGGTATTAAAACCTAAACCATTGTCACCATAAAATTAACTAAACAAATTTTCTTTGACTGCACTGGGGGGAAAAAATGCTACAATAAAAACTCTCATCAATACATTTCAGGCATTAAAAGTATCAAAAACTATTAAATCTAATAATATCTAGATACAGCCATAAGTGTGTGTTCTGTTCATCAGCTAGTTCTTAGATTTGTTTAAAACGAGATGACTGCAATTTTTTGGGGTGTTGGAATACCGACAGTACGGCCAGGGCACACCTAAAAAAACGGGACTGTCCCGGTGAAAATGGGATGTAAAGTCACCTTATTTATATATATATGTATGATTGTATATTTCTGACACGAGAATCTCACAGATCACTAGGCATATTCTAGCACAAGAGTATATTAGTTGTTGAATTGTAAATTAATTATTCACCATAAATTAAATATTGAAATATTATTTTATTTTACATTTTTAAACTTGAATGTTTTGCAATGACAACACAGCCAATTACACTTTAAATAAATTATTTCCTATTCATACACTTATTTCCTAAAAGTGTACTCACTACTTCAGACATTGTTCATTGCAAATACTTTATATTGAATTGTTTTGAGTTTAATAATAGGAACAAATATTCAAAGTCATATAACTTCAGCAAAGTTTACTTTTACTGATTAGTTAGTTAGTTAGTTAGTTAGTCTTTCCTCTTGTGTCGAGTGCGGCACATAGGGCAGAGGTCATGGCGGTCCGTTGCAATCCGTTGTAGGTCTTGGATGTTTGAGTGGCCCATGAGCGAGCCTTCCCTGATGATAGTTCTACGTAAAGTTTCCCTTGGTCTTCCTCGAGATCTTTTCCCCTGTGGTGTCCAAATGAGGGCTTGGTAAGGAAGTCTTGATTTATCCATTCTAAGGGCGTGGCCGACATAGTTCCAGCGGCGTTTTCGTATAAAATTAGACATACTCTTGCCTGGATTCTTGCCTTATTTGTGTATTGGTTCGGAAATCTGACCATTTGAAATTTAGTATTCTTCTAAGGCATTTATTTTCAAAACTGTCTAATTTTGTGTGTAGAGTTTTCGTTGATTTCCAGCTCTCGCATCCATAGGTTAGTACTGGAATCACACAAGAATTGAAGATCTTGAGTTTTGTGTGTTTGCTAAGTGACTTTGATTTCCAGATGTTAGACAGTTTATTGATTATCACAATAAATAAAGAAATGAACAATGACCAGGGCCACAGATGTGACTGTATAAATAAACATTGTGGCCATAATGGCAAATAAAAATTTAACCTGTATATTGGTCTTGGTTTGTTAAGAGTTGACACTTCATTTATAATAAATACACAAAATGGGGAAAGGGGTTGTGATTTATAGTATAAATACTGTTTATACTGTTCACTCCTGTTCAAATTATTCCTACATATTAAGTCATACCCCCGTGGAATGCAATTTGTTTTTTACTTTGAAGCCCTACTATGGCTTCTGCCGCGGGCCCTAAATATAGATATGGTCTAACGGCTAAAAAAGGGTTTCTGGGACCTCTCCACGGGTGATCCTCATCCGCATGGTGGCACTTTGTGTCACCGAGTGTTTATCGCTTGTGTGATGTCCTGGTGGGGTACAGCTACCTACCTACCCCCTGTTCAAAGCGAATTAATACATCTGTCGCCCCTAATATAGGGTGCAATTTTTCGTTATTTTAAAGCCCCACCCCAGATGTAGCGGGAGGCCCTAATATAACCTAACGGTTGAACAGGGTTTCTGGGACCTCTCCCCAGGTGATACTCATCTGCATGGTGGCACTTTGTGTCGCGGGGTGTTTATTGCTTGGTAGATGTCCTGGTTGGGTTGAATCTCATTCATTCATCCATTCCTGTTCAAATTTACCCGTGTCAGACTTGGTGAAAGAGAGGAAGATCACAATATATGAATGTTAAAGTCATGTGGTCTATCTTTCTCTCTTGCTAGAATATGTCCCATAGGGACTACAATATAGTTCTATATTCCGTTCTATCCTTTGCATTCCTCTTGGTATCATGGATGGAATCAAGTCCAGCACCTTTGGCCTGTCTCAGCAATATTCCTTCTAGGGTTTCTGTTGGACAGTCTCATTTTCTCAGTCCATTTGTTTCCCATCTTGGGGCCTGTTTAGTGATTCTCTGTCCACTTCTCATGATGTAGCTTATAAATACCTATATTTTGCATCTCACAATAAACATATGGCATGCATTTATAATTGCATCAGTAAAAAATATGATTAAGAAATTCTTCTTAAAATTCATGCCGTGTAGCGTTGGTAGTCATGTCTATCCCTAACCTTCTGTCTCGTGTACTTTCAGTCAACTCTGTCACAGATGATCCTGCACACCATGATGTCAAACTGTCTAGCATCTCTCCTCTCAGTCTCCCTCTGCCTCTCCTCCAATTTTCCTTTGATTTTTATCTGCACTTAAAAAGTATCTTATTTATAAACAATTAAGGCATAATTTGATATTTATTTTAAAATTGAAACTAGCTTTTGTTTAAACTTGTTCATCACATTCACCTTGTTTTTATTAATTCTTCTCTTGCCATCTTAATTTACTGCACATGGTATTTTAAGTTGGCATCTCGTTTCCTGCAGCTAAATCAGTGTTTAGCTCTGGGGCAACATACGTCAGCCAGCAGCGACCAGGAGTAGTAGTTTCTAATGCCCAGGCAGTACCTGTATCCTCTGCTGCTACTAGCTACGTATACTCTTCAGCGGCCCCAACCATTACCACATACTCAACCAGCAACTTTACCACCACAACTCCACAAAACAACATGACAGGTACTGCTTTAAACATCATTTGTTGTTGCACTTATTTTAGTTGCTTTGCTCTGCTATGTGCATGTTGCTGTTGTAGGACATTCTGTTATTCTTGAAGGACATTGTGATGTTATTGTTGGACATTCTGATGTAGTTATAGGACTTTCTTTTATTCTTAACTCTTTGAGTCCCAAGGAACGCATCATACGTTCATAGGTTCCTACCTAGAAGCCCAATCAACGCATGATGTGCCGATTTTATGACTATTCACTACCCCTGGGCCTGTGATGCTAAACCCTCTGGGACTCAAAGAGTTAAAGGACATTCTGATGTTATTGTTGGATGTTCTTTTATTATTGTAGGACATTCTTTTGATATTGTGGGATATTCTGTTATGTTAGAATGTTCTCTTTTTTTTATTAAAGGACATTCTTTTGTTTTTGATGGAAATTCTATTATTGTAGGACATTCTGTTATTGTTATACATTCTTTTGTTATGATAGGATCAGTTGTTATTTTAGAATATTCTGTTATAAAAATAACATTCTATTGCTATTGTAGGTTGTTCTGTTGTTATTTTAGGGCATTCTTTTGTTCTTTTAGGAATTCTGCTTCACACTGATTATTATAACTTTAGTAAAATATTTATTATTTAAATGGAATACCAGAAAAAAGTTAGATATTGCTTTGTTTTACTTGAATATCAGTTATTATTTTTATTCTTTCTTCTGCCTTTAACTCATTAAACATTAGGCCCTCAAGCGATGTCCTTTGTAGATTTGTCCCTGATTGTTTGGCTGTTGTGGCTAAAGTTGCCTGTGTAATGACTGAACTGGTCTCACACTAAGCCTGTCATGGATTGTCTACCCCAGACATTCTGTTGTGCCGGGTAATGAGCATTCTGATAGATTGGCTTCTGTCGCTTCTCTGGGTGGTGAGCTATTTTATGATAAAGTGGTGAAGGCTTCCTGGGATCAAGTGGACAGTGCAATGGAGCTGACAGAGCAACCCTCCCTGAGAGTAAGGAGAGACTTTGAGCAGTTTTCAAGACAAAAGACGGGCAGATTTTAATCAGGTTGCAGCATCACCTTCATAATGGTAACTATTTATTGGCTGCTGAGGAAATGGACAAAGCATGTATGGGAATGATCTAAGTACATTGATGTCATGTCTTAATTGATTGATTCTTTCATTCATACACAAGGTGTTTGAATCGTCTCTTTAACTAACCATGCCCATGAAGATGTGAAGCAAATAAGGGGGTTACTGCAGTCGAGCTGATGACGAGAAGTGCCAAATACAACATAAAATGTGACTTGAAAGCTCAGCGGTGAGCATAAATACAACTGAATATTTTGACCAAGTCTTCATCGTAAACAGAGTACCAGATACAACAATACTTTAAAAAAAGTTAATGGACAAGACAACTGAGGGAGACCAGAAACAGTAGTAAATACAGACAGTGGTGCACAAGACAACTGTTTTATTATGGACGGATCAGAATAAGTCATTATACCCCCCCCCCCCCCCCCCATCCCTCAGAACATGGCACAACCGATTACATAACCACATGTACACAAATGTCAAGATAGGTGTATCGGTCATGTGCACCTGTGGAAAGATGCCCCAGACAGCAGAGTATGTACTCCAGGACTGCACCAAATTTGACACATTAAGGCAAACCTATTGGCCAGTACAGAACAACAGTGGACTGTTAATGCTATGGACCACTGAATGAATTAACAACGTCAGTGAAATTTACACGAGAGACAAAATTGCTGATATAGACAGCTTATTTCAGGCGAACGAAAGAAGACTGGTGACAGTTTTATTACGGTTTATACTTCATAATTCAAAGGAGATTTATGCTCTTAATCTTGTATGTGTTAACAGGTGTTTTGCTTTGTTATGTGATGGTTGAAGGGATTGCTTACAGCAAGCGTTATTATTTCTCTTTGCAGGCTTTGATGCAGCAATGTACTCATCAGCCAACTTGTATGGCCAGCAGGCAGTGGCTAAATCTGGGCCACCTGCCTGGATCGTCAAGAAGCCTGTTGTTGGAAGTCAGTTCAGAGCCAGGCCTAAAGGTCCCCCTAAAGCCCCTCAGCTTTATTACTGTGATGTATGCAAAATCAGCTGTGCATGTCCACAGGTAGTCTGTTAGATGTTGAGTGTCAATTGTATGGGCATATATTGTCATTCTTCTTAAGGTGCTGTGTCTGGAGCAGACATCTGTGAAGTTATAGACTAGGAAATGGAAATAAGATGCCAAGACTTACATACCCATCTGGGCAAAGATTCAACATCACAGCATTCAGGACAGACCTAAATTAGCTCCATTTCTCTCCTCAACTGCCAGCAAAGAATCCCCATACTGATGCTACCTGTTGTCATCTGGCTAACTACCTCTTGCATTTTCTCCAAGTCTCTAGTGGCACCCTGAGCCTGCATACACTTCATGCTGCATCGTTCTCTCTAGATATTGCTTTTCAGTACACCATTTTAGTTATTACCTCGTCCCACAGGTGAGAGACCTTCTCTGCTTTGTGCAGTTGTAGTACTGTACCCCCCAACCCCACCATAGCTGACCTCAATGCCTGCTCTTTCTCAGACATGCCTGCATGACTTGGGGAAAATATCCATGTGACTGTCACCACCTGGGACCTCTGGATTGATGTGACCCATTCCATTCTAAGAAAAACTGATTCCACCTTCATGAGCATGCTTTGTAAATCCAGTACTATGACAGCATGTGTGATGTGAGATTTTCTCCACCAACTAGAAGGCTTACTACCTAAGCCTCCATTCTCCTGCTGGATTAAGACATCCAAACCTAATTATGTCCTGTAGTATCATTTTATTAATGGCATATTCATAGAAACTATACTGCAGATGGTATCAAGAAAAATCAAAAACTCAAGTCATAAATATGAACAGTGGTGAGGTGAGTAGCTGAGAAAAGCCACCACTTCAGTCATCCAAAATGAAGTCATAAATATGAACAGTGGTGAGGTGAGTAGCTGAGAAAAGCCACCACTTCAGTCATCCAAAATGAAGTCATAAATATGAACAGTGGTGAGGTGAGTAGCTGAGAAAAGCCACCACTTCAGTCATCCAAAATGAAGTCATAAATATGAACAGTGGTGAGGTGAGTAGCTGAGAAAAGCCACCACTTCAGGCATCCAAAATGAAGTCATAAATATGAACAGTGGTGAGGTGAGTAGCTGAGAAAAGCCACCACTTCAGTCATCCAAAATGAAGTCATAAATATGAACAGTGGTGAGGTGAGTAGCTGAGAAAAGCCACCACTTCAGGCATCCAAAATGAAGTCATAAATATGAACAGTGGTGAGGTGAGTAGCTGAGAAAAGCCACCACTTCAGGCATCCAAAATGAAGTCATAAATATGAACAGTGGTGAGGTGAGTAGCTGAGAAAAGCCACCACTTCAGTCATCCAAAATGAAGTCATAAATATGAACAGTGGTGAGGTGAGTAGCTGAGAAAAGCCACCACTTCAGGCATCCAAAATGAAGTCATAAATATGAACAGTGGTGAGGTGAGTAGCTGAGAAAAGCCACCACTTCAGGCATCCAAAATGAAGTCATAAATCAGACAGGTTCTTCCCTGTGTGGGTTGTGAAGGCATACAATTCAGGAGAACAATTATAGACCCACTGCTGCCCTAAAAGGTATGTCATAAAAAGTGACTTATTAGTGGTTTGCTATAATCAAAGGTTTTGGGATGAAAGGTGCCGATATCACAGCCTAGTTGTAAGCCACACTATAATGTGCCAACCGCCCTTTTGAGGTCTGACGCAGAAGAAGATTAAAATAGATTGTTGGTACAGCACCATCTGTTAAATACAGAGAGAAGTAGAACTTAAAATAGTTCAGCCATGTGGTTGGATGACAGTAAATTCAGTTATAGGTACTAGATCTAAGAAGATATGATGTTGTTAGAGGACTTCCAAGAAGAAAATATGTTGACGTCATTAAAGATGGTTAATTCTAAACAATATTTTCCTGTACTGAATGTAAATAATGTGTAGACTTCTTTTGTCATCTTGCTGATACCAGGTTCTAGCCCCAGTGTCATGTTACACAAACAGTGCATTGTGCAGTTTATTACCTGGCGTTTTTCACTGAATCACACACACACAAAACCTCTTTCCACTGAATTACACAAATCACAGTGTCGCTAGCTACATGTGCATATTACTGCCAACAATTCAAGATTGGTCAAATGTTTACCTTGGCAATTTCAAGTTGACAACATACAATTTTTTTATGGCAAAATGTGGGATTGTTTGATTGTCACAACCTCTGCCAGTTTTAGTGAATGCCTATTTACGTGTGATATATAACTGGGAAGGTACAATCCCTATCAACTACTTGCCTCGTGTGAAGTAAATGACATCTTATGGAAGAATTAGGTTCTCTCTTTTTGATTCTTCTTCTTCACTTCCTCTTTTACCGCTGTGGGTGTCGAGGGAGATATAAGGTTCTGTTTCTAGCTCTTCTGGCCGCTTCGACCATAGGCACATCGTGCTGTTGTAGAGTTTCTCTGATGTTATCCTTCCATATTGTTCTTGGTCTACCTCGTGCTCTACGTCCTTCTTCTCTTTCCATGTATGCTTTGTATGGTATGGTGTCACAAGGCATTCTCTCTAAGTGGGCAAACCATTTCACTTGCTGTCTTCGTATGTAATCCAGAATTGGTTCTGTGCCGACTTTTTCTCTTATGATCTTATTCCTGATCTTATCTCTTATGGTCACTCCTACAGCCCTTTTCAGACATCTCATTTCCGTGGTTACTAATTTTCTTTTATGGTTTATTGTGAGTGACCATGTCTGGCACTGGTAGCACAGAGTTGGAATAAATATGCTTTGAATTAGATGTCTCTTTGTGCTGATTGGGATTGTCTTATGCTGTAATAGGGGGGCTAGCTGTCCCAATACTTGGTTTGCTTTACTGCATCTAATGTTAATTTCTTTATCCAATTTCCCATCTTCGGTAAATGTAGTTCCCAGATATTTAAACTCAGATGCCTGTTTAATGTCTTTGCACTCTATTGCTATGTTTAGATCTGTCTTATTTTTTCCTATTGACATTACTTCTGTCTTTTCAGTGTTGATTCTCATATTATTTGTTTTACATTCTTCATTCATGGATGTTAGATGTTGTTGCAATCTCATGGCTGTATCTGCTATCAAGGCCTGGTCATCTGCAAAGAGTAATTCGTTGATCTTACTAACATTTTCATTCATGGGCTTGGCATTCTTGCATATACTGTCGATGTAGGTGATAAACAGCAGTGGTGATAAGACATACCCCTGTCTTACTCCAGATGTTACTGTGAATGGATGAGATGTTCCCTGATTTATTCTAACTACACTTCTACAATCCCTGTATAAACTTTTGCACACTTCGATGAGGTGTTCGCTTACTCCATATCTTGCCATTACTTTCCATAATAATTGTCTGTCGACTCTGTTTTTGACCGATGGCAGAAAATCCATGGTAGGCTCCTGACCAGAGTCCGGTCAGTTAATGCAAGCCAGACTTCATTTTGCATAACAGTTACATTTTTTTGAAGAATACTTTTTGAGTCCATAACAAATACTTGTCATGCTATACTATTCTTCAGACATTAGAAAGTTCTTGCTACTGCCACTGTCTCTTATGCTGGATGTTGTTACTGCTACTGTTCTTTGCTTCTTTTATGGGCTCAAGTAACACATGGGTGTGTTTTATTAATTAGATTGTGCTGCATGTTCAACATGTATTACTTCACTAAAGCTGTTGCTGTGTATTTTTTTTTTACTTTAGATGAAGCTAAACAATATGTGGAAGTCAAAGGGATTTAGCTTGAAGACAAAACTCAGAATATACAAGAGCAGCATGTTAGGAATACTATTATACAACAGTGAATGTTGGAAAATGACAGCGGGAATTACACATAAACTTGACACTTTTCAAAATGTTTAAGGAGAATTTTACGAATATTTTGGCCAAACAAGATCACAAATGAAGAACTGAGGAGGACAACAGAATGTGCATCACTGGTGAATCTTATCAAAGTAAGACGACGGAGATGGCTTGGACATGTTTGCAGAATGCCTTGTGACACTGGCAAAAACAGCTCTCCGGTGGACAGCAGATGAGAAAAGGAGTCGTGCGCGACCTAAGGAAACCTGGAGAAGGACAATAGAACGGGAAATGAAGGAATGTAAACTAACATGGGATACCATGGGCAAAAAAAAAGCAGCAAACTGGCAGCAATGGAGATCACTTATGAATGCCTCATGTGTCAGCAGCAACATGAAGATGATATAGAAATAGATGAAGCCTATGTTATTTTGCTGTTAGTGGATGTGTATTTTTTATTGTATATTAACTCTTTTGGTACACCAGGCAGCTCATCATGCGCTTTTTAGTAATTCCTTACACAATGTTATTTTTTTTTTCACTTCCTTCTAATCTAAAGGGCCACCCCATAGTTGCTCCGCTCCTGTGCCATCGAAAAACACACAGAATGTCCACCTCTATCTCTTGTTGAAAAAATGGACACAGCATATCCATTAGCATACTCAAGCATTAAAAGCATAAGACAGCCATCATAAGACTAAAAACTGCCCGTGACTATCGTCCATGTTGACCTTGTATCTTGTTCTATTACTGTTTTAACAAGCTGTTCCTAGTCGTTAACTCATTGAGTTCCTAAGAATTATTATTTAAACCCTTTTAGACACGACACTGAATAATGTAAAGCAGTAGCTTCTTCTGATAGAGCAAGTTAAGAGTAACAGCTGTCTGAAAGAGTTAGAGCATGTTTTCTTGTCTTTTTTAGACTTACCGTGCACATTTAGAAGGGCAGAAACACAAGAAAAAAGAGGCAGCAATGAAGAAACGTCGACCAAAAGGCAGACATGCACAGCATCAGTTGAAATGTAAGCTTTGTGATGTAAACTGTACGGGGCATGATGCTTATGCAGCACATATTAGAGGTGCCAAACATCAAAAGGTAAATCACAGGAATACTTGAATTGCATATTTGTACATATTTACTCAATTTAGATTCATTTGCAACACCAGTTTTGCTTTCTGTTGTACAATTTTTAGTTTGCAATTTGTTGATGAATTTGTCCGCCTTCTGGTTATTCATTTGGTTGGTGTCTGTGTCCAGGGTCTCAGTGACATGGCCATTACCTATGTGTTTTTTCTTCTGGAAAGTTATATTCTTGCTAGAATTTCTCTTAGACTATTTGAGTGACATCTTTTGTTATTCTGTCTGTGGATAGTAACTGTTTTTTTTAAAAGATGTTGATTATTTTACTACCCAGTCTGGGAGTGAAAAGATGTTGATTATTTTACTACCCAGTCTGGGAGTGAAAAGATGTTGATTATTTTACTACCCAGTCTGGGAGTGAAAAGATGTTGATTATTTTACTACCCAGTCTGGGAGTGAAAAGATGTTGATTATTTTACTACCCAGTCTGGGAGTGAAAAGATGTTGATTATTTTACTACCCAGTCTGGGAGTGAAAAGATGTTGATTATTTTACTACCCAGTCTGGGAGTCTCTTCTTCTTTGAAGTGTTCACCATCTGTAAACTAAGGTGGCAGGTCCCGGTTGTTATTTTTCCATTTCTGGGCTTTTGTCTTGTTCCAGAATTTGAGTTTTGCATTCACATCCTTTTTTACAGATCTGATTTATTTGTATCCAGACTGTTCAATCCTCGCCTCTCGGGCAGGTAGGTGCACTTGGAAGGAAACACTCTTGATTAGTAGCCTGATACGCTTGTTTAGGAATGGGGTGGGTGGGTGCAGTGGGTCTTTTTTTCCCCCTCCTCAAAAAGGGGCCTTAGAATCAACACAGGGAAGTCAGGGTGTGAATTAGAATGTTAACAAAAAGTCACCATGTAGCAGAAAACACATTTTTTAAATTCAAGTTTATTTTCCCTAGTCTGAGACTACACTGCAAGACAGCAGGGTTGTGCCATTTTTTGTAAGGCTCTGTTCTTCATGGCAGCTCCTACCAGTAGCTGAGTTATCATCAGCATAGCTTTCGTGGTCACTGGAACTCACATGACCTTCAACAACACCAGGGTGAAGATACATCAGCATCAAAAGCATAAGGCAGCCATCAGAAATGTTAACACAAACAGTCCAACAGTAGAAATGCAGTTCATTATTGACGGAAGCAGCAGTTGCACATGCGATCAATTTTAATCACATAAGGCATCACCAATTCTCTTGCAATAGGACCATTTTCTGAATCTGCAGTTCACAACACCACGTTGGTACCAGTCGAAAAACATTGAAGATAAAATCTGCAGCTCACACTGTGGCGCCATGCATTCAACTCAGTAGCTATGCGACAAAACGATAACAAATTAATTCACCACAAAGTGATATATTTTGTAAACAAGAAGATTTGATTGTCATTCTGAGATGAAGACACATGAGAGTGGTAACAAAGAGTAATTCACTACAAAGTGATATATTCTGTAAACAGGATTTGCTGGACAGGGAGTGTTGTAAGTCTTTGCTGAAGAAAGTGAGCTGCTAGACATCAGATTGTTAGGAGACTGTGATTTGAGTTTTAACTTTAAATTTGACTTATAATGTCACCATTATTCCCCAGGTGCTAACATTACACACAAAATTAGGAAAACCCATTCCTTCTACGGACCCAGTTTTACCAGCGGCAAGCAAAGCTGCTTCCAAACGTAAACGTGCTGCTGCTGTGGCTGCCCTTGCCAAGGCTGTGATGGTATCGGCAACAGCGAAGATAAACTTTTTGGGTCAGTATTACATTTGATTGAAATACTTCTTTGGATAATTCAGTGGGTTTGAGCTTAGGGTTAAATTGTGTAGGTCGATTCATATGATGGTCACTGAATGAAAGCAGAGTTGTGTACTTGGTGTGTCTGGTCATTGATTGTGATGTGAGTGAAATATTAATTCTGTTTCTGCTAATTCTTCTTTGCGTTCACCGGCTATAAACTCCTGCGGAAAGTTCTAGTTGTTCGTCCACCTCTGGACTGCAGTCATGTTCCAGAACCTGAGTGTTGCGTTTGCATCCATTTGACAGATCTAATTTGTACGCAAACTGTTGGTTCATTGCCTCTCAGGCAGATGCACTTTGACTTCGAAGAAAGCTCCCAATTAGTCGACTCTTACTACATGCTTTTGGGTAGGCAAAAATGGTGAAAATATGGGGGTGACTGTAGTCAAGCTAATACAAGGAATTCCAGGGAAATTTGACTAAAAAGCTCAAAAAATGAGGAAGCAGAAAAACGGGCACAAAACAACACAACTTAACGTTTCGACCGGGCTTCCTTTTTCAAACATAAGTGAACTACACAAATGTAACAACGAGGATAATTTTTGGGTACGCAGTGGGTCTATTCTTGTTTTCCCTATAATAGGGCCCCGAAACCCACATTGCGATTTCTGCTAATTGAATAGGGCTAGATATATTATTAATTTACCGTGTATGATCACAGAATATATAAAATAGTGTTCATTCAGTGTGTCTGCTTGTTGAAAAAAACTAGAATAGTATTAATTCAGTCTGTCTGACAAGTGGATTAAAATAGTATTAATTGTTTGTCTGGGCATTAAATGAAACAAGAATAGTGTTCATTTTCACTCTGATCATCATTGAGTGAAACAAGAAGGATGTTAATTTAATTCACAGTGAGTGAATGAAACAAAAATAGTGTCAGTTCACTGTCCTGTCTGATTGTTGAATGAAACAGTAATAGTTTCAAATCTCTGTCCTGTCCGATTGTTAAATGAAACAAAAATAGTGACAATTAACTGTCCTGTCCGATTGTAAAATGAAACAGTAATAGTGTTAATTCACTGTCCTGTCCGATTGTTGAATGAATCAGTAATAGTGTCAATTCAGTGTCCTGTCTGATTGTTGAATCAAACAGTACTAGTGTAAATTCACTGTCCTGTCCGATTGTCAAATCAAACGGTAATAGTGTCAGTTCACTGTCCTGTCTGATTGTCGAATCAAACCGTAATAGTATCAATTCACTGTCCTGTCCGATTGTTGAAGGAAACAGTAATAGTAGTAATTCAGTGTGTCACATCTCAGTACCAATTTAAATGTTTGTCTATTAATTGCAAACCGTCTCTCTCTTGACCTGCCAGTCTTGTACAGTCTTGGCCTGATGGCTTAAGCTGCTATTTAAGTGCAGAATAATGACTGCAATAATTGCCTTAAGTGGGCCCTTAAATAGCTGCAGATGCAGTACTCTGTCACAGTATGGACAGATCAATTATCTACCAGAAATAATAAAATCTGTTCAGTCTTCACAGTGAAGATTGGCTTCAGTGTTGCACTGTTGTCTTTGATGACGTGGTGAGGCCCTAATTTCTTCCACAGCACGACTCTTGTAGCATTGTCCGAACACCACAGGAAGCGTTTTCTCAAGTCCCTGCAGAGATCAAACCCTAGTACTTGAGGATCATGAAATTGTTAACCGTAATTTCTAGCTTCTAAGCCACGAAGCTGCACAAAAGGTTGACTTAAATCTTTTGGCCACTGCAAAAGTAGTTAAGCACTTTATATTTTACCTTATTCCACTGTATTTCCTAATTCAACTATTTTAAAATCATTTATGTCCTTATTTTTGTTTGATGATGAAAACTGGTCGCAGCATCCTCAAGTTGTTGTGTTCCTGTATATTAGATGTTTTTCACATCATACCATTGTTTTCCTTGTTCCTTTCTCTTACTCATCTCTCACCCCACAGTTCTACCTTTGTGTTGTGATTTATCAGGATGATAAAAACTTGTTTTCTCTATGTCTTGTACATTCCAATTCCTTTTTAGAAAAAAAAAGAAAAGCTTTACCACGTTCAGACTGCTGCTAGCTAGCCGAGGCTGCTAGCAGTCTCCGCCTATATTTGTGGTCTGGGTTATTTGCGTCACTTTCGTGACTGAATTCTAGTGTTTGTGCCATTTCTGGGCTTGATGCTTCCATCCAAATTAGACCGCATGTCTTCCACCCTGTTGTTACTTGTGCATGTCTTCCCTCGTCTTACTTAGTTAGTGTTTCTTGTACATTTTGTCACACATGATTTTGTCTACTTGAGAGGTGAGGAACTAACATGCTGTATACAGATAAGCCAGATCTGTAAAATGGATGTGCAGGCTGCACACGAGTTCAGGAACAAGGCTGAAGTCTACAACAGACAAATAACCAGTACTTTTCTCCTGGGTTTACATCTGGTGAATGCTAAGAAGATAGTCAGTTGACCACATCTCTTCTTATTTGCGTTCACATTCTGTAAGCTACGGCGGAAAGTTCTGGGTTGTTTGTCTAAACTCTGGACTTAAGTCTTGTTCAAGAACTTGTGTTTTGCATGCACATCTGTTACAGATCTGATTTGTTTGTTTGCAGACTGTTGGTTCCTTGCCTCTAAGGCAGATGCACTCTGACTTCGAAGGAAGCTTCTCATGACCAGCTTGTTGGGGAGGCAGTGGGTCTATTCTGTTTTCTCCACAAAAGGCCCTAGAACCCACACAGGGAGCTACTGACTTCACCTTTACTTTTAATATAGCTACAGTTTTGTATGACCTTTGTTTTCTCAGGTGGGGATCAGTTGAAAAGTGTGGGTGGGAAAGTAGCCGAAAAAACAGAAGTTACTGCCAGCAGTGATATATCCACTGTCAACAGTAGCACAGAGAATGCTGTCACTATGTCTGATGAAGAAGGTAACTCAGAGAGAGAGTGAGTGAGAGTATTTGTGTCTTCATGTAGGTATGTCATGAGAGAATCATTACGTAATATATTATCATAACGTATATGCTTATAGTTTCTACTGTTTTGAGGATAGCCTTGGTAATGTAGTAGTTGTGTGGGTAACATTGTGATTGTGTAGGCTATGTTATGGTCGGTGGTTAGCATGTTAGCTATTTGGGTAACATTTTGGTTGTATGGATAGCATATTGGTTGTGTGGATAGCACTTAGATTGTGTAACATTGCATTTGTGTGGATAATGTTGTGGTTAGCATTTTGGTTGTGTGGGTAACATTGTGGTTGTATGGATAGCATGTTAGTTGTGTGGGTAACACTATGATTGTGTGAGTAACATTGCGGTTGTGTGGATAATGTTATGGTTGTATGGTTAGCATGTTAATTGTGTGGGTAGCATTGTGGTTCTGGGGGTAACCTGCTAGTTGTTTGGGTAACCCTACGGTTATGCTTCAAGTGTTTGTAGATCGGCCTGTATATGATCTTTTCACTGTTTCCACAGTTTTCTACTGCCATTCAGTTTTGTGTGTATACAGTTTTTGTCTCTGTTATCTGCCAATCTCTCTATGATTACAGTCTTTTAGTCCTCTTATAGTGTCATTTAAACAGTTGATTAGCCAAGGCTATTTGCAGTTTGTTTGTTTACACTTGGTTTGTATATTGCAGGTGATGCTGCTTTCGATCAAGATGTGGCACCTGTTGGTATGACAGCTTATTGATTTTATTTTGTATTTGGGATGTCTTATCGCATAATCTATACATTTTAGAAGCTCAGACATTACAGAAATATTTTAGAAATAACAGTTTTCCCTAGTAGTTAGAAATGTGCACATTCCAGTGCTTTTATTGAATATTTTGATAATGTTAACTATTATTTGACGTATGAATGAAATTATGTCTGAAAGGAGGGAGACTAGAAGGGCAGAATGTTAGACGGGCCTGCCTGCCCAATTCTGAACCTTTTGAAAATAAAGTTTGTTTGTTCGTTTGTTTGTCTATCAGTTTCATACTTCAGAACATTGCCGTGTGTGCAGTCGTTTACATCATGTTTCATCATCATGTAGCAGGTCCTCTCGAGGACGTTGCTCTCATCACAACCAGTCTGAAAGAAACTCTTGTCTCGCGCCAGCCTCCCCCCTGCCCCCCCCCCCCGAATATTGGGAAAGGGGGAGGGGGGGGGGGAACAACATAATCTTCTTAGTGTTTATCGTCTGTAAACTCCAGAAGACTGTTCTGGTTGTTCTTCCACTTCTGAACTTTGGTCTTGTTCCACAACTTTAGCTTTGCATACACATCTGTTTTACAGATCTGGCTTATTTGTATACAGACTGCTGGTTCCTCACCTGTAAGGCAGATGCACAACGACTTTGACAGAAACACCCCTAATTAGTTGCCAGAGTACGACATGCTTGTGAAGGTCCCGGGTTCAGATCCCGGCTTGGCTGCCATTGTTATGTGTGTTCTCTAGGAGGTAATGCATCCTACCAAGCACCCAGGGTGTCTGACTCTCACGAGCACAGACAAGAGCTTCCTCAGATGACAGACAAAACAACTGTTAGGTTCCTACAGGAGTGCAAGGAGAAGCTAACAACAATAGGAGCACCAGGTCTGTTATTTTTTCCCTCTCAAAATGTTGCTCTGAAACCCACAGGAGGAGCAGCTGTAGAGGTGCACCAGGGTCAAGGCTGATACTGGTCAAGGCTTGTCTACACCTCTCTGTGATGTCCTGGAAACTGTAGAGGTGCACCAGGGTCAAGGCTGATACTGGTCAAGGCTTGTCTACACCTCTCTGATGTCCTGGAAGCAGGTTGTGGGAGCTGTAGAGGTGCACCAGGGTCAAGGCTGATACTGGTCAAGGCTTGTCTACACCTCTCTGTGATGTCTTTCAAACAGGTTCTAGGAGCTGGCCAGTGTAGATAGGAGTCACGTTTCCTTAGAAGTTGCAGTACATCTGCCAGACGTGTTGTAGATGTGTTTCCTTCGAAGTCGGAGTACATCTTCCAGACGTGTTGTAGATGTCTTTCCTTCGAAGTCGGAATGCATCAATCTTCTTGCAGTTAAACTATTGTTAATATTTATGTTTAAATTATTACAATTATTGATGTTTTAATATTTCCTGCAGGGCATGAGTATATAGAGCAAATCAAAAATGAATTAGGAAAAGTGATAAGCTTTAACTGCAAACTCTGTGACTGCACGTTTAATGACCTGAATGCTGAAGAGATGCACTTGAAGGGTCGGCGTCACCGCCTTCAGTACAAGGTCAGTCAGATGAGTAGTCAAATTGATCTTTTTTCTTTTTCCCAGGTACTCACATATCTCATCAGTATGACGCTGAAATGAGAGACTAATAATAACATAGCTGATCTTAGGAAAAAAAAAAGTAACTGAAACTGAATACATGGACACAGATCAAAGCTATGTTTGTGGTGTTTGTAGTCTTCTTCTTCACATTCACCGGCTGTAAATTCCAGTGGAATGTCCTAGTTCATCCATTTCTGGACTTCAGTCATGTTCCAGAACTTGAATTTTGCATGTACATCTATTTTACCTATCTGGCTTATGTGTATGCAGAGTGTTGTTTTCTTGACTCAGGCAGATGCACTCTGATTCTAAAGGAAACACCCCTAATTAGTCACGTTTTACAATGTGCCTTTTAGGGAGGCAGTGCATCTACCCCCTCCCCCATCCCCCCCACAACTTTTCCCCACAAAACAGGGTCCCTGAAACACACCTGGAGAGATGTGTATAGAGAAAGAGCTTTTGTGTTTTGAATCCAAACAAGTGTAAAAAGAACTGCTTGAAATGTATGACAAAATTATCAGGGTAATCACAGGTGAAACGAGTGCCATACCATGCACATCTAAAATGATACTGATTTTGACATTGGAGGGTTGTTTGTGAAGAATCTGTTTCTTAGCTTGCTATTAGCATTCAGTGAAACCAAGCAGAGTTGATCAGTCAATTATCAGTCAATTGGAATGGATTAATCTGTCATCAATTGGGCTGTACATGCATGACTTGTATAAGGTTGTCATAACACTGGAGAGGTACTGCAGGAGTCAGATACCTGCCACCATTTACACGGCGAGATTAGGTCACTGACTGATCAGCATTCACGCCCAGAAGACGTCATCATTTACACAGATGGGTCCTTAAAGCGTTGATCAAGATCGGCATGGGCATACACAAAGGATGGGGAAAACAGTAAAAGAGGATAGCTGTGCTTACCAGCCAACTACGTCAAGCATGACCATGAAGGTAACTGCTGCTTCCAGAGCACTTCCATGGGTAGCAGAATAAGCGACCACAAATGCAGCAATTGTTTCAGAATCTATAAACATGCTTCAGAAAATTGCTACAGGGAGTCTATGCTCCGAAAGAGTAGAAAGCATTTGAAAGTCGCAGTTAACCTCCATCATCTGGATCTACACACCTGGGCACGCAGGAGTATATGGTAATGGAAGAACTGACCAGCTGGCAAGTAATGCACCAGTGCAGACGGGAAGAAGCATGGGCAGTGCTGATATTATCAACGCTGTATGGACTAGGTTGAGGGATAACGTCGAATTTCTGCCGCTAACAAGACTGTGTGTGACCGAAGTTCAAGCTTGTTGAAGCCCGTCTGTGTCATCTTCGAGGTAAAAACAATAGATATACCATATCTAACTCCTGATGGGAACATTCAGTAGATGTACCTTGGAGTGGCTGCTGCATCAGAGGACTGAGCACTCATGGGATGCCCAATGAGCAAAGACATTGATTGTGATAACATAACATCCATTGTGCTGTAATATAGTGGATCCTATCACAATGCGCTATACCTGGAAATGCACTGGGTGATATTAGCAAATGAAGACTTCAGCCCAAATAGTTTAATGAGGCCATGAGATATAAAAGAACACTTGGCAATCAGAGCATCCAGCCATCTGGAGGATGATATCTATTACGAACTCATCCATAGTAAACAAGTTACAGTCTTCAGACAGGAATGAAATACAACTTGTTTAATAAACTATAGGTAGAAGATTGTTGTGTGCTATGAGCTACAACTAGCCAGCACACTACCAGGCGTTTAGCACGTACACTTTTGCTTCCTGTCTTAAAAACAGAACTCGACGACAATGACTCCGTCATCCATTTTATTCAACAGGTTACATGACACAACTGCAGAGCCATAGCTATTGATCCCAATTAACATTGCCCATAGTCCATTTAGTCAGCACTCGCTCTCTCTTAACTTGAAGTGACCTCTCCCTGACCACTACAGCTCTAAGGGCCTACAGCGTCCACAACTCTTGGCACATCATACAGCTGAATAAGACGAATTCTCCTATCCACTGGACCTTGATATTACTTTGACAGACAACTACGGCTGACTGAAGACGGACTTCACTTGCCCGTTCTCCAAAGCACACAGCCTGTCGAAGGACTCCGATGACCGACAGGACTTCTAACACAAGTCCCCTCTAGCACACAGCTCTCATCAGCATTCCCCCCCCCCCCCCCCCTCCCGTTCTGTTTCCATAGTGACCTTACATCTCCTCGCGTCGTCACCCAGAACAGGTACTATTGGAGCATCCTGTCCCCTTGGACTTACTTCACCAGCGGGACTATACCTTCGACCAGTACGGCAACCTCAACCCTTACTCAGACCTTAATGCCTGATAGTTGCACGGTACTCTGGTCTGCCTTCACTAAACCCTTGCGCAGACCTTGATGTCTGATGGTTTCTCAATACTCTGTCTTGTACCCTAACTGACTCGCAGCACTCTCGTGCTGGGTGTGTACTACACCCGCACTACCCCAGTGCTTTAGCCCTGTGGCTACAGCTCACTGACTTGGACTGTCTATGCAGCCCAATTTATCCCTGAGAGGCACGCTCGTGTGAGCGTTCTCGGGAAACATGCTCATGTGGGTTTTCTGGAGACTCACGTCCAAGGAAACGTTCTCGAGTATCACACTTATGTGTGTGGCTGATGTTACATGAGAATCACGCTGTCACGTAATACACCCTTTCTCTGTGGGTCCAGTTATCCATGCCTGTCAACCCCCACACAGTAAACCCACACGTCTACTTTCCCGTGCGTGCAGGCCTTGTGCATGATAATCCATTTCACTGATCAACACTCTCTCCCCTCAATAGTCGAGTCGAGCCAATGTTGACATTTATTCCCTATGAACTCACAGAAAGTACTCTCATACCACTCTGTCCCTTTACACAATATTACACTCTCCCAAATCAGCACGCAACAGAGATGCTGGTGAATGCAACTGTGGCATTGAAAAAAAAATGGTGGCTGATGTGTTGTATGAGTGTCCAGCTTGTGCAGACCTAGAGGTTGCCCATGCAATAGACAAGGAAAAGTACTCGGCATATGCAAACAAAACTTATTTGGCTTACATCTTTGTTGTTGGAGGGAAAACTATTCTTCTTCTTCTTTTGTCAAAATCTGCTTGTGCCGCTAGGCGTTGCAGTCTATCAGATGATCGGCAACCGAGCCAGGGCGCGCTCAGTCGCTTCATATACCGTGATGTTATGAAGTCTCAAGTAGTCCGTGACTCCTTCAATCCATCTTCTTCTTGGTCTTCCCCTGCCTCTTGGTGTTTCGATTTTCATGTTGTATGCTCTTGATGCTGGCATCGTTGGTTCCATTCTCATTAGGTGACCAAACCATTTCATTCTTTGCTTCTCAATAAACTATGATGTCAGCAATTTCAAATTTACCGTTTGAAAAAAAACACCCACTATATATACGGTTTTCTTCTAAAAGATGCACTAAGAAGGGATGAAAAACAGTGCACAAATAAATTGGAAAAAAATCAATTATTCGTCAATTATGTATATTGATTTCTGTAAATTTGCTACAGAAAAAGGTAGATCCCAGCCTGCCAGTTAACGTGAAGCCAAATCTTCGTGGCAGAAAAATCCAGGAAGAGAAATTGCGTAGGAAGGCGCAGAAGGAAGAGAAATTGCGTAGGAAGGCGCAGAAGGAAGAGTATTGGAGGCATCGAGCGCAGCTGCGTTTAGCTGTGGAAATGAGGTAATTACGTTTAATTCTGTCTGTATAGTCAGTTGTTACTTGGTAATCCTAATTGTCTAGGTCATGAGACATCAAAGAAATATCTGTTTCTGCTAATGTTTGACTATCTAACATTTTTTGAAAGAAATTCATTATCTTTTCAGTAATTATTAGTCTTTCTGCGGCTGTCGATAAGACTTAGATAAGAAGCATATCGTGGATATTTGCAGAGGACATTCAAGTGTTTGTGGTTATTGAGCTTGTGTCACAGACATATGCACTCGTGCATGTGTGTGTGTGTGTGTGAACACACGCACGCACGCGCGCGCTCTTGAACAGAGAAAGAAAGAGAGACAGAGAGACCACTTCACACTGTCTTGCACTCGAGCTGTGTATAGGGAGCTACTTTAATATGTCCCTACTCACAGTAGCTCCCGTTCAGTTGTAATAAAGAATGCCAAACAAATATCTGCCATCATAGCATGAAGAATATATTAAGTACATGGATTCCATTAAAACTCGGACGCACCTGGTGAATTTTTACAGGGTTGTAGTCAGTCATCCTTCTGCCCATGTAGAGACACCACACTGCAAGACTCCACCTGTATAATCTATGCCCAGATGGCTGCTACTGACAACTTGGTCAGATTGCGCAGATCCACCTTTCCGTGTTTCTTCCTGACTGTCCCTCTTACGTCTCCTATATTTCCTGATTTGTCGCCAGTTGAATAGTCCTGAGCTACATTGTGCCAGTCTGTTAAAAGATAAGTAAGAGACACTGTTTACACCAGTGGAGCATTGCACATATGATGCTAGAATCATAATTTTAAAGACTCAGTTATCACTCAGTGGGTGCTAAGGTCACTGACATGATGGCCGCCTTTACTTTCGGGAACATCACCTGATACCTAGTTTAGGCTAGTGTGACTTGCTGTTAAAAGACAAGAAAACTTCTTTGTTGTTTTGCTGAAATCGGATGTGTTGGGCCAGTAAAACATGGCTGTAAACATAACATAACATAACTACTGCGCTTTAAAAGGGCAAACATGAAAGAAGATGAAGAAGAACATGTTGCTTTTTAATGCATATGAGAGGTGTCCTAAAACAACACCAGGTCTTACACTTGCTGCAGCCTTAGAAATGTTGAGAATATACATCTTACCTCTGACAGTATTCAGAGGTGAATGATGGACTGTTTCCCAAAGACTAAAGAATGAAATCAAGAATTTTCGACTTTAATTTTGCAGAATATTTCTTTGATCACGAAAAAGAAAAGTACTTTGTAAGTGAAGACTGAATATTTAGTCAGCACATTGAATTATCTTGTTACAACTTTTTAATTGCCTTGTTACAACTTGTTGAATTGCCTTGTTACAACTTGTATTTGCAGAATGGAAGATCAGATATACTGGGGTCATCGCCGCATGGAAATGTTTGGGCCCTTGTATCCAGGGTTTACAGACTGGTCGCCAATGAGACCAATGGGGCCCATGCTTCATCCACCATACCCTTTACCCCCAGGACCCCCATTGCCTCTAGTGGTAAGCTATGCAGAAACATTATCTAACAGTCATTTGTATTTCGTCTTCTCTTCTCTGAGGTATAGAGAGCACCTGCTGTTTCTTTTGACACAGTCACACAGTTTTATAGTCACAGTTGATGTTTAAAAAAAAATATGTTGCTGTTGTTTCTAGATATTTCACAGTGTGTTAATTTAACATACTGTGTTCTCCCTCTGAACCTTAGAATGGATGTTGATGGGACAGGTCCGAAGTGCTGGACTAGATTCCATTGATGATGTGAAAGCATAGCACAGGATAGAATCGAATAGAGGAATATGCTGCGAGCCCTAGGTGACCTTTATTGGAACAATAGGAAGATTATTCTCTCTCTTGACACTGGTTTGAAGGCTGATAGCAATAAAGTACTTACATTTCCATGAAATACTTACATTTCCATGAAATATTTACATTTCCATGAAATACTTACATTTCCAACCTAGGCCTAATATCCCCACCAGAAAAGTGGAGAAGTTTATGTCATTATGTCAGATTTTCTAGCCGCAGCATTTATTTGTCGTTTGTGATTGTGATGATGTAAAGCTGACTTCCCGTCAGTTAGTAGGATAGGCAGGTTTACGGTTCTTAATCTTGTTACGTTTGTTTCTGATGACAACAGTTAGCCTTTGCATTTTCCTCCATATGTAGACTGAGCGGATTTAGTTTCGTCGCCCAGCTACTGAGTTGAATGCCTGGCTTCACACTAAGTGATGGATTTGCTTTGCAATGCTTTTTGACTGTACCCATGTAGTTTGTAAACTAGATTTAGAAAATGGTGAGTGGCGTGTTGCCACAGAACTGGTGGTGCCTTATGTGATTAATTGCGTGTGCAGCTAGTGACTTTTTGTAACTGCTGCATCCATTGATGATGGATTGCATTTCTTCTAGTGTCAGACTGTTTGTGTTGGCACTTCTGACAGCTGTTTTATGCATTTGCTATTGAATTTGCTGAGACTGCAGTATGTATCAATTTTTACACAAGAGGCAGTGATAAAACATTCTGTGTTGTTTCTTTGGTTCAGTAATAGAGCATATATGGTGTTGTGTGCTAAATTGAGTCAGCACACTACCAAGTGTACTCTTCAGCTTCCTTTCTTAACAAGACAACTCGACGACGATGACACCGTCATACAAGTTTATTTAACAGGATACATGACACAAATGCAGAGACGTAGTTATTGATCACAGCTGACATTCGCACATCGTTCATTTGTCCTCACAGCTCTCTATCTCTCAATGTGTAGTGACCTCTCCTGGACTACTACAGATACCAGGATGACGGCGTCCCACTCTCTGGACGCGTCGTACAGCTGAACAGGACGACTTCTCCCATTCACTGGACCTTGATATTAATTCAGCATACAACAGGGCTGACTGGAGACGGACTTCTCTTGCCGTACTCCGAAACCAGGCACTACTGGTCTTCCCGTCCCCTGGACTTACTGTGCCAGCGGGACCATATTTTCCATACCGCAATCCCGACACTTACTCAGACATAAATGCCTGATAGTCGTACGGTATTCTAGTCGGTTAGACTCCAATGACCGACAGGACTTCTACCATAAGTCCTCTCATACTTTTGACATGTACCGCAATCTCGACACTTACTTGGACCTAAATGCCCGATAGTCGTACGGTATGTTTGTCTGTTAGACTCGAGAGATTACCTGGACCCTGACTTGGTCTCTGACTCTCGTTTTCTCTCTCTTCTCGCTTCTCGCTCTATCTTGACTGCTGCCGAGGGGCTTTAGCCCTCAGGCTACAGCTCACTCTCTGGACTGTCTACGCAGCCCAATTTATATATGTCGAATCCGTGTAGGTGGATGGTGATTACACGAGGGGCACGCTTGTGTGGGCGTTCTCGTGAATCATGATCCTGTGGGTGTTCTCGGGACTCGCTCATGTGAGCATTCCCGAGGATCACGCTTATGTGGGTGGCTGATGTTACCCGAGAATCACGCTGTCACTTAATTCACACTTTATCTCGTTATCCACGCTTTCAGCCCACCACACAGAATCCTACGCGTCCACTTTCTCTTGTGCAAGCACGCTTTGTTCATGAATAGACGTTTTCACTGGTCTCCTCTTAATACTCGGATCATATTGACTCTCTTTCCTCGTGAACTTACAGGAAGTACAGGCATACCATTGTCCCTTCCCCCAATATCACACTTAACCCAAATCAGCGCGCAACATATGGGGTAACCCATTTGCTATGAAGTTTGAACTGCTTTTACCTGTTACGTTTTACGTGACTAGTTCTACAATATCTTTTTCGGATTATGAAATACTTTCCAGCCTAAATTTATCTATTACTGTTTGCACTTATTGTTACACTTATATATTGCTCAGTGTTGTATTCAGTTATTGTTACTTTCATCTGTTATGATATTCATTTATTGTTGTAATTATTGTATATTCATCTGTTGCTGTATTCACTTATTGCTGTGAGCATCTATAGCTGTATTCATTTATTGCTGTACTCATCTATAGCTAAAAAACTGAATAAATTATGGAGTGGGACAGACAGAACTTCAAAAAGATTTATGAGATCATGTATCTTTTCAGTTGCAACAAACGCCTATGAGACCTGTACACTTCTTACTAAACAAGCTGAACAGCGCATAAATGCCTTTGAATACAAATGTTACAGACAGCTTCTGAAAATGGGTAAAGATAAGAAAAATGCATCAATAATTCAAGAACTGAATATTAGATAAGGTTGGCTATTAAAGATGATAAAACACAGAAAATTGAAATGTTTTGGTCACTTAAAATGTCATGAAAATTTAGAGAGAACAATGGAGGGGTATATGCCTGGGAAGAGAGGAAGAGGAAGGCTTAAGAGAAGACGGGTGCAGGATGTGGCGGATGGTCTCCAGATGGGTTTATTGGATGCGGGACATCTTGCTTCTGATCAAGAAGTTTTTTTGGAGGGTTGCTATGGGAGCAAGGTTCTGCAAGGGACATTGTACAGATTGACTGACTCTACAGACTGACTGATATCTGTAGCTGTTCTCATCTATAACTGTACTCGTCCATAGTTGTGCTCTCTTGTATTCTTTTATCGCTGTATTCACTGTAAAAACTGTCACTACTGTCTGTTTTACACTTGTTAGGGCGGTGTAGACAGGGGGACCTAGAATAAAATAAAAGTTACATTTTATAAAGTGAAAGTCTTGAACTGAATGAATGTAAATTCACAGATACCACGCCCGGAGTCATTTGATGACAGGCATGTTATGATGAAGCACCACTCAATTTACCCAACAGAGATTGAAGTAAGTTTGTTTTTTCCCCCTTTCATTTAAACATCCTTTTCTAAAGTTTTAATTTTGAATGGAAAACTTTTTTGCCGCCTTATAGGAAGGGCAAGACTAAGAGGTTTGGGTGTTCATCTCTGACTCAAGTTCTGGAACAAGCTAACGTCCAGAAGTGGATGAACAACCACAACCTTCTCCTGGAGTTTACAGCTGGTGGATGTGAAGAGGAGAACTAGCTTGCATGTTAGTATTTACGTTTCCCTCGGTGGGTTACTGTGCCCCATTTTGGAGTGGGAGGATGGGGAGAGAATAGACCCACTGCTTCCTACACTCGTAACAAGCATGTTGTACAAGACAACTAATTAGGGATTTGCTGAAAACAAATGTGTTCATTTGAAAGATGCAGATATCACAGCCTTGCTGTAAACCATGGCACATCATGACAATCACGCTTGTGGGGGTAAACAAGGACAAAGAAGAAAACTAGCTGGCATGTTAGCAATTACTTCCTGCCACCCCTGTTAGTGTATGTTGATGTTGTGCTCAGTTAAATGTCTGATGTGTAGAGAGGGTAATCTGTCAGTTAACTGACTGACTAACATGCTTTCAATTTAAGATGCTGATAACAGTGCTTGTGTTTCAGCTGGAAGCAGTTCAAAACATTGTCTCCTCTTGTGAAAGGGCCCTAAAGTTAGTCTCAGATTATCTGACAGAAAGGTAAGTTCACCCTGAAAACAGTGGTTGGCATGTTGTGGTTTACAGCTGATTTAAAGTTGGGGGGGGGGGGGGGCGCTGTATATGTATCATAGAGAATATGTCTTCTTCATTATCATTCATCTGAGTGACATAATGCATTATGCCTGTTTGCAGCATTGCTGCGATATTTGCACTTTTTGGCCGACGCATCAAACTTATTGGGTATTTGTTGTTTACTGGGTTAGCCTTGGTTTCATGGGATGTGACGTAGCTTTACTTGTGCGGCGTCCTCTTTGTCCCTTTATCTGCAGATGTTGCCCCTGAAGGGCAACCGCTTGTTGACTTGTCAGCCCTGAAAGGGAAAGCAGATCTTGGAGGTTTCCATAAATGAGGAGCTGACACATGATGCTTTTCTGATCCTTGGCTCACCCAAGGAATCGTCACTCATTGCACATGACTGCTTAACCTCACATCTGTATGTTGAGCTTTCCCCTCATCACTGGCTGAGATTGTGTGTGTGTGTGAGTTCCCGGCTGAAAGTTCTGATTGTTTCTCTACTTTTGGACTTTAGTCTTGTTTTAGAACGGGCGTTTTGTGTGCACATCCATTTTAAAATGTGGCTTATTTGTATTTAGACTGTTGGTTCCTTGCCTTTCAGGCAGATGCACTCCGACTTCGAAGTGAACACCCCAAATTAGTCAGCTCTTTTGCAACATTCTTGTTGGTGGTGGTGGAATGGAAGCACTAGGTTTATCCCCCCCCCCCCCCCACACCCCCTTCCTCAGTGGGACCTTGGAACGCACATGTGGGGTCTAGAATAATGTAATGACAAAACACTTCACAGCTCAGTGACTCTGTCAGCTATGACAGTGCCTTTATCTTTTATGCTAGGCTGAGCACTTGTTTGCTGTTAGAATAAGATCACAGTATATTGGGCACATCCTGAAGAGCAGTAGATATAGAATAATTTAACAGGCATTGAAACTAGAAACAAGTGAATGAAGGGAACACTAAAATGAACATTGCTGAGAAAGGTTTAAAGTTCTGGACTGGATTCCTTCCATGATATATCAAAAGGATTGCACAGCTTTGTATCATGTAACTGTGTGAGAGAATGCTGATGAGGAACACATGTTTAAATGTATGGAGAACAATAACATAAATTATGGTACATAAAATAATAAAGTATATCATATACACCTTAGAATTTGCAAGAAGATGAAAATGGCTGTATACCATTCTGTATATTGACAGTCCTGACCTATGGGTGTAAGTCATGGACAGTGATAACAGCTCACAGAAGCCAGCTTCAGGCCTCAGAAATAAGTTATCGGGAAAGGTGGTGGTTCAAGCGATACAGTTTGCAACCAAACAATCCGTCATGGTCTTGAAACTCAGGTCTGACAAACTTGAATAGATCAGTGACATTTATGATGGTTTGGGGAATTGGAAGATAATCAGCCACCGTGGCAGGCATGAGAGGCCAAGGACTAGGGAAAGCCAGACCTCCGGGTCGACCCAGGGAAGACAACATCTGACAGTTCCTGACTGACAGAGGCCTGGAATTGAATCCAGCAACAAAGAAAACTACTCACAGAGAAGTCTGGCAGTCTCTGTGGCAAATCTCTGCACCCCAGGATAGAAGATGATCGACTAAGTAAAGTTATTAAAGTATAAACCACTTAGAAATAGATATGTGGCCAGGAGATTAATTTTAACATATTTATTGTGTATTTTGTAGCATTTGTTAGAAGTTATCACTGTGTGTTTTTGTTGTTGTTGCAGCAACAAAACGGAGGAGAATCCAACGCCGAATCGTACATTGAAAGGAGTTATGAGAGTCGGGGTCTTGGCTAAAGGTCTTCTTCTGCACGGTGACCTGAATGTGAATCTGGTTGCACTGTGCTCAGAAAAGCCAACAAGAACTCTGCTTGAGCAGGTCGCAGAAGCCCTACCAAAACAACTGGCTGTGAGTTTCTGACTGATGATATGTTTAAAAGTTGATGATGTTAGATTGCATATATCGAAGTAAGCTGACTACAGGAAAGCCTTTTTTTTTTTTTTTTGCCATGTTTACCTTGAAACAGATGGTTGGCACATTGTGTTGTGCTTTTTTGACCCCCCACAAAAGATCAAATTTGAGCAAAACTTCATTAGTTGCATTTTATGACATGTTTGTTAAGGTGAAATGCCTCCCTCCCTCTTTCAAAACCTAGAGAAAGTAAAGCTAGGAAAATGTGTGGAGTGAGGGAGGGGTTGAGAAACCATGAACAAACTTTTTTTTTAAAATATAAAATTTAAGAAGAGGACACATGACATACATACTCACACACACATACAAACATACATACGCTCATACACACATGAATGCATACATACATGTGACACATACAGAAAGGCACTCGGGCACACATACACAGACATGCTGACACACACACATGGCCAAACACACACAGGCAGCAGACTCATAAACAGACTCACACTGACAGACTCACACAGACATACACACACTGACATACACACACATACATGAACAGACACACACAGTCATACACAGACACACACACACACACACACACACATAAAAGGCAGAGACACATACAAACACATACAAACAGTCACACCAAGAGAAAAAGTGAGAGAAAGAGAGAGTGAGTGAGTGGATCAGAGAAAAATAGAGTGAGTAAGTGCTCTTATGCGTCATATAAAGCTCATAGTCTAGTCCATTCAGAAACAACAGAATGATGAGAGTAATACAGAGATTAAATATCCATTGTGTATTATGTGTGTATGTAAAGTAAATGTATCTGTGAATGAATGCATTTATCAAATCATTCTTTCAAGTTTGTGGGCAATATACATATGATATAAATTTTGCATTATTCATAAAATACAGTTTTTGTGTGAAAGAAAAGTATCAAGAAGGGTAAATGTAAAATTGACCTGAATACCCAATATGTGATCTTTTAAAAAACAAAAGTTTGTTTGTTCCTTCCACCATACTGTATTGTAACTTTTAGATGACATTTGTGTGTGTGTAGACTGTAACAGGTGAACAGTTTGAGATCCGCACGTGTGTTGAGGAGAGTGCCATCATAGTAAGCATTGATGTGGAACCAGCAGTGACCTGCATTGTCACTTTGACATCCCCCTTGATGAGAGAAGCTAAAGTGTCAGAAGCAGGTAATCTATTACCCACTGGAACTGTTTAAATGTGTATATAATGTTCTAGAGAAAGACAAGGAGCGAAGATTTGTGACAGTCTTTTGTTCTGACATGGAAATGGGTCCGCGCATTAACTAGTGTGAGCTGTTAGAGAGAGTAGTATTTTGAGAAGAATGATCACCCTATGCTAGTTTGATGATACTGATAATATAAGACATTCAGATGTCTCTCTTCCAGCAAAACAGCAAATGTTAAACAGCATCTACATCCCTACTTCATGCTATCAGTGCCAAACCTGGACAATAAATAGAGCACTAGAGCAGAACATAACTACCTGTGAAATGTGCTGTCTTTATAAGGTTACTGACAAAACAAGAAGGGACAGGGTTATGAGTTCTAGCATTAGAGAGAGAGATGGAATAAGGCTGTGTCTGAATTATATTAACAGACAAAGAATGAAATAGTTTGGCCATCTAGTGAGAATGAAAAGACCAGACTGCAAATAAGATTTTTTACAGCACAAAATCTGGGACGAAGGTGAGGGAAAGACCAAGAAAGAGATGAAGCCTACAAAATAAATTTATCACCCAAGCCAACCAAAAATAACAAAACGAATACAGAAAACCGTGACACTGGGCTACAATCTGGTATAAGTAAAAGAACAGAAGAAGATTTTATTATTTAGGTATTCATGGACAGTACAGCAAAGTTTGTGGATTGATACCTGAGTACAACATTTGTGTGTGTGTAGGCATTTGCATGAGGGAATAAAAAAAAAGTATTTATACAAGAATGATGTCTCCAATTGTCCCATGAGAATTAAACTTTAATCTGGGAATTGAATCTTACATTTGTCATTAGAAATGCCTCTCAAACCCTATTAAAATACACACTAAAAAAAGATGATGTCATAAGCAGGCTTAGGAAACAAAAGTCAGCACCATGTAGGCCGAAGGAAACAGCTGCAACAACCATTGTGGTGGACTGATGAGGTTGGGTCAACATGGGTACTTAAAAGATATGCTGAAGAAATCTGGCAGAAAGCAGTTAAAGCCTCTGAATCTACTGCGGGAATACAATTAGACCATGCAGACCACAACAGCAGCCTTCAGAGCAGTTGCCCAGCAAGCTGTACATGACCGGGTCAGACATACAGAGTAGTGACCCCAGAATGAACAGGACTGTACACGACCTGGTCAGACACACAGAGTAGTGACCCCAGAATTAACAGGACTGTACATGACCTGGTCAGACACACAGAGTAGTGACCCCAGAATTAACAGGACTGTTAACAACCGGGTCAGACACATGGAGTAGTGACCCCAGAATGAACAGGACTGTACACGACCGGGTCAGACACACAGAATAGTGACCCCAGAATGAACAGAACTGTACACAACCAGGTCAGACACACAGAGTAGTGACCCCAGAATGAACAGGACTGTTCAGGACCGGGTCAGACACACAGAATAGTGACCCCAGAATGAACAGGAGTGTACACGACCGGGTCAGACACACAGAGTAGTGACCCCAGAATGAACAGAACTGTTCAGGACCTGGTCAGACACATGGAGTAGTGACCCCAGAATGAACAGGACCTGGTCAGACACACAGAGTAGTGACCCCAGAATGAACAGGACTGTACACGACCGGGTCAGACTCACGTAGTAGTGACCCCAGAGTGAACAGTCTGTCACAGATGTGACACCATTTTGGAACTTCTTGCTCAGAGGATTGATGCTAATGGTAGCAACTAGTAAATTTTTAAAAACATGTATTATGAAAGTTTTGCTTGTTTTATACTGGGGCAGTCAATGATCCCGGTAGATAAAGTATCCTATGCTTGTCCCCTAAATTTGCAGAAACCTAAGATTTTCTGCTATGTTCATATACCCTTTCCTATTTTGTGATGTGATGCCGAACCAATTAACATCTCTTTAGAGACAGTTGACCTCCAGGACCCACCAGATGTCCTTGACAGGCAGAAATGCCTGGATGCTCTAGCTGCCCTGCGTCATGCTAAATGGTTCCAGGTTTGGCACTTTCCTTTTCTACTTTGCAGCCTTATGTAATATTTTAATAATCACCTTGATTTTCTTAATTGTGTTCAGTGCCTAGTCAGTGTTCATGTTCATTTTGTTTATGTCAGTCCTCGGTTACATATTTGCTTCTTTTTTTGTTTTCTTTTGGGTGGTTTGAGATATTTATAATTTAAATAGCAGAGACAAAAACAGTAGACTGTAATTTGTTGCCTGGAATATTTCACTGAATCTTATCTCATGCATCGCATGAATGAATTGTTTTAGCTGAACAGGCACAGCCCTTTGTTTCACTGTGTGTGTTACTATGGTAGTTTTAACTGACCTAGGGATTATTACCCATGCATATTGGGGTCACTTCTGTTTATATCGATGTTTGCCAGCCTAATATAATACATGAAAGACATTATCCTTTTAAATATTATGTGTTTCTGTGTTTTATTTTATTTTGTTAGTTTGCACTTAATATCATACAATGAATATAAAACTGGCAATATTTTGCAGTGCATTTTGTTTGATTGAATTCATAATAGTAAAATATTTTTTTGAATATTTACAATTACACCTAGAAAAGGTATTCATTAATACAGGCAAATTTGATGAGGGAAACCCCCAAAACATAATCATTCAAACGTTCTTGTTTCACACCAAAGCAGACATGAGTTGTTTGTCCTGGCTTTGATTACCTCTATTGTAAATCATTAACATTGTGTCATAGATGGTTGTGTTTGTCTCCTCCCCCCCCCCCCCCCCCCCCCCCCCCCCCACTTAAATATTAAATTCTATTTTTTTGTTTTTGAGAATATTCTTGTCATTTATATTGTCGGAGACATAGTATAATTTTTCAGTTATAAAATATTTAACTTTTCTAGTTTCTTTGGGTAAGGTCTGAAATTAGTTACTGACGGAATCATGTGGTCTCGTACAGCTGTCGTCTATCTGTCCCACATTGAACATGCTCTGGGAGTATACTTATAAAAGGAACCATAAGGCTGGAAAGTTTGTTGATTTTGGGAAGTGTTATACCATAGAACAATGGCCACATTCCTTATTCTTTTAGCTGCAGATATCTGTCAGTTGTCTTTGTTTTTATTTACAACTTTTGTATAATTTTAAATGGCATTTTCAACTTTAGACCATAATTTTCATTTGCCAGTCAGTGTGTAATTGTAATTAATGCTTGTTTGGTAGACAGCTTGCATTGATTCAATAGTGTTATGAACGCTGTCAGTTCAGGCAGCAATGACAAACTACTGAATGTAAAATTACCTCATACAATCACAAACAGACAAAAAAATGTAGTTAGTTAGTTCTGTAACGTCCTGTAAAGGATACGCGACTAATTTGTAAAAAAAAAAAAAAAAAAGTAGAGTGGAACTATCAACACATTCTGATGTTTAGTTAACCAGCTCGCAGCAAGCACCATCAGCTTCCATATTTTGAGTTCTGCAGGGAAAGACTAAGTGCTTGTGGGCTTGTCTTGAGTGCAGTAGCATTAATGCTTTATTAAATTCAGTTCAGTCTCTGATTTTCTTCTTTAATGTATTTCTAGACTTGTTCATATTGATTGATTTGTATGGCTGAAACTTTCTAGGGGGGGGGTTATCCAAAATTGTACCAGCCCTTCTTAGAACTCTGTTACAAGATGCTTAATAGGGTGTAATAATATTACAGTATAAATAGCTTCCTTTAGGAAGCCCGGTAATACCTGGATGAATGATTTCACATTTTAGTTGTGAATATGTGGTTTTTTTTTTTTTACAATGACTATGTAAGGTCTTCAAACGTGTTGTCTTCTTTCCTAGGCCAGAGCTAATGGGCTTCAGTCTTGTGTGATCATCATCAGAGTCTTGCGTGAGCTGTGTCAGCGGGTTCCAGCATGGGCGCCCCTCAATGAATGGGTATGTAGATTGCTTTGTGATCATAGTGGCCTTGCAAAGCATTGTAGGTATTCTTAATCTCTCCAGAGATCTTAATCATTGTTGTAGATTCCATGCCAACTGCTTCGGTCAGTAAAAATGTTCTTTATGAGCGTCAACTTCTTCTGATGATTGTTTCCAGCAAATGTTCTTTATGAGCGTCTATTTCTTCTGATGATTGTTTCCAGCAAATGTTCTTTATAAGCGTCAACTTCTTCTGATGATTGTTTCCAGCAAATGTTCTTTATGAGCGTCAACTTCTTCTGATGATTGTTTCCAGCAAATGTTCTTTATAAGCGTCTACTTCTTCTGATGATTGTTTCCAGCAAATGTTCTTTATGAGCGTCTACTTCTTCTGATGATTGTTTCCAGCAAATGTTCTTTATGAGCGTCTACTTCTTCTGATGATTGTTTCCAGCAAATGTTCTTTATGAGCGTCTACTTCTTCTGATGATTGTTTCCAGCAAATGTTCTTTATGAGCGTCTACTTCTGATGATTGTTTCCAGCAAATGTTCTTTATGAGCGTCTACTTCTTCTGATGATTGTTTCCAGCAAATGTTCTTTATGAGCGTCTACTTCTTCTGATGATTGTTTCCAGCAAATGTTCTTTATGAGCGCGTCTACTTCTTCTGATGATTGTTTCCAGCAAATGTTCTTTATGAGCGTCTACTTCTTCTGATGATTGTTTCCAGCAAATGTTCTTTATGAGCGTCTACTTCTTCTGATGATTGTTTCCAGCAAATGTTCTTTATGAGCGTCTACTTCTTCTGATGATTGTTTCCAGCAAATGTTCTTTATGAGCGTCTACTTCTTCTGATGATTGTTTCCAGCAAATGTTCTTTATGAGCGTCTACTTCTTCTGATGATTGTTTCCAGCAAATGTTCTTTATGAGCGTCTACTTCTTCTGATGATTGTTTCCAGCAAATGTTCTTTATGAGCGTCTACTTCTTCTGATGATTGTTTCCAGCAAATGTTCTTTATGAGCGTCTACTTCTTCTGATGATTGTTTCCAGCAAATGTTCTTCAGCGCTGTCGTCTTAAAATGAGACTAAAAAAAAAAAAAAAAAAAACAGCCTTCCTTATAGTCGCATTTAATATTCTGCTTTTATTTCTCTCTACCAGGCATTTATTGTTGTTGTTTCTGATATTTACTCTTTGTTGTAACTTGTTTTAGTCATTATTAATTTCATTGCTCTTTCTTTTTTTTGTATGCACTCATTCACTTCAAGCAGCATTACAAGTCTCTGTTTGATGAGAGCAATGTTTTACAAAAGACCTGCTGCATGATGATGACTCATTTGATAGCTTGATAAAGTTGAAGTGACTGGTTCATATAATTTTGTTAGTGCACAATGTTACTATAAAAGAGTTTTAAGTTAAGTTCTCCATGCTACGATAATAGATAGGGGTCTAAATTAGGAAACACACATTGTCAGAGGACGGTAACTGACTGCTCAGCATCTGAAGCTGCTGGCCTTGTGTAGAGAACCTTAGTATTTTACACTTCTTCAGCGGTGCAGTGATTTTTCTCGGTGGACCGAGGACCAAAGAATAGAAGTGGACTTGACAACCAAAACTTTCTGCCAAAGTTTGAAGCCTTTGAGTGCTAAGAAGAGGTAACAGAATTATTGCAAAAGTCATCACAACCAGGGAGAATTGTTGCAGAATCAATCATCTTGGAAAAATTGTTGCAGAATCAATAATCTTGGGAGAATTGTTGCAGAAACCAACACTATGGGAGAATTGCTGTAAAATCAGTAATTGTGTTAGAATTGTTGCAGAAACCACTTGAATGGGAGAATTGCTGCAGAAGCCATCACAGTGGGAGAATTACTGTAAAATCAATACTTGTGGGAGAATTGTTGCAGAAACCAATTGAGTGGCAGATTTGCTGCAGAAACCACCACAATGGGAGAATGTCTGGGTAGTTGTTTGAGGACAGATTTCTATAGGAAGTCAGCCACCCATCATGAAAGAGAGTGAAGATAAATCAGTTAATGCAGGGATTACAAAATACTTATAATAGTGTAGATGGCTGCAAGTTAACCTGTCTGGTGAATGTTTTCCACTCTCTTTCAGGCTATGGAACTTCTTGTGGAGAAGTGCATCAGTACTAGTGCTGCCAACATAACCTCAGGAGAGGCTCTTCGGCGTGTTTTTGAATGCATCGCCTCTGGCATCTTATTGCCAGGTATGAATTGATCTTTTTTTTAAAAATACAATTTTTACAATGTCAATAATGGATTCTCTTGGGAAGCTTAGGTTGTCTGGACCTGTTTGCGTCTGATGGAGAGAATGAAGGAACGAACGATCTTTATTTTCAGAGGGTCACAAATTGGGCACGCAGGCCCGTCTTACATTCGACCCTTCCAAACACCCATCCTTCACACAGCAATTGTATTTTATCAATACAGCATCTCAGAAACCAGCTGGTGTTCATGTGGATTATAGGGTAGTAAAAGCATTTAACATTGTCAAAATCTTCAAGTACTAGGTTCACAAAGAATTATTTATTGAAGAAAAAAAAAACTCAAGGTTTTTGGAAAGTTGAATGAGAGTCCCACCATGAAATAAATGTGCGGCTCACGCGTTTTATTTCCAGTGGGTACACTAGCCAATCTTCATTGTGCAGATGGCGCACAATGTTTTTTTTCTGGATCCAAAATTTGGACAAAGGGGAGATGAATAAGAAGAAATAACTGCTGTGTTGCCTGCACACTGCATATATAGAACTTTAAACAGTTTTGGTACCCAAGAGTTGAGTGGCAGTGGGTCTACCCCCACCCCCCTCCCCAATGAGGCCCCAGAACCCACACAAAGATAACGGGTGGTGTCAAAATCACACTTTTCGGTTCAGGCAGATTAAGCTAGGCTGACCGCATCACCATTGGTTTGGTATAGAAGTGTGCTAGCCATTGCACTGTTGTAGCTCTCAAGTATATAATATTTATAGCTGATTCTAAATAGTTGCCTGTTTAAGTCACAAATGTTCTGTTGCCAAACAAAAAGTGTATACTCACATCCCTACCTAGAATCTCTGGTTTGTACCTTGCTTGCAGGAGGGCCTGGCCTTTATGATCCTTGTGAGAAGGAACCTTATGATGCTGCAGCCACAATGACAAACCAACAGCGTGAAGATATCACCACTCTTGCTCAGGTACTGTTTCTGTTATGTCCTTATGAGTGTACTGTTAGCACAGCCATGTAACACAGCAAGTCTCAAGACATATATTCTCCTTTCATTGACATTTACTTTGACAAGCTTCACAACATATATGGTAAGCATGTATTCATTTTAAATTTTATTAACAAATAAGTTACCAATGTCAGACATGAACAGTACTTGAAAGTCACAGAATGTAAGTATACAGTATGAAAAAGAGGACAGTCAGAGGATTTTGGGAGCAGTGCATCCGCATCGCTACTAAAAACCCAAGAATTAGGAGTAAAGATTGGCACAGCCAGGTACACCAGGTGTAAGAGAAGTTAGTTAGTTAGTTGGGTTATCCTCATTGCACTCCGGACATGTCCATAGGTGCTCAGATCCTCCCCTCAGTATGAACCCCAACGTCCGATGGCTAATAGTACCAGTTCTATGTTGATTGACAAGTCTTCTGGCGTGTCTGGTGTGCGTCTCATTTTTTTCTGTGCCGATCCTAATTCCCAAGTCTGCCATTCTGGCGAGTGATGTGGATTCACTGCCACCAAAGTCCTCTATCCTTCCCATTTCTCTGAGGGCATTGATAATATCAGCATGATCCATAGGCTGACCGTCGGTAGTGATAGCGGATCCAGCCAACCTGTCAGCTCTTTCAGTGTAAGAGAAGTCTTGTCAACCAGCATAGGACTGACACAATTAACTGCAGGGTGCTGCTGTAAAAGTTCAGGGGGAAGATGAACCCAATGTGAGTGTCAGGAGTGTGGTGAAGATAACCCAGCCAACCAAGCTTATAACTAATGATGATATGCTGCTGATAAGACATGAATATATCCAATTTAAAATATGAAATGCTGAGCAGAATTGTGGGAAGAATACTGGCCAACGATTTTGTAGAATATCAGATAATAATATTGTTTGGGCATTTTCTCAGACATTCCAACCAGCCTTCAGCATTGAGTATACTGTGTTTCACTGAAAATAAGACCTAACCAATAATTATGCCCAGACCTGATTTGTTAAGATTACTTGTAATATAAGCCCTAACTCAACTATTAGCCGTAATTAAGATTGTTAGCCAGACGGACAGATTTTGTTTATCAGTTGAAACACCAGTGGACGTACTGAATTATAAAGTGATGAATCTAAAAATAAATAATATAGTTGATATTAATTCTTCAAATAAAATATGATACGTAATTATATGTTTGGGAAAACACTGTATTAGGTGGGGCTACAAGGCGAGAGGGCTGCCCAGGAAAATTGGCCGGATGAAGTAAAAGAGCTATTAAACAGATTGAATTTGTTTAATCTTGTCGCCCCAAGAAGACTTGTCACTTTGGTTCCATTTTTTTTTTTTTTTTTGGGTCAAAATCTGCTTGTGCCGCTGGGCGTCGCAGTCTATCAGATGATCGGCAACCGAGCCAGGGCGCGCTCAGTCGCTTCATATGCCGTGATGTTATGAAGTCTCAAGTTGTCCGTGACTCCTTCAATCCATCCTCTTCTTGGTCTTCCCCTGCCTCTTGTTGTTTCGATTTTCATGTTGTATGCTCTTGATGCTGGCATCTTTGGTTCCATTCTCATTAGGTGGTTCCATAAAGACCAATAATAATATGGTATTATTATGTCTGCAATGATCTGTTCTCGAAAAGCATAGTGAAATTGTTCTGGTCGTTGTGTGTGCCTGTGCAATATTTTATAGGCCAGGTTATGAATATAGTAATACAAAAACAGCATTTAGGGTGGTTTTTTTTTTAATGACTCCAATGGCTTTTTGAAAATCAAGTTGAATTAAGAGTTCCCCATAAGATTCCATCACAGCAGGAGTTTCCCAAACAGGTTGTTTTCTTTGGCCCTGGGAAATGTATTCAAATGCTTGCTTCACTCTGTTGATGTTTATTGATTACCCCTTTACATGTTGTTATATATTTCAGGACAAAGACATGTAAAAATGTAGATACAGTAGAATCTGGGTCCACAAACACATTTTATTTTGGCTAATGACAGCATCAGTTGTACTCAAGTTTCAGTGCTGTGAACGGTTTGAAAATTAAATTTCAGTGGTGTTAAGAAGCCTAGGCATATTACAGTAGAAATGAAGAGAGAAATAAAAACTAAACATGAGGTTGGTGTTCTTATTTATGATCTCACCAAGCAGTACGACATAGCTGAATCTGTGATGTGTACTACTATAAAAGAACAAGGTTGCACTAATGAAGGCTGATGAGTTTAAGGGAGGGGCTGTGTTAATAAAGCAGATTTCTCAAGTGTTAAAAAAAGTAGAGAAGTAGGGCAATTATTGTCAGCCTCCAAGCAAGTAATCAAACCACTTCCTGAGATACAAAGAAGAGAAGAAAATACAGACACAGTCACCTGACATTATTACGGAACGAGACTCTCCTTCGAAGGAGAAATCTTTCTCCTTTACCGTCTGCCTGTGCTAACCTCTACGGTCTGCCTGAGCTAGCCTCTACTGTCTGCCTGAGCTAGCCTCTACTGTCTGCCTGAGCTAGCCTCTACCGTCTGCCTGAGCTAGCCTCTACCGTCTGCCTGAGCTAGCCTCTACGTCTGCCTGAGCTAGCCTCTACGGTCTGCCTGAGCTAGCCTCTACCGTCTGCTTGAGCTAGCCTCTACTGTCTGCCTGAGCTAGCCTCTACCATCTGCCTGAGCTAGCCTCTACCATCTGCCTGTGCTAGCCTCTACCGTCTGCCTGAGCTAGCCTCTACCGTCTACCTGAGCTAGCCTCTACCATCTGAGCTAGCCTGTACCGTCTGCCTGAGCTAGCCTTTACCGTCTGAGCTAGCCTCTACTGTCTGCCTGAGCTAGCCTCTACCGTCTGCCTGAGCTAGCCTCTGTCTGCCTGAGCTAGCCTCTACCATCTGAGCTAGCCTGTACCGTCTGCCTGTGCTAGCCTTTACCGTCTGAGCTAGCCTGTACCCTCTGCCTGTGCTAGCTTTACCATCTGAGCTAGCCTCTACCGTCTGCCTGAGCTAGCCTCTACCGTCTGCCTGAGCTAGCCTGTACCGTCTGCCTGAGCTAGCCTCTACCATCTGAGCTAGCCTCTACCATCTGAGCTAGCCTCTACCCTCTGAGCTAGCCTCTCCCATCTGAGCTAGCCTCTACCATCTGAGCTAGCCTGTACCGTCTGCCTAGGCTAGCCTCTACCATCTGAGCTAGCCTCTACCGTCTGCATGAGCTAGCCTCTACCATCTGAGCTAGCCTCTACCGTCTGCATGAGCTAGCCTCTACCGTCTGCCTGAGCTAGCCTCTACCGTCTGCCTGAGCTAGCCTCTACCATCTGCCTGAGCTAGCCTCTACCATCTGCCTGAGCTAGCCTCTACCGTCTGAGCTAGCCTCTACCATCTGCCTGAGCTAGCCTCTACCATCTGAGCTAGCCTCTACCATCTAAGCTAGCCTCTACCATCTGATCTAGCCTCTACCATCTGATCTAGCCTCTACCATCTGATCTAGCCTCTACCATCTGAGCTAGCCTGTACCGTCTGCCTGAGCTAGCCTCTACCATCTGAGCTAGCCTCTACCATCTGCCTGAGCTAACCTCTACCATCTGCCTGTGCTAGCCTCTGCCGTCTCCCTGAGCTAGCCTGTACCATCTGCCTGAGCTAGCCTGTACCGTCTGCCTGAGCTAGCCTTTACCGTCTGAGCTAGCCTCTACCGTCTGAGCTAGCCTCTACTGTCTGCCTTAGCTAGCCTCTACCGTCTGAGCTAGCCTCTACTGTCTGCCTGAGCTAGCCTCTATCGTCTGCCTGTGCTAGCCTCTACCGTCTGCCTGTGCTAACCTCTACCGTCTGCCTGAGCTAGCCTCTACCGTCTGCCTGAGCTAGCCTCTACCATCTGCCTGTGCTAGCCTTTACCGTCTGAGCTAGCCTGTACCCTCTGCCTGTGCTAGCTTTACCATCTGAGCTAGCCTCTATCGTCTGCCTGAGCTAGCCTCTACCGTCTGCCTGAGCTAGCCTCTACCATCTGAGCTAGCCTCTACCATCTGATCTAGCCTCTACCATCTGAGCTAGCCTCTACCATCTGAGCTAGCTTCTACCATCTGAGCTAGCCTGTACCGTCTGCCTGAGCTAGCCTCTACCATCTGAGCTAGCCTCTACCGTCTGCCTGAGCTAGCCTCTACCGTCTGCCTGAGCTAGCCTCTACCGTCTGAGCTAGCCTCTACCATCTGAGCTAGCCTCTACTGTCTGCCTTAGCTAGCCTCTACCGTCTGAGCTAGCCTCTACTGTCTGCCTGAGTTAGCCTCTACCGTCTGAGCTAGCCTCCACTGTCTGCCTGAGATAGCCTCTACCATCTGAGCTAGCCTGTACTGTCTGAGCTAGCCTGTACTGTCTGAGCTAGCCTGTACCGTCTGTCTGAGCTAGCCTGTACCGTCTGTCTGTGCTAGCTTCACCATCTGAGCTAGCCTCTACCGTCTGTCTGAGCTAGCCTCTACCGTCTGCCTGAGCTAGCCTCTACCATCTGTGCTAGCCTTTACCATCTGAGCTAGCCTGTACCGTCTGCCTGTGCTAGCTTTACCATCTGAGCTAGCCTCTACCGTCTGCTTGAGCTAGCCTCTACCGTCTGTCTGAGCTAGCCTCTACCGTTTGCCTGTGCTAGCCTCTGCTGTCTACCTGTGCTAGCAACTTTAAACCACAAAGATAAAGCTATACTGTATATTTTATAAATTTTGTCACATAAATACATTTAAAAAGTAAAAAAAAAAATGTGTTTCTGGGACAGGCGAACAGATTAAGTGTGCATTGATTTCAATGGGAAAAATGTTTCTGATCCTAGACATTTGTTTTGTGAACGGAGTTAAAGAACAAATTAAGTTTGTGACCTGAGCTACAACTGTACATTAAACCCCCCTCCAAAATTATTATAACTTTTATATAATTTTTTTTGGGAAGATTTCCTCCCAAAATTTCCACAGGTTTGTGACTGATATATATTTAGCATTCACTGTGCGAAAGGGTTAAAGCTATGCATCTTGCAATCTCCAGAAAGCTACACCCGCCTTTTATCTACAGTACCTGTCTGGATAGGCCAAATAAGACAGATTAACAAATGACATGTCATTTTTAACATTTATGATTTTTTTTGCCTATCATCATGCCCTGAGACAAGTAGCTTTCCGTCATTTTTAACATTTATGATTTGTTTGGCCTATCAGCATGCCCTGAGACAAGTAGCTTTCTGTCATTTTTAACATTTATGATTGTGTGTGCCTATCAGCATGCCCTGAGACAAGTAGCTTTCCGCCACATTCACAAAGTGTTGGGCATAGATCTCCTGCCAGACACCAAGTTTCCAGCAAAACTATTTTTCAACCGCAAGAGAAGACAGAGCAACAGCACAGGGGATGAAGGTCAGTCCTATTCTCAAGCTCAGCCACCATGTTTAGATTAGCAATTGCCTCCACTAAGCAAGAGACAACTGCTGAGTGAAGGTGTGTCATGTATTTAAACTGTGTGTTCCCCTGTGGGTTTCGGGGTCACATTTGGGGGGATGAAGAATAGACCCACTGCCTCCCTAACAAGCATGTCTTAAGAATAAGGTGAAATTAGAGGGTTTCCTTCAAAGTTGGAGTGCATTCCCCTGACAGTCGAGGAACCAACGGTCTACATACAGATAAGCCAGCTCTATTAAACGCAAGTACACGCAAGACCCGGGTTCTGGAATGGGAGTGAAGTCCACAAGTGGATGAACAGCCAGAACTTTATGCCGGATTTAGAGCCGAGGAACACTGAGAAAAAGAAGAAGTAGACTGTTGATTCAATTCATTTAGTCCAAAACAACACGTGATAAGTGATTAGTTCTTTCCCCTTGATCCCCAGCATAATGTTAAAGGCCTAATACTTTGCAGGTTATTGTTCTTTGCTTCTCCAAATGGTCCTAGTTATACCATTGAAATTACACAACAGCAATAAAGGAATACATAAAGAAAAACAAAAAAGAAATGAAAATTGTCTGGCTCAGAAGATACTGAGTTTGAAGTGTGAAAAAATAGTGAAAATGATTTCAGGAAAGATTTACATTTCTTATACCAGCAGATAAATAACATGTAGGAAAACACCTAATACCACTAGATGTTTAAAATCAAAGGATGGCATAACATTAATATAACAGGTAATGTAATTATAGACAAACAAAACTGATAGAAGAACTATGAAGTGAAGAACTGGTGAGTTTTTAGTTTATGCATATACTCGTTCAGACCATTATTTGCTTTAAAAAAAAGCTTTTATCTCGAGCTGTAAAAGATGCCTCCCCTTTTTTTTGTGCAGTCTCATACTAACTCCTGTCATGCATGTTTTATTTAATTCATACATCTTTTAATAGGTAATAATGAACACCTTCAACCACAAATAAATATTAATTACAAGTGTTCTTGATTTATACCTACATTTCTAAACAACAATAACTTGCATTTTTTGGGAAAATAATATAGTGGAAATATACAATATGTTTGTAGAGACATAAAAGTTAAATAGCTTCTGATTGTGGGTATAAAGGTTATAGATATTTTTAACTCGCTGTAGAAGAGGATGGCTAGGAAAGTAACTGTATGAAAACATTAATAGATAAATGTTTTGTTGTGAACATCTTTGCCCAGTTAATACTTTTAATTTTGTGACATTTGTAGTGACGTTGTCCTAGACAAGGTAGACATGTTGTACATGCTGTCAGTGACACTGTTGAATGTCAGCAATTTACAATTTTGTGTGGAAGTTTTCATATTTCCATAGTAAAATGTTAATTTGCAACATTACTAACAAGGAGAAAACGAAGGTGGGGGTTTCACAGTAACCTTTGACCTAAAGTACCTTGCAACATTTTGTGTGGTTTCACAGATGGTATTTACAGGCAGGGGGAAACCTTAGACTAGATTTGTTTGGCTCACCGACTCCTTTAATAAATTAGTTTTCTTCTGTTTTTTTTATAAATAATAAAGAAAATTGTTGCAAATAAGACATGCTCGAAATTGCAGATTTAAAAAAGATCTATGAAAATGATAACTCCTTAAAAAAATGTTATGTTTTGGATTTTGTCAATAAGTTAGTGCCTTCAACTCTTTTAAGCAACACAATGTATAAGTGACACCATCCCTTGATTTCTTACCATAGCATAATGAGATCTCTTGCATTTAACATTTAGTCTGAACATTCTAAAGAAATCTGGCTTCGCCAATGTAATTACCACAGTGCGTATTACCACATGAAAAGTAATGCATTAATCTATTTTTTCCATCATGATTATTTATTCGCTTAAACATGTCCTTTGAAAGTTTTTGGTACTGAGAGTTCATATTGTACCCTTTATAGTTATTTTGTCATAGACAGAACACACGCAGTTGCCTGTAATCACAGACTAGAACTTTCAGGTTAGCATGCACAAACTATGACACTGTTGACTGTCAGCAATTTACAGTTTTATGTGGAAGTTTTCAAATTTCCATATTAAAGTGTAAATTGCAACATTATTAACAAGGAGGAAACGAAGGCAAGGGTTTCACAGTAACCTTTGACCTAAAGTACCTTGTAACATATCGTCTTCATGTGTCTTGCTAGATGATATCACAGGCAGTAGGAGGCATGCAGACTAGAGGTTCCCAAACTCGATTGGCAAACATACTTTTTTTAAGTTAAAAATATATATATTTTTTGGTGAAACCAAACAACAATTACACACTTCTCTCATTATAGAACAGGCATTGATCATATGCAAATAGTAGCTAATTGTGTGTGGATATTTCTATCTGTATATATTAAATAAGAGAGAAGATAGCACACATCCCTGCCTCATCCCTGTATGTGATTGTAAACATATCAGACATGCCTTCTTGTGTTCTCACTGCGCTTTGGGAAGTGTGTTACAAGGCCATGATGTTAGCTAGCAGCTGTCCTTGTATCCCAGAATCCTCAAGAATAGTCCACAGTTTGTGTCTGTCTTACTCTAACGTTTTTTCTTGATCAACAAACACAATATTCAGTTCATCGTTATATTCAGTGGTTTTCTCCCACACTTGTCTTAGTGTTATTAATGCATCTGTGCAACCTTTTCCTTCCTGAAACCAAATTATGATGTACTTGGGTATTGTTCCGCTATAGGTTTAACTCTTTGTTCTAATAACTTTGCATACATGTTTCCTGTGTGGCTCAAGAGTGATATACCTCTGTTCGATGCACAGTCTACCAAAATGGTGGAGTAAACATGAATATGATCATTCATTAAACCCCCCAAAAATATGCTGTTTTGGATTTCCTCACTCAGTTAGTACCTTAACTCTTTTAGTCCTAAACAGCTCTGTGTGTAAGGGACACCATCCCTTGATTTCTGTCTATAGCATAAGGTCTCTTGCATTTTACATTTAGTCTCAACATTCTAAAAAATCTGGCTTCTCCATGTAATTACCACAGTGCATATTGCCACATGAAAAGTAATAATTCATCCTTTTTTCCGTCCTGATTATTTAATCGCTTAATCATATCCTGTAAAAGTTTCTGGTACTGGGAGTTCATATTGTACCCTTTATAGTTATTTTGTCATAGACAGAACACATGCAGTTGCCTGTAATCACAGACTAGAACTTTCAGGTTAGAATGCACAAACTGTGACACTGTTGATTGTCAGCAATTTACAGTTATGGGTGGAAGTTTTCTGATTCCCATTGTAAAGTGTAAATTGCAACATTATTAACAAGGAGGAAACGAAGGCAGGGGTTTCACAGTAACCTTTGACCTAAAGTACCTTGTAACATTTCATCTTCATGTGTCTTGCTAGATGATATCACAGGCAGTAGGAGGCATGCAGACCAGAGGTTCCAAAACTCGATTGGCAAACATACTTTTTTTAAGTTAAAAATATATATATTTTTTGGTGAAACCAAACAACAATTACACACTTCTCTTATTATAGAACAGGCATTGATCATATGCAAAAAGTAGCTAATTGTGTGTGGATCTAATTATTTCTCTGGAAAGTTCCTCATTTTCTGGATTTTCTGCTTTAAATCTGGCCTTTTTTTATTTCTATCTGTATATATTAAATAAGAGAGAAGATAGCACACATCCCTGCCTCATCCCTGTATGTGATTGTAAACATATCAGACATGCCTTCTTGTGTTCTCACTGCGCTTTGGGAAGTGTGGTACAAGGCCATGATGTTAGCTAGCAGCTGTCCTTGTATCCCAGAATCCTCAAGAATAGTCCACAGTTTGTGTCTGTCTTACTCTAACGTTTTTTCTTGATCAACAAACACAATATTCAGTTCATCGTTATATTCAGTGGTTTTCTCCCACACTTGTCTTAGTGTTAATAATGCATCTGTGCAACCTTTTCCTTCCTGAAACCAAATTATGATGTACTTGGGTATTGTTCCGCTATAGGTCTAACTCTTTGTTCTAATAACTTTGCATACATGTTTCCTATGTGGCTCAAGATTGATATACCTCTGTATGATGCACAGTCTACCCTCATGGCAGAGTAAACATGAAAATGATAATTCATTAAACCAAAAAAATGTGCTGTTTTGAATTTCCTCACTCAGTTAGTACCTTAACTCTTTTAGTCCCAAGCAGCTCTGTGTGTGACACCATCCCTTGATTTCTGTCTATAGCACAATAAAGTCTCTTGCGATTTACTTTTAGTCTCAACATTCTGAAGTAATCTGGCTTCTCCAGTGTAATTACCACAGTGTGTGTAGCCACACGAAAAGTAATGCATTCAGGCTTTTTTTTGGGGTCATGATTATTTCTTCGCTTAGGCATATCCTGTAAAAGTTTCTGGTACTGAAAGTTCATATTGTAATCTTTATAGTTATTTTGTCATAGACAGAACACTCACTAGCCTGAAATCACAGACAGAACTGTCAGGTTATAATGCACAAACTGTCACACTGTTGACTGTCAGCAATTCACAGTTTTGGGTGGAAGTTTTCATATTTCCATATTAAAGTGTAAATTGCAACATTACTAACAAGGAGGAAACGAAGGCAGGGGTTTCACAGTAACCTTTGACCTAAAGTACCTTGTAACATATCGACTTTATGTGTCTTGCTAGATGATATCACAGGCAGTAGGAGGCATGCAGACCAGAGGTTCCCAAACTCAATTGGCCAATATACTTTTTTTTAAACAAAAAAAGTAAATATTTTTTTTAAACCACACAATTACGCAGACCCCTTCTAGAAATCTATATTCTTTAAGCGTGCGAACAGAAAGATGCAGTGGTAAATTTGTGTTCCTAAATGTGTGTGTGTGTGTGTGTGTTTTCTTACGTGTTACACAATAAAGAAATTTGGCCTACAAAGGACAATTTGTTGCTTGAAATTGCAATTGTTTTTTAATCCACCATCAATTTTTAAGGACATCAGAATCTTAAGGTAAAAGAAGGATGCTTTAAAACCAGTCTGTATCAAAAGATGTAATATTTTAAACATTCTAGCTAGCCAATCCTTTTCATCTTGTAGCATTTGTAGTGGGTTTTTCCTCGGCAAGATAGGAACTTTAGTGTGTAGCCAAAGACAAGACAAGAACTTTAGTGTGTAGTCAAAGACAAGACAAGAAATTTAGTGTGTAGTCAAAGACAAGACAAGAAATTTAGTGTGTAGTCAAAGACAAGACAAGAAATTTAGTGTGTAGTCAAAGACAAGATAACACCTTTAATGTGTAGTCAAAAACAAGATAACTTTAATGTGTAGTAAAGACAAGATAAGAACTTAAGTGCATAGTCATATACAAGATAGGAACTTTATATGTGTAGTCAAAGACAAGACGAGAACTTTAGTGCTTAGTCATATACAAGATAAGAACTTTAATGTGTAGTCAAAGTCAAGACAAAAACTTTAGTGCGTAGTCATATACAAGATAAGAACTTTAATGTGTAGTCAAAGACTAGAAATTTCAGGTTATGATGTTGTACAAACTGGCATTTTTTAATGTCAGCAAATTACAGTTTTATATGGGACATTTTATATTTCTATAGTAGAATATAAATTGCAGTCACTTACAAGGAGGAAATGAAGGCAGGGGTAGCACAGTAACCTTTGACCTAAAGAACCTTGTAACATATCATCATCATGATTAATTCCATAGGGTCTTCTTCTGCAGTCACTTAACTGTAAACCACTACACAACTTGCTACTTTTAAGAGTGAACACAAGAAGAAGTCCGGTAGAAGATCCTGGTGATCTTCCATGTCCATTTCTAGCAGATCCTTAGTTCGTAATCTTTTACGACATACTCAAACCTTTTTTAAACCCCCACCCCAGGAAGCTCTGGAACTCACATGGGAATTTCAGTGTCTGAAACATGTTTATATTTTAATTTAATGAGCAGTTTGCAAGAACTTACATTGCTGTATACTGTTTGTTCCCCAGGTGCTAAAAAGAAGTACCGTAAGGAGAAAGCTGCAGAGTTGCCAGTGAAAGCATCATAGATTTAATTACTAATATCAATCGCAGGAGTTTTTTGTTGTTGTTATGTGGTCAGAGTGACTCGTTTCAAACTTTGGTCAATTTTATAATACTGAAAATATGTTCAGTCAGCTGCTCAAAAAAGTCTTTAGCAGAAACATTTTTTAAATTGTTTTTTTTTTCATCTTTGCAACATCCACATATGTTTCCTGTTTACTGTGCATACATGGTATGGGTTATGTTGACTGCATGGGTGACTTTTTGTTCCTGGGAGAAATTCGTTGACATCTGTGAGCATGGGAGCTTGTTTCATGAATGTCCGAGTACGAATGTTTTTGTTTTTGTTTAACTTGCGTATCCTTCACAGGACGCTGAAGAACCAACCCCAGCAGCCCCTGGCTGTTGTGGTTTTTCTAGGCAAATTTACGTGCAGTAGTTTGCCATTGCTTACTGGATGGTCGGCTCTCGGTACCACGGTTCAAACCATCCTCAAGACAAACCTTCCGCAGCAGGGATCGAACCCGGCACCCCTGCATTATGAAGCGCGTTCGCAACGCCTAAGCCACAGGGGCTGACAAATGTTTTAGGGATATTATAAATTATTTTGTCATCATTTGTCTGAGATGAGCATGATAACCTGTGGCTTCATGAGGTAATTGTCATATATATTAGTTGGATGTATCGTGAACATTTTAAAGTGAATTACATTGCCCTGTTTTGTCTAGCATGTGATCAGTGCTTCTGTTTTTGACTGACATTTTTGGTAGGGTCAGCTTTACCTGGTCTTTGACTGTCGACGATCTAGCTGCAAGACAGCAGGGTTGTATCTCTCTTTGTCTGAGTCTTCTTCCTTGACCTGCCCGACCTGGAAAACTACCAGTAGAGAAGCTACCATCACTGGAACTTTTAAACCCTTCTACCGTACCGCCAAGATGAAGTCACCTCACACAGAGAGTGTAATGAGTACTTGTTAACACATACTCACTTACAGAAGACATGGAAATCCACTGCAGTTGAAGTCTAACATGCATAAGAAGTACTCATTTTGTATTGGTAGTCAGAAGTCCCAGGTCTGCCTGCTGTCTACTGCTGGCTTATAAAGACACAGTCTGTGATGATTGAGAGGCCCAATATATGGAAGTGAGGTTAAATAGTCATCAGCAGGAGGTGACGATTCCTTGGGCGAACCCAGTACTAGAGCACCATGTATTGGTTCTGCATTTATAGAAACCTCTTCGGATGGTGGGGAATGCTCATAATCTGCCCCTGCCTTCTCTTGAGGCTGATCAGCATTGCCTGGCTGCTCTGGACAGGACTGGGGGAAGGGGGTGACACCACCTGTCAACTAGGAAACAAAGATGACCTCACATCATTGAGACTGCAGTGTTCCACAAAACTAACCGGGAAGACTAACCCGGGCAACAAATGCCTGTGGAAGTTGGATGTGTCTGCAAACAGGCACAACACATTCACTTCTTCAGATGAGTGCAGAAGAAAATACTAAAGACGAGAACTCAGTTAACATAAACAAAATTATCTGTTATTCTTAGTCTCCAGTTAGCAGTGTAAAACACACACTTGAATTTTCATTGGAATTCATATTAATGAGATTTTACTGTATTTGATTTGGAGATTTTAAGGAAGAATTTGTTGTTTATATTATTTAGCTACATGTATATCATAATTTGTCACTCCTTGAGGAAATTATAATGTTATTTCAAGAAAAATTCTCATCCAAATTATTTGCTTCGATGAGCTGTTAGTCATTATTATTATTTTATTTTTGTTTTTATCATCATCATCGTATTGTAGTAGTTCATTTGCAGAATGTCACTGCCATCATGGTCTGTAGAAACACTCTTGTTCACCTAAAGTCAGAAGTTAAAGTTGAGAGGTTCGATTAATTGCACCGGGTTTTATCCCTTATGGCACAGTCTCTCCCTGCAGAACGGCTATTGCCTGCCAAGAACCTCACACAAAGCACGAGTACCATAGTTCCAGTGAGGAACCCTAGCGGTCTCCATAAAAATCGTGAACTGAGCGACTCAGGTGTTGAATGAACCCTCAACCTTCATAGTGCAAGGCAAATGGCTTGATCATATCACCATGGAGACCCTCACAGCTCTTGGCCCCTTTTATGCATCATACCCAAAGGTGTCCTGTATCCACTGTCATCCTGGTCAGATCTTTCCTTGTTTTCCAGGAATTTTGCCCTTAATGACTATTCTTTCTAATCACAGTGACATTCAGTAGGGCTAAGAGTTTCAGTTAACAGGCAACATCACAGAATTTTCGGCATTGCCAAAATAATGTCTTCCCCCATCTTCAGCAGCCAGTACCTAACATCACAGCACCTGGGGATATTCCCAAAAGCACGTCTTTCCTCATCTTCAGCTGCCATTATCCCACATCACAGCATCTGGGGACATTCCCAAAAGCACTTCTTCCCTAATCTTCAGCTGCCATTATCCCACCTTACAGCATCTGGGGACATTCCCAAAAGCACTTCTTCCCCCATCTTCAGCTGCCATTATCCCACCTCACAGCATCTGGGGACATTCCCAAAAGCACTTCTTCCCCCATCTTCAGCTGCCATTATCCCACCTCACAGCATCTGGGGACATTCCCAAAAGCACTTCTTCCCCCATCTTCAGCTGCCATTATCCCATCTCACACATCTGGGGACATTCCCAAAAGCATTCTTCTGAGGCCATTATCCCCAAAAAACAGCATTCTTCCCAAAAACACTCTTCCCTCATCTTCAGATGCCATTATCCCACCTTACAGCATCTGGGGACATTCCCAAAAGCACTTCTTCCCCCATCTTCAGCTGCCATTATCCCACATCACAGCATCTGGGGACATTCCCAAAAACACTTCTTCCCTCATCTTCAGATGCCATTATCCCACCTCACAGCATCTGGGGACATTCCCAAAAACACTTCTTCCCCCATCTTCAGCTGCCATTATCCCACCTCACAGCCCTCCTAGACATTCCTAAAACCACTTCTTTCCCCTTCTTCAGCAATCAGATTTTCTCTGTTAAAAAAAAAAAAACCCACAGTAGTTTAAAGAAAAAATGTTGCTGAAGTTAATGAGAATGATAAATTGTTGTTTCACAATGTAGTTACATCATTTGTTGGTTGTTTCCTATTTCAGAAACTGTTGACTTTTTGGCAGTTAAAAGAAAGAAAGAATGGGCTTTTGAGTTGAAATGCTATAGAAAGACTATCAGAATATGATGAACAGAGAAGAAAATAAGTATTAACATTCTAACAGATCTCAACATTAAGAAAGATTGGCTAGTAAATAGCGTCATATCTCAAAAGCTGAAATATTTTGACAATGTCAAGCGCCTCGGCAGATTGAAGAAAATAGTAGCAGAAGACTTGGTAATAGGAAGGCAAGGCAGGGGCCGACCAGCACGATGATGGGCACAGGATATGAGTGACTCCTTGGGTATAAAGGTGCATGAGGTGGGAGAGCTATTAAGAGACCGTGTTTCTTTCAGGCAGACCTCGTTGAAAGCAACGTTCTGCAAAAGACCTGCTACATGATGAAAGGTTTATACCTTAGAAGTTTGAGATGAGGCCAGGAAGTTTGATTTCGTCTAGAGAATAACATGATCAGTTTTGGTCTCTTTAATCACCTTTGTGTTTGTGATTCCATGTGTGGGTTCCGGGGCTCCATTGCGGGGAAATTAAGAATAGACCCACTGCCTATCCAAAAGCATGTCATGAGAGCAACTAATTGGGGCGTCTTTTTAAGTTGAAATGCATCTGCTTGACAGGCAAGAAACCAACAATTTGCATGCAGGTAAGACAGATCTGTAAAACAAATGTGCATGTAACCCTCAGGTTTGGAACAAGGCCAAAGTCCAAAGATGGATAAACAACCGGAACTTTCCGCCAGAGTTTACAGCCAGTGAATGTGAAGAAGAAAAATACTCTTCTTATTTTCTCTACTCCTGGAATTCCTTGTGGTGTCAGGGCAAAAAGAGATCTCTAGAACAGGCTCTACTGTTTGCTTCATATAAAGTACTTTTGAGTGTCTCTGATATTTCTGTTGTCCATATTCTATGTGGTTGACCTCTGGCTCAGTTACCATTGTATCTGTATAACATTGCTCTCTGTGGTGCCCTGTCTAATGCTAATCTTGTTACATGGCCAAACCATTTGATTTGTTGTCTACCTATAAAGTTCAGTATTGGTTTTGTGCCGACACCCTCCACATATTGTTTCCTCATTACACCTAGCATAGTACCTAAACATTTCATTTCTGACGTGACTATTTTCCTTCTGTTTTCTGAAGCCAGTGTCCATGTTTGACTTTGATAGAATAGTGATCGTGAGAATATTGTATTGAACAGTGTTCTTTTTGGTTTTCATGTTCCCATGCATTTCAAAATTGGGTGCTGTTTGGCCTAAAACTTGATTGGCTATATTGCATCTTTGTTGGATTTCTTTATTAATTCTGCCGTCTTCTGAAAAAATGCTCCCCAAGTATGTAAAATCTTTCGCCTGCTCTAACTGGTGTTCAGTTGATACTGGTGGGTCTTCCTTTTCTGGAGAATATCATCACTTCTGTTTTATCTACGTTCACCTGCATACCGTAGTTGTGACATTCTGAGTGGAGTCTATTAATATGTTCTTACAACTGTACTGCTGTTGGTGCTATGATTGCCTGGTCATCGGTGAAAACCAGTCCATTGAGTAATTCTCCGATGTTGTCCCCTTCACTAATGTTAGCTGATTTGCAAATTTGGTCCACATATGTGATGAACAGTAGTAGTGCTAGAACACACCCCTGTCTCACTCCAGATCTAATGTAGAACTGTTCTGACATTCTTGTATTTGTTCTAACTAGAAGTATACTTGTGATAATAATATTTTGTCCAGTATCCTAGTAGTCTGATATATTATTACTAGTAGTGTAGGTCTCCCTGGCGAAGTGGTCAAGCCGTTGTGGGTTCGTTTCATGGTTGCATCATTAAGTTCACGAGTGCAATTTTTGCAGAGATCCCCAGGGATCGTCACCAGAGCTATGAAGTTTGTGCTATGGGCAGCTGACTGGCTGTTCTGCGGACATAGACCGAGCCATATAGGATAAAACTGTGCAACGAAGTCCATCCTCCTGACTTTAACCTTTCATTATTGCTAGTTCTATAGCATCCACTTATTGATATAGTTTGATGTAGCATTGTCTTTGCACTTATACTGCTTTATTACAGTGTTTGTTTTATATATTTTTAAAAATATGTGTCGTTTATATTTATGGAATGTTTTTAACACATTTTTTCATATTAGCAGTAGAATCTAGGTAGTTATGAGAATCTGTTAGCATTGGCAGTTTGTAGTGTAAAGGGATTTTGTTTGGGTAGGTTAAAAACAAAGAACAGCTGTCTGGCATTGGTAATCAATGTCGACAGCTGTTTCTGTCATGTACTGTCTGTAATTTTTGTCATGAACAAACTGTTCAATATCTTTTCTATTGATCTCTCTCTGCCTCATTGGGTTCTCCTCTTTGTGTGAACATAACGCTGTTATATTATTGAGGGTTTCTTTTCATGAACTTGTCACAGTATCAAACTCAGACCTTTGGACTGCCTTAGTTAGTTTTGCGTACCTGTTAGCTGACCACAGCTTCACTAGAGAGAAATTTACAGGAGGGTAAAATGAGGAAGTACTGAGTGTTAGGTTAGAGCAGTACCGAGATTGAGAAAGTGGATGAGAGTTAATTAAGTGAATGAGACATTGAGAAGGTTTAGTATTAATTAGAATGAGCCCAGTTGTTTTGTGTGCCTGGTAGGTCATCGGTGAAAAGATACAGTTGGCACCAGTGATGAAGCAAATGTGTCTGTTCTTCTTCTGCCATGTCTTTCAGTGAAGCCTAAGCCCTCAACCAGCTCCAGCCAAGCCATCCTATCATTCAACATCACCTGCAACTCACCCTGTGTTCTCCCTATCTTTTTTAACTCACTTTCTTGTTCCCTTCTCCTAGTGTGTGTGTTTTTCCCACTTGGAAGGGGGAGGGGGTTCTGCCTTTATTCCTTTGATTGTATGGGTTCCAGTGCAGAGATATTCTGCTTGTGGGTTCCAGTGCAGAGATATTCTACCTGTGGGTTCTAGTGCAGAGATATTCTACCTGTGGGTTCTAGTGCAGAGATATTCTACCTGTGGGTTTCAGTGCAGAGATATTCTACCTGTGGGTTTCAGTGCAGAGATATTCTACCTGTGGGTTCCAGTACAGAGATATTCTACCTGTGGGTTCCAGTGCAGAGATATTCTACCTGTGGGTTCCAGTGCAGAGATATTCTACTTGTGGGTTTCAGTGCAGAGATATTCTACTTGTGGGTTCCAGTGCAGAGATATTCTACTTGTGGGTTCCAGTGCAGAGATATTCTACCTGTGGGTCCAGTGCAGAGATATTCTACCTGTGGGTTCCAGTGCAGAGATATTCTACTTGTGGGTTCCAGTGCAGAGATATTCTACCTGTGGGTTTCAGTGCAGAGATATTCTACTTGTGGGTTCCAGTGCAGAGATATTCTACCTGTGGGTTTCAGTGCAGAGATTTCTACCTGTGGGTTTCAGTGCAGAGATATTCTACTTGTGGGTTTTAGTGCAGAGATATTCTACTTGTGGGTTCCAGTGCAGAGATATTCTACCTGTGGGTTCTAGTGCAGAGATATTCTACCTGTGGGTTTCAGTGCAGAGATATTCTACTTGTGGGTTCCAGTGCAAAGATATTCTACCTGTGGGTTCCAGTGCAGAGATATTCTACCTGTGGGTTTCAGTGCAGAGATATTCTGCTTGTGGGTTCCAGTGCAGAGATATTCTACCTGTGGGTTCCAGTGCAGGGATATTCTACTTGTGGGTTCCAGTACAGAGATATTCTACCTGTGGGTTTCAGTGCAGGGATATTCTACTTGTGGGTTCCAGTACAGAGATATTCTACCTGTGGGTTCCAGTGCAGAGATATTCTACTTGTGGGTTCCAGTGCAGAGATATTCTACTTGTGGGTTTCAGTGCAGAGATATTCTACTTGTGGGTTCCAGTGCAGAGATATTCTACTTGTGGGTTTCAGTGCAGAGATATTCTACCTGTGGGTTCCAGTGCAGAGATATTCTACCTGTGGGTTTCAGTGCAGAGATATTCTACTTGTGGGTTCCAGTGCAGAGATATTCTACTTGTGGGTTCCAGTGCAAAAATATTCTAGTTATCCAGAAGAATCTTAGCACAGTGCCTAGACTTGGTGATATCAAGGATCCAAAAGTGTGTGTGTGCCAGAATCACAGGCTATAAATTATTTGTTTATTACACACACACAAAACCCCCCCCCCCCCCCCCCCCTCCCCCTATCCCCCTTCTAGCAACCTGTTTGGCCTGCTCTAAGGAATTGTTAACTGCTGAAGGATATTTAAATTGTCCAAAACCTGTTGTTGTGTGTGAGAGCACGTGTGGGCACCTTTGAGAAGGTTAGATGCTGGATCCAGTAACTCAGGATCAAGGATCTCTGTGTGTTCAAAACTGAGACTGATTCAGATTATGAGGTTTTAATTTATTTGACATTTGATGTTGAAAGATTGTTGCATTTATTATTTTGACATTTTCTGATGTTGTACATAGTTTTAATTTTGTACTGCTTTGAGTTTGATTAGTTTGAAATAAACTGTTTGATTGTGACATGCAAAAAAACTGATTATCAGTAATTATATCTTTATAAGTGAGTATGTGTACGTTTGCAACTAGAAAATGTTATGGGTAGTACAGGTGGCTGGAGTGATATTGAAAAAACAAAAACAGAAAGAAAAAAACCTGAGTTCCTATTATTTCATTTGTCTATGAAACAAAATTGGAGTAGAAATATATAACTGTACTTAATATGCCTCGGAAAACATTACTTTTTAAAAAGACCATGAACAAATATTAGACCAAATGAAAAGTAGAACGAGTCAACTTGACAATATCACAAACAAAAAAGTGAACACAGACACAAAGTCTTCATCAAGATATTACATTAACACATACCACAAGTACAAAAAAACAAACAACAACAACACATAAGATCAATTTACTGACCAACCTTCATAGAAATCACATTTCTGTCTGGCCAGGGAAATATCTGACAGGCATTTGGCCACAGAAAATAAATACTGGCAAGAAAAGCCATGAGCAACAAGGGTCGTAACTCAAAAGATATATAAAACTGTTGGATGTTAAATACCTTAGGTGAACTGGCACCCATTTTTGATAGGGCAGTTCTTGAGAGACTTAGAGACTCTGTCACTGGCATAGCTAGATTTGGTGGTCTTAACCACCATTTCAAGGACACCTTGGTTATCCATCACTTAAAAACAAATTCTTGCCTCAGTGGAGATTCCAGGAAAGTGTGCTTGCTAGCCACCCTGCTACTGCACCTCCCTTACAATCACAGTAAGAGTATTTACAGTAACTTCATTTCCCAGTTGTAAAACTGGATCAGGTTGAGGAGACCCTCTCAGAAAACCTGAGTGGAAGCCCATCTTTTGGATGTGGCACTGGGAAGTAGGACATCTTGACAGAACCTTCGACAAGTTCCCAGCTACATGAGCGAACAATCTCAACCACAAATACTCGCAGGAACATCATCGCAAACTCCTTCCCCAAACATAATCGTGGGCCACCTCCAAAGGGAAGAAAATGAAACTTCTCGTCTGGGTACTTATGATCAATCCAGCGATCTGGGTTGAACTTGTTTGTGTCTTCAAAGATATTTGAGGTTTGCTGGGTTTCTCGGATGCTGTAAGCAATAGTCCAGCCTGCAGGAATGTGGTAGTTCTGTTCAAAATGAAGAAAAATTGTTTGATTGAGAAATGGAATTGCAGGAGTACAACTGTTGACAGTACAAATATCTACAATTACTACTAAATATAGAAGTACGTGGGCTTTAACTGTTGATAGTACAGGTATCTACAATTACTATTAAATATGGAACTGCGTGAGTTTAACTGCTGATAGTACACAAATTCTACAGTTACTACTAAATAAGGAACTACATGAGTTTACTTGATGACAGTAAAAATAGCTACATTACTGCCAAATAAAGAACAGCAGCAGCAACTTCAAAAAAAAAAAAAACAGTAGTAGCAGCAACAGTGCCAACCACAAACCCAACAACAACCGAAATAATGCCAACAACAACTCCAACAATACCAGCAACCTAAAAAAGGCTAACAACAACCAAGACAATACCAACATTAGCACAAACAATTGCAACAGCAGCAACAATGTCAACATTTTTTTAAAGCAACAACAGTAAAAACAAATTTACAGTAATACAGGAGCAATATTAAAAACATCAACAAAAACTAGTAGCAGGAGCAACATAAATAATGGTAACAGCAACAAAAATAATTATAGCAGCAACATAAATAATGGCAGCAGCAGCAACATAAATAATGGAAGCAGCAGCAACATAAAAAATGGTAGTAGCAACAACATCAACAACACAGACAACAGTGGTAGCAACAACACAAACAACAGTAGTAGAAAAAACAACAGCAATATCACAACAGTAGCAAAATAAACAACAGTAGCAGCAACATAACAGGAGCAGCAGCAACAACAGTGACAACAACAGCAATGCCAGTACCCCTTCCCCATCCCCCAAAAAAAAACATCAGTAACAACAGTTACACCATTGCCAACAAAAACAACAATCAGTTAAACAATCCTTTCTGTAAGATCACTTTTTATGACTAAAAAAAAAACAAAAACAAGGTATAACAAATACAATGTGCTTACATTCAGTGTGAATGACTTCAGTACAGTCCTATATCCCGCGCCAACAGGTGGAGACAGGCGAAGAACTTCCTTGACAACGCCATTCACATATCGCAGGTGTCCTAAGTTTGCTAGTGTCAGATCTAACTCTTGGCTTTGAGCCAGCCCGTGCTCTTCCAGTTCAGCTTGAACTTTTGTGACAACTTCACTTTTGAAAGATATGAAAACAGATGGATATATAAACAAAGCTTTTGTTAATAGGTATGAGATGGTTGCAGTGAGATGTCTATCAAATTAATTCAAGCAGCATAATTTTATTTTAGTTGGATTACTATTTGTTCTTGTCAAGCCTAAGGTCCAGGCTTCAAATCCATATCAAAGCAAACTGTTTCTAAAATTGACTTTGACTACAAACTCAACCTAATGTAAAATGGGTACTTAATACAGTATTCTGGGAAGTAAATACAGCGTGCAAGATCTTGACCACATCATCCATCAAGTGCTAAATGATCTATACAATTATAGATCTAGCTGTAAATACCAGATGTGCCAGTGGTCGGAGAAATATCCTTTACATTTTTTTAAGAACAATTTGTTTTGTACTTTTGTTGGAGAATAGAAAACTGATAATTTTATAATTTTGTCGCCACAGAGTTACGTCGGGTGGCCGTGTTAGCACAGTCGATAGGAGACTCGCTTTCAAATCCAGCTGCGACTTGCTGCAGCCCACAGTCGGTGTTCGACACCGTGCAGTTCCCGGGTTTCACCTAGCTTATAGGAAATGGGTACCAAAGTTAACACTCTGGGGTAAATGGAGGAACATCGCTGTAGCGATCGGAGTTGCGAGCAGACGGCGACACACGCGGACAGTTTCTTATCAGCTTTCCGTACTGGTGGCAGAGCACCTATGGTTTATAATCATGTGCAATGATGCTGGTTCACATCTCCTGACTTTATACCTTTACCTTTCACAGTGTTATGCCAAACATACAATTCAGTAGCAGGGCAACAGAACCTTTGGACTGTAGTTTCAGAAATGGGGAATTTGCATCAGCAAGCCCTGGCTAGAAACAGTTAACTAGTCAGAGCATCAGTGGCAAGCCGGCTATATTGGAACTAAGTCTTAACTCATTCTTGTTCTTTAAATTTGGTCAGTGTAATGCTATACTATCAGTGCAGTTTTAACAACACAATGTGGGTTAACAAAGTTTACGCAACATACCTGTGCTGGTTAAGGTAGATGAGAATAGATGTTGCAGCACTTGCTGTGGTTACATGCCCAGCAAACAGAAGCTCTAGGCACAGATCCATTAGGTCTGGAAGGTGCACAGAATGTTCTCCTTGGTTGTCCAGTAATCTAGACATGGCATCTTTGAAGCCATGTTGTGCAGACCCTTCATTTGAGTTCATTTTATGCATCTTGAGTTCAAGACATTCCTTGATATTTGCCAACAGAGTTTTCCGAGCTTCCATACCCTGTGTACAGAGAAAAAAAAACAATGCTTTACAATGAATGAAAATAACTCCCAGTCAGGGTAACCGGGCCCTCTTTTGAGAAAAACAAAATAAACCACCCACTGCCCCCTTCCCCAAGCATGCAGTGCAACTAATTAACTGAGAACAAAATACCTAGAATGTCTTTGCACTGGAACCCACAGGGCATATAAATAAAGCAAGACCCACAAACACATGGGGAAGGGAGTTAGAGAGTGAAGTTAAAAAGATGGGGAGGACATCCAGAGAGCTGCATGCGAGAGTGAAGGATAGAATGACTTGGCATGAGTTGGCTGAGGGCCTATGCTCCATGGGGTGTTACAAGGCAGAAGAAGAAGAAGAATTAGCAGTTTGCTGAAATCAGATATGTTGGGCTGATAGGCAGATACCACAATCTAGATGTAAGCCATAACACAACAAACCAACTGCTCTTTAAAGGTGGAGGCAACAGCAGTAGTAGCAGTAGCAGCAGCAGCAGTAGTAGCAATAATAGTAGAAGCAGTAGTAGTAGCCAGTGAGGAGTCCACATGTTAATAGGAGCAGTTGCAACCTGATTAAAGGCCCGGCAATGTTTTCCCCTTTGGTGTTAAATTGGTTCCAAAATCTGTACTCATACTCCACTGATTTAGTCTTTCAATGTATAGATTCTCTATTCGTTTGCGCTGTCGTATTTGATTCCAGAGAGTTTTCACCATGTCAGCTTTATCATAAAGTAACTCACTGCCCAGAGCAGCGGCAGCAGCCAAACTGTCAGCCTGCTCATTACCCTAGAATGCTCAAAATGAACATTAATAAGTGCTTTTAGAGTCTCAAACACAAAAACAGCTTCAATAATATCTCAAACACAAAAACAGCTTCAATAATATCTCAAACACAAAAACAGCTTCATTAATATCTCAAACACAAAGACAGCTTAAATGATATCTCAAACGCAAAGACAGCCTGAATAATATCTATCTGGTCAGCCCTAAGGTCCAGGATTCAAATCCATATCGAAGCAGACTGTTTCCAAAATTGACTTTGACTCCAAACTCAACCTAACCTATAATAGGAATACAGTATTCTGGGAAGTAAATACAGCGGGCATGAACACAGACAGCCTAAATGATACATCACTGTTGTTTCAATACCTTAGTGAATCCAAATCCTGGGTATTGCCGGGGGAATGAAAAAAGATTGTTTTCAAAGACTCTATAAACATCCAGAAGATTTCTTTGTTCTTTCGGTGTGAGACTGAATCCTAGAAGAGCTTCAACAGCCAGTGCAAATGACATATTTTTGCATTCTTGGTATCCAAAAACTATTTCCTGGCTACACCATGATTTGATACAAGTTTGAACAACCTGTAACAATATTCAAATCAAAAGGTCAGTGGTATTTAGGTGAAGTTTAAGCATTAACAAATTAATGTTGGCTATGAATTATTTTTCAAAACCAAATTTATTTTTCGACAACCCAAGCTTTTTCAGTACAATAACAAATCATAGCAGATGCAAAAGGTGATACAAATATCAAAGTGTAGTAAAACTTTGATTATCCGTCACCATCTGGATCATGGCTGTGACAGATAGCTAAATAGACAGATAACAGAAATCTCTAAATATGTGTGTACAGTTAGTTACCTCATTTCACTGAGAGATTTCAAGGACAGCGTCAAGCAATATTTAAAGTGAATGCAACTGTGCTTGTAACAATCTGTTATACTAACAATTTATTTCAGTTTAACTATAAAAAAAATAATTTTAAACCTTTTTTATTGAACAAAATGACAAGGACATTTTTGTTTTCATAAGCAATTTGTGCATTTAGCGTTGAACATCTAAGACGAAAAAGTATTTGAAACATTTCTTCTCAGACCCTCAGCTCTGAACATGTCTGCAATTCCCCACCTATTTTTTGCATGGTGTCCCTGTTCCCTTCCATGCAGTGTGGCTACTTCAATATGTATATCAGTCATGTCCTGCTTGCAGACATCTTTACACTGTAGTAGATCTTGTCGTGCCACATTTAATAAAGATTTCTTTATTGTATTATAAGATAGCCAGTTCTCTTGGTAAGAAAAAGTTGACCACGTTTCACTTCCTTTAAGTAGAGTACTTCTTCGCCTTCACCGTCTGTAAACTCTGGCGGAAAGTTCTGGTTGTTCGTCCACTTCTGGACTGCAATTCTCTTCCAGAACCTGAGTATTGCGTGTGCATCCATTTTACAGATCTGACTCATTTGTTTGCAGACTGCTGGTTCCTTGCCTCTCAGGCAGATGCACTACGACTTTGAAAAAAGCTCTCAACTAGCAGACTCTTACGACATGCTTTTGGGTAGGCAGTGGTTCTATTCTTGTTTCCTCTATAACAGGGCCCCAGAAACCACACAGAGAAGTAGAGTACTGAAAGCACAACCTTATTAAATAAGGGTTTTTGTTCTAACCTTGAGCTTTATGTTTTCCTAAACTCTTTTTTGTTAATCTGGTAATTGTTGTTAAACATTATTATTGCTTTATTTATCCTGATGTTGATTTCTTGGTCCAGTGATAGTTTGTTACTGAAAAAGAATTCTAGGTAGGTAAAATGGTCAACTGTCTCCACTCTTTAGCATCAGTGAAGAATGCAGGCCCATATTTAGCACGTTTACCAGAATCATTGTCTTCTGTTTGCTGACTGTTAGACCAAATTCACAACAGGCTTCAGTGAATGCAGAAAGTAGACTTTGCAGTTCCTCTTCTCAGTTGGTTGTACTTTGCAATATCATCTACAAACAGCAGCCCTTTGATAAGTACCATCTTAATTCTGTCTTGGTTTTCAGTCTACAAGGATTATACAGGCTGCCAACAGATCTGCATATTTCAGTATTTTCGTAGTAACAATCTTTTTCTTCTTGATTTTCACAGGCTGTAAACTCCGACGGAAAATTCTGGTTGTTTGTCCACTTCTGGACTTTGATAACTGTTCAAGAACCTGTGTTTTACATGCATATCCATTCCACAGATCTGGTTATTTGTTTGCAGACTGTTGGTTCCATATGCACTCTGAAGTCAAAAGAAAGATCCCTAATTAGTCATCTTATATAATATGCTTTTTAGGGGACAGTGGGTCTCTTTTTCCCCCACCAAAATGGGGCCCAAAACCTACACAGGGAATAGTAATAGTAATAATTATCATCATCACCAGCAACAAGTTTATGTAACCTACTGAGTACTCACCTTCTGCATGATGGAAATATAGTCAGACATAGCTGTATGACTGAATGCTTTCTGTAAAGCCATTCTCTTAGTTCGATGGAGTTCACCTACAGAATTGGTGAGTGAACCCTTCCCTAGAAGATGGCGGACACTCTCCGGCCAGAAAACTGTCACAAGGTTGTTCTCATTCATCAGTATTATCTTAACGTTTTTGGCTCCAGTCACACGAATAACAGGTGAACCCAGTATGTGAGTTTTGTACACCTCACCATGCTGTTTGAATCTAGATTCGAAGAACTGTTTTTTCTGTAAGAAACAGTACAAACATTGTTGGTTTTATGAAGAGAGCACTGAAGGTTTGCATGATGAAATCAATTGATATACACTAGAACAAAAGAGATGCATTGATATGTTCAGGTCAGCTGGTGGGAGGGTTAGGGGGGGGGGGGGGGTGGAAAATTTGTGTCAGTTAAAAGGGGTAGAAGGGATGTACTATCAGTTGATAGGGGCTGGGGGAATCTATTGTCAGTTGATGGGGGCTGAGGGATGTATTGTTGGTTTGAAAGGGGCTGAGGGGTGTACTGTCAGTTGATAGGAACTGAGGGATGTATTGTCGGTTGATGGGGAATTGAGGGGATGTACTGCCAGTTGATAGGTCTGGGGGAAGGGGATGTACTGTCAGTTGATGGGAGCCGAGGGATGTACTGTCAGTTAATTGGGGCTGGGGGATGTATTGTCAGTTGATGGATGCTGGGGAATGTATTGTCAGTTGATGGAGGCTGGGGAATGTATTGTCAGTTGATGGGGGCTGGGGAATGTATTGTCAGTTGATGGGGGCTGGGGAATGTACTGTCAGTTGATGGGGGCTGGGGGATGTACTGTCAGTTGATGGGGGCTGAGGGATGTACTGTCAGTTGATGGGGGCTGGGGGATGTACTGTCAGTTGATGGGGGCTGGGGGATGTACTGTCAGTTGATGGGGGCTGAGGGATGTACTGTCAGTTGATGGGGGCTGAGGGATGTGCTGTCAGTTGATGGGGGCTGGGGGATGAACTGTCAGTTGATGGGGGCTGGGGAATGTATTGTCAGTTGATGGGGGCTGGGGATGTACTGTCAGTTGATAGGAAATGGGGATGTACTGTCAGTTGATGGGAAATGGGGATGGACTGTCAGTTGATGGGGGCTGGGGAATGTACTGTCAGTTGATGGGGGCTGGGGATGTACTGTCAGTTGATGGGGGGCTGAGGGATGTACTGTCAGTTGATGGGGGCTGGGGGATGTACTCTCAGTTGATGGGGGCTGGGGGATGTACTGTCAGTTGATGGGGGCTGGGGGATGTACTGTCAGTTGAAGGGGGCTGAGGAATGTACTGTCAGTTGATGGGGGCTGAGGGATGTACTGTCAGTTGATGGGGGCTGGGGAATGTATTGTCAGTTGATGGGGGCTGGGGGATGTATTGTCAGTTGATGGGGGCTGGGGGATGTATTGTCAGTTGATGGGGGCTGAGGGATGTACTGTCAGTTGATGGGGGCTGAGGGATGTACTGTCAGTTGATGGGGGCTGAGGGATGTACTGTCAGTTTATGGGCGCTGGGGAATGTATTGTCAGTTGATGGAGGCTGGGGAATGTACTGTCAGTTGATGGGAGCTGAGAGATGTACTGTCAGCTGATGGGTGCTGGGGGATGAATTGTCAGTTGATGGGGGCTGAGAAGATGTACTGTCAGCTGATGGGTGCTTGGGGGGGGGGGGGATATTGTAAGTAGATGGGGGCTGAGTGGGTAAATGTATTGTCAGTTGACGGCTGGGGGGGGGGGGGGGGGGGGGGTACTTTCAGCTGACGTGTGCTGGGGGGGGGGGCATACTGTCAGCTGATGGGGGAATGTATTTTCAGTTAATAGGGGACTGGGGAATAACTTGTTAGCTGATTGGGGGGGGGGGGGGGGGGGGGGGGTAAAATGTCAGCTGGTGGTGGGGGGGGGGGAGGGGGGAGCAGGTTGTTCTGCCATCTGATAGGAGAAAGGGAATGTACTGTGAGCTGATAGAATGGTTGTGGGCTGGGTGGGGAGAGTACAATATGCTTCTTGATGATGATGTGATGAAAATCTTTTTCTTCTTTGCATTCATCAGTTGTTAACTTTACAGGTCTTGGTTGTTCACCCACATGTGATCTTGCTCCAGAACCTGTGTTTTGCATGTATAATAGACTTGGCTTTGTAAACAGACTGTTGGTTTTTTCGCTTTTCATACAGATGTACTGACATGAAGTGATCACTCCCGAGTAGTTGACGTTTACGACATGCTTATGCAGGGGGGGGGGGGAAGTGGCCTATCCCCCTTTCCCCCATTGGGGGCCCTGGAACCCACACGGGTGTGATGACGATGATGTTGATAATGCGATTAAAAAAGTATTGATGATGCTGATAACATGTCCTGAAAGAATGTCCCTTGTACAGTAGGGAATACTGACCCAGTAAGTCAACACTGTACTCACAGGTATATCGAACTAAAAAGGAAACTCCTAAAAACCAATCAAGTTCATTATAAGAACTTGTCCGTCTGTGTAAAAAAGAAAACTGATGATGTTAAACACAAAAACCAATGAATTCCCACAGTGATGACAATAAAACACTTACTCCGCACATGAAGAGAAGCGTTTCCCCAATGATGGGCAGCCCCATGGAGCCAGGAGGCAGCAGTAGGTTAGGCCAACGACCCCGACTGCTGTAGTGGTAGACGTTCCATAGGGTGCAGCAGACGATCAGCAAAATGGCGGGCATTACCACCCTCACGGCTGTCAAAGGGTGGAGCTTTCTGGAGTGTTGAAAACATAATCATGTTATTTCTTCTGTCTGCTGCCATGTATCTAATTCTACAATTACTGTGATTTATCTTACAAAATGAGCAGTTGGCCAAACAATTAAAAACATTGGGCTATCGTGCAAGAGACCCAGGCATGAATCCTCAGTAAGGCAACGGTTTTTTTTTTCTGTCGGGAGCAAAAATAAAATTCTAACCTGCACAGTTCGTGGCGACTGTACTAGACATGCAGTCCTAAATCCCCAGGCTCTAAAACATCCACTTACACTACAAAAGAGGTAACTACTGCCATTTTTTGTTCTTTTAACAATATAAGTATGTCCCAAACAAGTTAGTTGCCGTGTTCTTTACAGGACGTTGCTAAAACAATCCCAGATTTTATTTTGGATGCTTGTGATTTGTTAGTTCAGTAGTTTGTCAAAAACGGAACGGTCTGCTCTTGATACTACTCTTGAAACCAAAGCAAGGTGGTCTCCTGCTAAATCGCCTGCAACTAGGATCGAACCCAGCACCCTGCCATTACGAAGCACGTTCGCAACGCTTAAGCCACAGACACCTACAAACAGTTTACACATACTTTAGGGAGGGAAATGGTCTTGTCTTAGAGCAGGGTTATTCGGCTAAGTTTACTCAGAAGCCAACATTTTCAAATGGGAATCGTCACGGGTCAGAATCCCCAGTTCCAGCAAAGAAAGATCATTAATACGGTACAACTGACAATGATCCGCGGGCCACAAGCTAGGACTCCGTGGGCCAGACCTGGCCCACGTGCCGCAAGTTGAATAGTCCTGCTAAGAGGTTAGTAAAACTTTCAAAATGCAACCCATGACGTTTACCGGGGCTCGATTCCTACACAGGGCGGTCAAAGTTGGTGCTTGCGTACACCTTTGGTATTATTCGACTCTCGCCGAGCAAGCCGGTACTTTTGGTGCCAGGCCCGATGTTTTGGTACGTTGTACAAATGTTGCATGAATATTTTAGTTTGGCATTGTATGCTGGATCCAGTATGTGTTACTGGAGGAAGGTTGCGTTTCCTTTTACATGACGTTGCTGAACCAACTCCAACAGCTCCTGGCTGTTGTGTGGTTTTTCTAGGCAAATTTACGTCCAGTAGTTTGACTGAGGTCAATTAAAGTTTTTCCCAGCATTGTTAAATAAGAACATTATGAACAAACAAAGAATGGACGAAACTAATGGTAGGTACTTGTACCCAACCAGGACATCACACAAGCGATAAACACCCGGTGACACAAAGTACCACCATGTGGATGAGGATCACCCGTGGAGAGTTCCAGAAACCCCTTTCAGCCGTTAGGTCAAATCTATGGCTAGGCCATATTTAGGGTCCGGCTATATTCAGGGCCCCCGGCAAAAGCCAGGGTGGGGCTTCAAAATAACAAAAAAATTGCATTCAGCGAGGGGACGACTAATAAACTAAACCAATAGTGCAAGATCAACCACCTAATGCTGAAAAAAAAAAATAATAATAATAATTACACAATTTAAGTTTACAATTTCAGAATAAAAATCGCTTTGCATTAGTATTAAGAATTATGCGTAGTCTTTTGGCATTAACTCATTCCCCTGAAGAGGCAGAAATAATTTTTCTCTCAGAGTAACAATATTAATATATATTTTTTAAATTCTCTCTTCTCGGAAGCTTCACCAAGAAATGGATTGATGAGATCAAAGTTATTGCTCCAGGACAATAACTTGTCAAACTGGAAACCGCTACAAAGCTTTGCAACAAACGGAGGAGGGAGGCGAGGGTGTGGGGAGGGGAGGAGTGGTAAAGCAAAGATGTAATGGACACAACATAAATTCAAACTTTGATCAAGTATAAGCTAAGCCAGTTATACACGTATGATCATAAATACATTTTCACGGTACTGTAATTAAAAATTCAAGCATTTGGTACCTTTTGGTGTGTTTTGGTACAGTAAAAAATGGCCACGTTTTCCCCACGCTCTCTCCCCAGTTATTTACATTTTTTAATCCGCACAACTGTAGTAAGCACTGGCACATTTGTAGACACTGTTTTGTGAGTACCGGCACTTCTTTTCCTAGGGTAAAAAACCGTGTCTACAAGTATTACCCAACACCGGCACACACCTCAGTCAAAGTCTCTATTCTAATACCGATATTGAATGTTCTGGAACTTTCTGCCCTGACACACTTAGCGGTGCTTTGACCTATAACATTTAATGCAAGCTAAAATTGGCGTAGTGATAATTAATGAGTGTCAAGTGGCCGCCATGTTTCACAGTTAAGCACCGACAATAAATTATCTAGTACCTACTAACTACGCCTTAGAAGAAATTGTTGTTTCCCTCCATTTTTCTAGATTCCTAGGTCAATTCAGCCTAGAATAAATAATAATGATGTAGAAGTTCTTTAATATCATCAATCCATGTTCTCAAAGTGCAATCTCTTGCTTTTACATCAGACATTTTTATGTGTATTGTTTGAGTTGGTAGTTGTGGCTGTATTCCTACTAGACGACCAAATCCTTTGATCTTGTTTCTTAATGAATTTGCTGCTGTTGTTTTTTCCAGTGTGTCTGATAATATCGTTTCTAACGTTGTCTCGGATAGTTACGTTAGTGACTTTTCTAGGACATCTCATTTCACAGGTGTTAATTGTTACAACAACTAGTAACGCCTACAAAACATAAAGAATGACTCTCGAACGAACAGACGATGGTTATATTAGTAAGAAGTAGCAAGCAAAGATGTAAAACCAAACGAAAAGTATATCAGCCAGCTTCACAATATCAGATACACACAAAACGTGACCGTTAGAACAGGGCACAAGTCTAGAAGTAAACGAACACCCAGGAATTTTTTCCGCGTGGGTTCCGGAATCCCATTGTGGGGAAAACAAGAACAGACCCACTGACTTCTTAACAAGCATGTCGTAATAGTCGACTAATTGGGGGCTTTCTCCAGAGTCGTAGTGCATCTGCCTAAGAGGCAACGAACCAACAATCTACATACAAGTCAGATCTGTAAAACGGATGTGCACGCAACACTAAGGTTCTGGAACAAGACTAATGTCCAGAGGCGGAGGTACAACAACCAGAACTTTCTGCCGGAGTTTATCGCCGATGAACGCCAAGAAGAAGAACATACCAGATGAACATCAAGAAGAAGAAGATAACAGATGAACATCAAGAAGAAGAAAATAACAGATGAACATCAAGAAGAAGAAGATAACAGATGAACATCAAGAAGAAGAAGATAACAGATGAACATCAAGAAGAAGAAGATAACAGATGAACATCAAGAACAAGAAGATAACAGATGAACATCAAGAAGAAGAAGATAACAGATGAACATCAAGAAGAAGAAGATAACAGATGAACATCAAGAAGAAGAAGAGGATGGCACTGCACTTGGTTAAACACAATTAGAACAAAACTGAGGCTGGCTCTTTCATTCAAATAAATGTAGTTACGGCGCACGACATACGATCATGCCAGACCTATGTTGGAATGGCGACTTCTGAACACGCCAGAATCGGGGAGTAATGAAATGTTCTGGCAGTGAGATGCTGTGTTTAAGAAGTAAAAAATATATTGTACACATGCCCATTAATATCAATTTGTAGCATTCTCATCTCATTGCGCAAAAAAAAAAAAAGGTAATTTTTCTTCACCCATAATAAGTAAAACAAAGGGACTTTTTCCACGGACCCATGCGTTCTGTGCATATAGGCTAGACCCATATTTTATGCACCACTTAGCACTTGGTGGGCGATGTGCCAGTATGACACCGGCTGCCACTAGTTCCCAGGACTTTACCTGGTAACCATTTAGGGCTGAGTGGAACCAAAGCCACTTTGAAAAAAGTTCCAGCTACGACAGGACTTGAACCCACAACCTTTCTATCCACAGGCGAGCGTCCAGCAGCTACATCACGATGGCTACCTCACCCACAAAAACTTTAAATAAAGACTTACCTGGCCAAGTCGGGCATAGCTGAATCCATGAGCCAAGATGTGGTGTTGTAGATTTCATCGCTGCCGTCCATTCTTTATCCTTGAAACAAAATGATTTAGACTTGAGTGCACATGACATAGTTACATAGACCGTGTCACATGAGTAAAACTCAAGCATGAATTATATTTAATTTACAGATCACTACCAAGCTACCTAAGCATGAATTATGAAATTTTAACTTTTCTTAAAATATGAATCAGTTACATACAGCAGATCGCTTTATGTTATCGGTTCTCAACCTGTAGGTCGCGACCCCTTTGGGGTCAAACGACAGTTTCACAGGAGTCGCAAAAGACCATCGAAAAACACATATTCACAGAAGTTATGAAGTAGCAACGAAAATAATTTTATGGTTTGGGGTCACCACAACATGGGAAAATGTGTGAAAGGGTCGCGGCATTAAGGAGGTTAAGAAACACTGCTTTATTGCGATTTCTATATTGCGTGGGTCGTTCAGTAGCACGGACAAACTAGTGAACTAAAATTGCCAAGTAAAACCATAAATAGCCAACAAATGCTGAGTTTCATTTGCTCAGTTCTGTAAAGGATGTGTGCAGATAACGTCTTGAAACAGCCTATAGTCGAAAAGTCAGCTTTGTACCAGTGCACATCTTTCCCTTGCACATTGCTGAGCTTACCACTCACCGCTTTTATTGTTCTTGTTCGTCTTCTCGTTCACCAGTTGTAGACTCCAGCGGAAGGTTCTGGGTTTTCGTCAACTTCCGGAGTTTAGTCTTGTTCTAGAACCAGAGTGTTGCGTGCACATACGTTTCACATATGTGGCCAATTTGTATGCAGACTCTTGGCTCATTGCAGATATACTCCGACTTCGAAGGATCTCTCCCCTTCCCCAATTATTCGACTCATACGACATGCTTGTTGTGGAGGCAGTGGATCTATTCTTGTTTTCCCCACAATGGGATCCTGGAGCCAGCACCAGGATAGCTTGTATTCAATTAATATATTTTATTTATGAAGTGACTGATTCTTTCAGCACATGTATATATTTTATTTATGACCCCACGGTGGGTTCCGGGCCCATTTTTAGGGTGGACTGTGGGCGATAGACCGACTACCCCCCCCCCCCCCCCAACAAGCATGTCATAATGGGAACAATTAGCGGTGTTTCATTCTAGGTCAGAGAGACACCCTCATGCCATGAAAAAAGGCTTTAAAGAATATTCTAGCTTTGTCTTACTTTATCTTTTTCAACATCCTTGAACTGGTCACACTATGTTCTCCCTGTGTGGGTTCCGGGGCCCCACTGTGGGGGAAACAAAAGTAGATCCACTGCCTCCACAACAAGCATGTCATAAGAGTCGACTAATTGGGAGCTTCCTTCGAAGTGAGCGTACATCTGCCATACAATTAAGTAAGATCTGTTAAACGGATGTGCACGCAACACCCAGGTTTTGAAACAAGACTAAAGTCCAGAGGTGGACACACAACCAGAACATTCCTGCTGAGTTTACAGCCAGTGAACGCCAAGTAGAAGGAGAAGAACCATGTTCGAGTTTCCTTCTTCTCATAACATTATATATATATATATATATATATATATATATATATACATCCATCATGTAGCAGGTCCTTTGCAGAACGTCACTCTCATCACAGTCTGCCTGAAAGAAACTCGGTCTCTCGCCAATTCTCCCGCCTCATGAGCTTTCACACTCAAGGAGTCACTTATATCCTCTGCCCATCTTCGTGATGGTCGGCCCCTGCCCTCCTTCCTGGTACCATGCCTTCTACTATTATTTTTGTCCAATTCGTCGTGGCGCTTAATATGACCAAAATATTTCAGCTTCCGAGGAAGGATGCTGTTTATTAGCCAATCTTCCTTGTTGTTCAGATCTTCTAAGATGTCAATATTTCTTATCTTCTTTGTCCAAGATATTCTGAGAATCTTTCTATAGCATTTAAGCTCAAAAGCCCCTATTCTCTTTCTTAAGGACTGAGAGAAAGTCCACGACTCACATCCGTATGTAGCCACGGGGAAGATGCATGCTCTCACAATTCTTGCTTGCTTCTTGTAAAAGAAAAGGAAAATTTGATCACGTTCAGACATTTTCAGCTATGTTGCTGATGCCTATATTTGCGATCTTTCTGGTTTGTTTGAAAATAGTTTCCTTCGGTTTCATTTTGTTGTGTTGTTCTATACGGTTTAACTGATGTTGCTTCTATAAATACAGAAAAGAAAACTGGTCTCTCCTCATCATAAAGCTTCCCTGAATTAAATGCTCCACTGGTCGAATATAAAATGTCCTTTAAAAGAAATGCTGTTTCGGCTCCAGAAAGAAAGCTGGCTATTGTGCCACTGCTGTCGTTGGGAAAAGATGTAAAACCAAACGAAAAGTATATAAGCAAGCTTCACAATATAACAAATACAAACAAAAACGTGAACGTTGCGGCTATTGAGCCTTCATCAGCACTGCTGTCGTTGGGAATATTATGTTGTCAGGGTTTAGTCTTTTCCACGCTGACTCTCGAACTACTTATCGGAAAACCACTTTTAATAGATTCACTCCAAATACGGGAAAGAAAATGGTTCTCCTTACATACTAAACCTACCACCATGCATTAAATGCCAGGCGCTTTAAACACGAATCCACATTCCTAATCTATTTCACCACTAATACTACAGGGCTTTCAAAACTGAATACATCGTCCACCACAGAAACCGAAACATAGGACTCAAGAATCATATAATTGTTAAACGCATTCACTAACCTCGTTGCCTCAGAGCAGCACTAAAACTTCAGTCAGTTGTTATTGCTATTATTACTTGTTAAAAAGCTGTATCACACCAGATTTGCAGTCTGTAGGATTTACATCTCAAGGATGAGAATCAAACCCCTACAAATCCTGAAAGCCCGTTTAATCTTATGGCACAGTTATAATGGCACCACAGAATGCTAGGAAGCAAGCTGTAGTCCACCCAATGTGGGTGAGCTGTGCAGACAAAGACGGTATCTATTTGATCACTTACACTTACGAATGTGCCCAACTTTACAAATAATCACTTTTCTTACGTGTTCACAGTGGGCCTCTTAGGATAATTTTCTTTAGAACACACGCGGTCCTGGAGAGCAGCGTAATATGATGGCACACAAAATGCGTCCTTGTTTTCCGCAAGTCCAACCTGCCACCTGACACCAAGGTTGCGATGTGAGTGGCCATGACACGGGCAGAGATGAAGGAAACCCTCCCGATTGGCTGCTCCTCTGGCGGGCCAGTTCTTTTTTTTTCTAGGAGAGGGGCATTTTATTACCTAAAATTATCGGGGAACAAGCGAGCACCTGTGTGAGTCAGGGCGCCTGAAATATGTGGACATGGACCGCTTCAGGCCCCTCCCCCTAACCAATTGTAGGGGGACTTTGTGCGTTGGGGAAAAAAATGGGGATGGGGGAGGCTAGGACCACCTCTAGAAAACATGCAACAGGGCTTAACGGACCCGAAACCACGTATAGAAAGTCTTTTTTTTTATGTTACGTAATGTTATGTTATCACATTCCATGTTTTTGCACACTGGACATTTCCATGCGTGCTTAGTCTCTCGATGCCGCAGCTACTCCAATGTAATTGTACGGCTTGTTACCATGAGAATATGGCTATAATATCTCCAGTTTTGAAATCGAAAGACGAGCTTCACCAAGCTTAATCGCCAGGTCACCCAACTGTATTAGCCTCATATATTCAACATTCTTCCGCAACCTAGTAATTTATCTGATATTTTGTTTCATACATTGACCACACATAAACATGACACGCGTACCCCTAAATGCGTATGCACCTGACGAGATCTAGCGAAACAAGACCATTTATTGTTGGTTTTGGCTGCGGTGGTGAAGCGTCTAGTCGCTTCCATGCTGGACCGAAGATCGTGGGTTCAGATCTGCATCAAACCGGATTTTTTTTTTCCATTTCAAAATGACCTTAGCTCCCAGGTCGACATAATCTAAACTGGGTATAACTGATATTATATACAGTACTGGGAAGTAAAAGCGGTGGGCGTGATGGTTTTCACAACAACCACCGGGTGCCGAGATTTATAGTTCTATCACTCATAGATGCCGCAGTCACAACCCATAGATCATAAGCATCGACATTAAATTTCACATACAGAGAAAACTAACGTAAGGAAAATGCACACATAGATAAAATCCACATAATTCTAGAGAAAATCCACACATAGAAAACAAATCCCATACTGAAAGAATCACACATTTAAAAAACAACCCGAAAAAATAGAAAATCCTCATACAGTGTAGAGAAACTCCAACTATTGATCCACGTGTAGAGAAGATTCACGTGTACAGAAGATTCATCTATGGAGAATACACACATTAAAAGAAAATCCTCATTTAGAGAACATCCACATTTAGAGAACATCCACATTTAGAGAAAATCCGCATTTGATAAAAATCCACATATAGAGAAAATACACTCATAGAGAAAATCCAAATTAAGAGAAAATCAGTATACAGAGAAAATCCACATTTAGAGAAACGACACAAATAAAGAAAATCCATATGTAGAGAAAATCGACATATAGAGAAAATCAACATATAGAGAAAAGACAATATAAAGAAATCCCACATGCAGAGAAAACCGACAGAGAAAAGACCTCGGATCTGTAGAGCAAAAAAAAAAAACTTTTTAAGGAAAAACACACACTGACTGACTGACGTTTTACCGGAGCAGGACATGACACCGAGTGATAAAATACCCGTGACACAAAATGCCTGCATTCAGATGAGGACCACCCTGGGACAGGTCCCAGAAACCCCCTTCAACCCATAGGCTGGGTTATATTAGAGCACTTGGAACAGCCAGGGTAGGGCTTCATATTAAGGGAAAATTGCCTCCCTCATGGGGAATGACTATAGACTTCGAAAACACACTAAGACACATTGTTCTTCATATAGTCCATGTGTGGCGTTAGTGGTTTCGTCAATCCACAACCTTCTGTCTCGTAACTTTCTAACGTTTCGTCTGTCACCTTGTACTCCAGTTTTCTCCTTCTCATGGCATGACCAAAGAATGTAGATTGCCTCTTTCTGATGTTAGTTTCCAGTTAGTTTATTTCAAGATATCTTCCACACTCTTTTTTTTTCTGTCCAGGGTATATTCTCATCATTCGTCTTTAAAACCACATCTCGGCAACTTGCAAATAATTTTTCCCTAATCTACCAATTGTCCGTGATTCACGTGCACGTCTCAGATAGGATCTTTTTAGCTTTAAAGAATTCTTTTTCTCATCTCAATTGACAAAAGATCGAATAGAACTTGCAGAGAGAAAAAAGAGGAGTTTCACTATTGTACGTGGATGCAGTATCCAGATTTTGGTAAACCATAACTTTCTTGTTACACACATATCTCTATCCACTCTCCTGCCATATATCACCCAACGACAGTTTCAGCACAAAGCACAATCTTCATATCCCTGACGACTATCCATAGGTGAATATAGCAATATCACACAAGTTATTAACATTTTTATAGGTGAGTTCGTAAAATCCGGTATAAGTAGTGGCCCCGGCAGCTTACTTTTTGGCAGCACGGACTGTGCTGTCACTTGTCGTCCCTCCTTGGTGTAGCGGCCAGAAAGGTCTAAGTGCAGGTTCTGACGGAGACGGACACTTTTTTAAAACGACCTTGGCTCCCAGGTCGCGCCAGCCTTAAGTAGGCACTAGGTAAGTCATGAGAAGTAAAGGCGGCCAGCGTGATGCGGACCAAATCACCCATCAAGTGCCGATTAGTTTATACAAATATATGACTAGCCCTATATGCCCAAGACGCCTGAAGGCGTTGAAGAGGGTCGGCTACTTCACTTTTCTAGTGGTAAAAACAAAAGCGCTCCCCCCAAACCCCCCCCCCCCCCCCCCCCAAAAAAAAAAAAAAAAATGAACAAATACTGAAACAAGAGGGAAAAAAAGATATAAAAACATTCATAAATGTCTTCGTTATTTTACATTTTTGTTTTACATAACGCGTTTCTGATGTTTGTGTTAATATCGCTTTTATATTTTACGATACGCGCTTTCTGGCATGCATGAGCACGTGTCTTGTTTGTTTTAATAAAATGTAACTCTACGAAACGAGCACGTGTTAGGCACAATGAAGTCACCTTTCCCGGGGTCATGCAGAGTTCAAGTTCAGCATCTTTTAAGTCTTTGAACTATTTCAAAGAAAGAGTCTGACACCTTCTCAGAGGCGTCGTCGCCGCCCGTGTAGTCCGTGATGGGGTGTTGAGGTTTGTTTTGGCTTTTGTTATTATTCGTTTTTTTTTTTAAATTATTATTTGGAAATCTGACACTGTATTGTTACTTTATTTGTCGTGTACGATTTTTGAGAAAGTATTTTAATAGAAGTCGACTCTGTGGCTAAGTCGATGCGAACGCTTCGTAATGCCGGGGTGCCGGGTTCGATCCCAACTGCGGGCCATACGCCTTGCGTTGGTTTCGACAGTGGTATCAGGAGGGCCGACCATCTAGGAAGCAATGGCAAACTAATGGACGTAAATTTGCCTAGAGAAACCACACAACAGCCAGAGGCTGCTGGGGTAGGTTCTGCAACGTCCTGTAAAGGATACGCATTTAACCTCTATTTGAATAGAAATGTGTTTCATTGAAAAGCTCGATGTGATTAAGTCAATAACCATTCAAGTATTCGATAGGCACACTGAAGTGGTTAAAGCCGTTTGCCTCGAGTTCTGAAGGTCGTGGGTTCAATTCTCGGCTGCGCCATTCAGTTCACGTATGCAATTTTTTTTATTGAAATCCATGCGGATTGTCGCTACGAAGGGTGGGGCACTCGGTAGGGGCTGGGCCTTCTCTAAAAAAAGACCGAGTGATATGCTATAAAGCCTAGTGCAATGGAATTGATCCTCTCGGCGAAAACAAAGGACTGATTTCAATATTTAAAAAGAACAGGTGAAGGACAATGTTTCACTCCTCACTTTTTTTTTTCACTTTTTTGCTGGGAGCCCGCACACACAGAGAGTCAAATAGTGAGTTTGTGTGTGTGTGTGTGTGTGCGCACGCGCTCGCGTGTGTTTTAAAGATGATAGCAAATCATAAATGACTCCAAGCTTTAAAGATGATAGCAAATCATAAATGACTCCAAGTTTTAAAGATGATAGCAAATCATAAATGACTCCAAGTTTTAAAGATGATAGCAAATCATAAATGACTCCAAGTTTTAAAGATGATAGCAAATCATAAATGACTCCAAGTTTTAAAGATGATAGCAAATCATAAATGACTCCAAGTTTTAAAGATGATAGCAAATCATAAATGACTCCAAGTTTAAAAGATGATAGCAAATCATAAATGACTCCAAGTTTTAAAGATGATAGCAAATCATAAATGACTCCAAGTTTTAAAGATGATAGCAAATCATAAATGACTCCAAGTTTTAAAGATGATAGCAAATCATAAATGACTCCAAGTTTTAAAGATGATAGCAAATCATAAATGACTCCAAGTTTTAAAGATGATAGCAAATCATAAATGACTCCAAGTTTTAAAGATGATAGCAAATCATAAATGACTCCAAGTTTTAAAGATGATAGCAAATCATAAATGACTCCAAGTTTTAAAGATGATAGCAAATCATAAATGACTCCAAGTTTTAAAGATGATAGCAAATCATAAATGACTCCAAGTTTTAAAGATGATAGCAAATCATAAATGACTCCAAGTTTTAAGATGATAGCAAATCATAAATGACTCCAAGTTTTAAAGATGATAGCAAATCATAAATGACTCCAAGTTTTAAAGATGATAGCAAATCATAAATGACTCCAAGTTTTAAAGATGATAGCAAATCATAAATGACTCCAAGTTTTAAAGATAATAGCAAATCATAAATGACTCCAAGTTTTAAAGATGATAGCAAATCATAAATGACTCCAAGTTTTAAAGATGATAGCAAATCATAAATGACTCCAAGTTTTAAAGATGATAGCAAATCATAAATGACTCCAAGTTTTAAAGATGATAGCAAATCATAAATGACTCCAAGTTTTAAAGATGATAGCAAATCATAAATGACTCCAAGTTTTAAAGATGATAGCAAATCATAAATGACTCCAACTTTTAAAGATGATAGCATATCATAAATGACTCCAAGTTTTAAAGATCTTTTCCCACGCCTTGAGGCGTACTGAGCATATCAAGCTAAGCCCATATTTTATAGACCAGTCGGCAATTAGTGGGTGATGATGTCAACACCACGCGGCCGCCCTTACTTCCCCGGACTGTATCACGTACCAGCTCGAGGCTAGGTCGACCGGGGAGCCAAGGTCATTTTTGAAAAAAGCCCGGTTCTCTCAGGACTCGAACCCACGGCCTTCAGATCCACAGTTGAGTGTCCAACTGCTACAGCACGGCGACTCCTAGCGAATTAACACACTAAAAACCATGTCCATGGAATGATCGGGCGCTTATGGGCACGGCCGACAGAGGGCGTGCTGTCACAAAAATATCACGCAAAAGGGGAAAAAAAAGGGGGGGGGGGAGCCGCTTTATAGTTTTGTAGAGGACGGGAGCCTTACGGGGCTTAAGCCTTTAGTGCGCACTAGTAATATTCCTCTTTTTCTTCAGCATTCCGAGCCCTAGAGGTTCATTGCTACAGATTTTAGCCTTTTCCACTTATCTCTCTGGGTGGCCTTCTCTTACTAGTTGGTAACACTAAGTGTTTGCAGGTCTCGTTGGACATAATCTCTCATCTTCTTGGTCTGCCTCATGGCCTACGACCATTCATCTCCCTCGTGTATACAATTTTAACCTCTCTGTCATCTGACATTCTCTCAATATGCCCCAGCTATTTTAACCTAATAACTCTCATGATGCCAGTAATCAATTGTGAATTAAACAGATTATGAATTTCGTTATTGCTTCTTACTCTCCATTCCTCGCTATTTAAATCTTTGATACTTCCAAAGATTAGTCGTAAGACTCTGTTTTCGAAAACCTATAGTAAGCCTTCATCTCTTTTAGTTTTGCTTCAAATTTCAGAGCCATATAAAACGACTGGTATTATCAAAGTCATATATATTTTGATCGTGGTGTTGTGATAGAGAGACTGACTTTAGCAGATGTTCAAGGGCATAGTATACTTTATTTCCAGATTGTATTCTAGGTTGTATTCCTTCTCTCAGCATGTTGGAGCAGTTGAAGTTTGTACCCTAGTGCACTAGTAACAATAGCAATTATTATTATGACTATGTGATTCTTCTTCTTTCGTTCGCCTATAACTATGTGATGAATAATAATTAATATTGGCAAATGCCTGTACACAAGAAGTAAATGTTGCATAAGATCCAAGGCAGGATTGTGAGAACTTTTATAGTGAACTCTGGTGTGCGTCAGGGTTGTGTACTATCGCAAAATTTTTTTATAACTTACATGGATACCATATGTAAGGAAACGAGCTTTAATCGTGAAGAGGAAATTTCAGAATCACTATTCGCCGACGACCAGGTACTCATAGCAAAAAGTACGGAATACCTACAGAACCACCTAAATCGAATAGCATAGGGGATTAATATAATATGAGAATAAACATCACGAAGACAAAGACAATGATGATGGGAAGACAGAAAGAAAATTTAGAAATAAAATTTAAAAACAACGCCTCAAAACAAACAGAGGAATTCAAGTATTTGGGAGCAATTTTCACATCTGATAGAAAGTTGGACACAGAAATTAGCTCGAGATGTGTCAAAGCTAATCATGTAATGGGGCAACTATCTCCCCTGTTGACACACAAGCAGATACCCCTTAGTACTAAAGTGAATCTTAACAGAACTATTTTTTTTTTTTTTTGGCCAACACTATGCTGTCAGTTCCATACGTGGATATTTGCATCCTCTAATGAACATAAACATTGAAAATGTCACAAACTTTGAATATCTAGGCTCTATAATAAACAACTATGGAGACTGTTCAACATAAATTTAAAGGAGGATGGCCATAGCAATGCAAAGATTGAACAGCCTTAAAACTCTATGGTTAAGCACCAGCAAGAAGATAAAAATTAAAATTTTGAGAGCATGCATCTTCCCCGTGGCTGCATACGGATGTGAGTCGTGGACTATCTCTCAGTCCTTAAGAAAGAGAATAGGGGCTTTTGAGCTGAGATGCTATAGAAAGATTATCAGAATATCTTGGACAAAGAAGATAAGAAATATTGACATCTTAAAAGATCTGAACATCAAGGAAGATTGGCTAATAAATAGCCTCCTTTCTCGGAAGCTGAAATATTTTGGTCATATTAATCGCCACGACGGATTGGAAAAAATTATAGCAGAAGGCATGGTACCAGGAAGGAGGGGCAGGGGCCGACCGACACGAAGATGGGCACAGGATATAAGTGACTCCTTGAGTGTGAAAGCTCATGAGGCGGGAGAACTGGCGAGAGACCGAGTTTCTTTCAGGCAGACCGTGATGAAAGCGACGTTCTGCAAAGGATCTGCTACATCATGATGATGAATGAACATAAAATTGTGACGATAGAGATGAAATGCCTCAGAAAAGCGGCAGGAGTTTCAAGGAAAGACAAAATACGAAATCATACGAATACTAGGAATAAAGCCGGTCTTACAGGTCATTAAAAAAAAAAAAATGAAGTGGTTTGGACACCTAACAAGAATGCCCTGGTACTATCTAGCACAGCGAGCCACATGGAAAGGTTACAATAAAGACCTCGAAAAAAATGGAGTGATGGCATTAAGAACAACTTTACAGAAATGAACATCAATCTCAATAGTGCTCTTGTCAGAGCTCATTAACGGCAGTTTCATCTTCCTACGACACTTCACTGAGGTACAAGGTCGAAGAGGAGGAGTAGGAAAAGAAAAAGAAAAAGAGGAAGAAGAAGTAGAAGAAGAAGAAGAAGAAGATTATGATAAAAAACAACTAAATACAATATTTTTTAAATAATATGACACGAATAAAGTTATATTAATATTTATTAAAAAAATATAGATGGTAAGGGGAGCGATTACAAAGTCGCTTTATACGTCAGTGTTGGTTTCTGTGGCTCAGTCGTTGCAAACTCTTTTCGTATAACTGGGGTGCCTGGTTCGATCCCAGCTGTATATAATTTGGCAACAGACCGTCTTGTGTTGGTTTCGACAGTGATACCGAGCTGACCGTTTCGGAAAGCAACGACAAACTACTGGAGGTAAAATGTGCCTAGAGAAATAGCAGCTGTTAAACAATGCTTCAGGTGGTTCTGCGACGTCCTGTAAAGGATAGCAACAATATTTTATACGCTGGTGGCGCATCAGACATGTGAGACTAGACTCACATTTTTGGAGACCACCCTCAATTGGTGATGGTATGAACATCACGCCGGCCACCTTTACTTCCCAGGACGTTACCTGTTACCCATTTAGGGCCAGCTCGATCTGGGTGCCAAGGTTATGTCTGAAAAGCAAATTCTGCTCCAGGCAAATTTCAACCCACGACCTCTGGATTCCTAGGCTAGCGTCTACCCGCTGCATCACAGTAGTTCCCGTGGGGTGAGGTTTGGGGGGGGGGGGGGTAATTAGCTCCTGCCCTTCGACATTTATTGTGGGGATGGGGAAAAGCCTAACCTCTTCTTAACATTAAGGCTGGGGAAGGATTTGGGGTGGGGGGTGGGGGAAGGGGGTCGGTCTCAACATGCCAACCACTCCTAACAACCATGTCGTAAAAGACAATTAATTAGAGCTTTGCTAAAATCAGAAGTGTTGGGCTGTAAATCACAACACCAAAACGAACGCGGCCGAACGAAGAAGAAGAAATGCCGCAGTGAACCCACCGGTGACACGCCGATACACCGAGTTCACCCAGAGTTCATGTTACGAAGGACAGCGCTCACGACTGGCGGCTGAAGCGTTTGTTCATTAAACTAGAGAGCTCATGGAAACAGCTGTGCAATTATTGTTTAATCTTTAGAAATCCACGCAGATTTCACATCACATTAGGTACATTGTTTAGTCAGCGTCATAAACACAGTTTGGTGATTTGAAAGCACAGATAACGGTGTTTTTATGGTGCTTTTACTACCAGGGTCGTACAATTTACTGTTTTCGTTAGCTCTGAGAGTGTATATCAACACTATATTTATACTTTAAGCACGTGACATCAATATTGCCTGCATACATTATCATAGTTATTAGGCATACATTATCTGCATCAGCTGTTCTCGTTAGTTGTCCTCAGACCCCTAGAAGTCCACGGAACAAATTTAAGGGGTCCGTGCTAACAACACAATATTATTACTAACGCTGTGTTGTCAGTGTCAAACATGGACACAATCTTTAGAAGACATAAGAGAACAGAAGTATCAGAACTGAAATTAAATGTTTGGGTATAATACTTGGTGTAAGAAGGAAAGATCGACTTAAAAACCATAATATCAGGAGAGTCGGCACAGAACCAATTCTGAAATGTATCGATAGACAGCAGATCGAATGGTTTGGTCATGTAACATAAGTGGCAACAGATAGACCAACACAGAGAACAATGTTAAACAGATACATGCGATTCAAGGGTAACAGATCTCGAGGTCAACAACGCAGAAATATCAGACACTGGAAAGTACTATATATGAAGCGAATAGAAGCACCAGTTCCCTGCGATGACGCCGCAAGGCATTCCAGGAGTAGAGAAAAGAAGAAGAAAAACTGTATAATTCAAATGAAAATCCAACGGTCAACCTTCTTCTTGTTTGCGATGTTGGTATAGATATACGTTTTATTTTAATATGATTATTCAAAAGTGGGAGTCTGGGCAGGCCGTCGAAAAAAAAAAAGAAAAGATCCGGGGGTCAGACTTAAATGGGAACCTCTGGTCTACACTATTAATATACATCCCATTTGATACCGTATATTTTTTGAATTAAAATAATATTTTATTTATGTTACAAGCCATATTATCCACAAAATCTTTCTTTTCGCATGAATAAACTATATATATATATATATATATATATATATATATATATATATATATATATATATATATATATATATATATATGTACATTGTACACTGGGGAGTCATAGTCACTGTACACTGGGGAGTCATAGTCACTGTACACTGGGGAGTCATAGTCACTGTACACTGGTGAGTCATAGTCACTATACACTAGGCCTTTCTAGGTGATGTAACAGCTACGTCACGGAATCTTTGTTGTCGTCATGAGAAGTTAGTTACAATATTTCCTGTGTTAACTTTGAAGACGGCACCGACCCGCTTCAGGAGGTTTTACTCCGAAGTCATGTAATCGTTGTAGTTTCATAGATTGGTCATTAATCATTAATCTCTTTCTCATAGATGTCCAGATATCAGCGCTATCCATGCATATTTCTTCATGCTGTTGTGAAGCTCTTGCCATTTGACCAAGTCTCTACTGCGTGTGCTTCTTGTCGTCTTATATGTGGCTTCTGAGAGAAAATAATACACAAATACTTTTTATAATTAAAAAGAAAAGTTGCATCGGACATATCCTTTTCTTCTTCTTCTTCTTCTTCTTCTTCTTCTTCTTCTTCTTCTTCTTCTTCTTCTTCTTCTTCTTCTTCTTCTTCTTCTTCTTCTTCTTCTTCTTCTTCTTCTTCTTCTTCTTCTTCTTCTTCTTCTTCTTCTTCTTCTTCTCTTCTTCTTCTTCTTCTTCTTCTTCTTCTTCTTCTTCTTCTTCTTCTTTTTCTTCTTCTTCTTCTTGTTCTTCTTCTTCTTCTTCTTGTTCTTCTTGTTCTTCTTGTTCTTCTTGTTCTTCTTCTTCTTCTTCTTCTTGTTCTTGTTGTTCTTGTTGTTCTTGTTCTTCTTGTTCTTCTTGTTCTTCTTGTTCTTCTTGTTCTTCTTCTTCTTTTTCTTCTTCTTCTTCTTCTTCTTCTTCTTCTTCTTCTTCTTCTTCTTCTTCTTCTTCTTCTTCTTCTTCTTCTTCTTCTTCTTCTTCTTCGCGTTCACCAGCTGTAAACTCTAGCGGAAAGTTTTGGTTCTTTATCCACTTTTGGACTGCAGTCCTGTTCCAGAACCTGAGTGCTGGGTGTGCATTCGTTTTACAGATCTGACTCATTTGTATGCAGACTGCTGGTTCCTTGCTCTCAGGCAGATGCACTTCGACTTCGAAAGAAGCACCCAATTAGTTGACTCTTACGACACGCTCTTGGAAAGGCAGTGGGTCTATTCTTGTTTATCCCATAATAGGGCCCCAGAACCCACACAGGGAACATCGGGCATATGAATGTAGACT
>CAJHNH020004890.1:1832977-1940477 GCA_905116865.2 Candidula unifasciata
TGGTCATAATCATAAACTGAATTATTATACTAAGCCAGAAAGATTGTCACTGGGGACATACCAAAAGAAGAGAGTCATGTAGAGCCCGATTAAGACTAAGAACAGGTTAGAAATAAATTAACAAAGAAATAACAACAGTATTACCGCCATGTGGGATCTAGGGTCTTATTATAGGGAATGGGTGGGAAGTATGGGGGAGGGAGGTTGGATCTACTGGCCTCTAACAAGCCTTTTGTAAAAGTCGACTAATTATGAGTGTTTCCATCAGAGTCTGAGTGCATCTGCCTGAGTGGTGAGGAACCAACAGTCTACATAATATAAGCTAGATCTGTAAAACGGATATGCACTCAAAACTCAAGTTCCGCAACAAAACCACAGACAAAAAGTTAATGAACAGCCGGCGTTCTTATCTTCCTCTACACCCGAATTGGTGAAAGATGGAGTGAAGAAGAAGAAGCAGAATAAGAAGAAAAAGAAGAAGAAGAAGAAGAAGAAGAAGAAGAAGAAGAAAAAGAAGAAGAATAAGAAGAAGAAGAAGAAGAAGAAGAAGAAGAAGAAGAAGAAGGAGAAGAAGACAAGAAAAAAGAAGAAAAATAAAAGAAGAAGAAAAAAAAAAAAAGAAGAAGAAGAAAAGAAGAAGAAGAAGAAGAAGAAGAAGAAGAAGAAGAAGAAGAAGAAGAAGAAGAGATTCAACAAAGAAACACTGTATTATTCTGTGTGTTTTCAGTTTTATATTCCACAGAAATAGAGTGTGAATTAGGAAAACACGAACAACAGGTTGCACAATTTATTGTCTGGCATCTTTAATTGTATCTCGTTAAATTCTTTGTCAAGTCCAACCTGTCAGTTAAAATGTGGGGCCATAGGTCATGTTGTTGTGTGGCAACATGGTTTCATTCATGAAGTGATCCCACAGGCAGACCTTGGTGGAATTTTATGAATGAATCAGGGAGACAGGTGGTCGGAAGACCTAATTCCACGTCGCTGGCACTCCTCTGACCGCTTTGTGTCCAGGTTGACTGTTCTACTGACCACGGAAGGGCCCTGGGGTCAGCCATGTTATGGGCCATTAGTTCAAGTCCATTTGGAAATCATGTTTCCGGGTTCCCAAAGACTCGGTGTTTATCAGACACAAAGTGCGATTAGATAAACTTGTGTAACCAGAAATTTAGGTTAATTGCGTATCCTTTACAGGACGTTGTAGAATCAAACCCAACAGCCCCTGGCTGCTGTGTTGTTTTTCTAGGCAAATTTACGTCCAGTAGTTTGGTAACCAGAAATACGTATCTTATATTGCAGCTTCTGCGTTTTTGTCAAAGATTTACTTCTGTACACACGATTAGATGAAATGCTAATCGGTCATTCTAGTTTACCCTTAAACTCTTTTTTCATAACCGCTGTTGTGGAGCAGCTAGACGCGAACATATGAATCAAAATGTCGTGGGTTCGGATCCTGACGGAACCAGATCTGCCCCCTTCCTATCGAAGACCTTGGCTTCCAGGTTGAACAAGCCTCGATTGGGTACTAGGTACAGTCCTTAGAAGTAAAGGCAGCAGGCATGATATTGACCACATAAGCCCCCGATTGCCGATTGGTCTAGAAAAGTACAGAACGTCATATGAGCTCTGTTGCACCGACAAGGAAAGGCAGGGAGAGAGAATGTGTGTCTATGTGTAAACACACACACACACACACACACACACACACACACACACACACACACACACATATATATATATATATACACACACACACACATATATATATATATATATATATATATATATATATATATATATATATATATATATATATATACAGGTTAGGGTTGTCACAAAGTATGCACAGGAAAGTCTTTCAGGTCTTCTACGTATGTAATGCGTTTCATCACTACAGCGATGGCAGGTGGAGAGTCGTCATATAGACACTTTGTCCGAGCCATTCTAGTGTGACTTGGCACAAGACAGAGGTGATCTCTATGTTTGTTTATTCGATGGATCAACATCATGACGCAGGAGTGTAACCCATAAGTGCTTAGTGGTCTCTGGGTATGGTGTCTGCCTCGAGTGCTGGAGGTCCGGGGCACAAGCCCCGGTGAAGGCTGGGATCTTTTCACGTGGACTTCTAGTTATTTCTCCTATAGTTACGGAGTTCCTGCTCTGTTCAGCGCTCTTGGAAAGTGGCTGGCCGTTCTTCAGTGAGAGACCGAGCCATTTGCGATGCCGAAGCAATGATATCGATCCTGGAGACTTAAAGCTTTAAGATTTAATCGGACACAGTTCTGTCGCTCTTGCAATATACTTCTTGTAAACTGAATCGGTACTTCATCGAAACACTATCCCATATGCCCTGCATCTGCTGATAATGAAATACCTTATACCGGTCGGTCTGAGTCTGTGGCTTAGGCGTTGCGAACGCGGTTCGTAATGCCGTGGTACTGGGTTCGATCCCAGCTGCAAGGAGAAGCCCCAGCAGATGTTGTAGTAGGAGGAACAGCAGTGTTCTTCTTCTTCACGTTCACTGGCTGTAATCTCCAGAGGAAAGTTCTGGTTGTTTGTCCACCTCTGGACTTTAGTCATGTTCTAGAATCTTAAGTGTCGCGTGCACAATCGTTTAACAGATCTTTCACTGGCTGTAATCTCCAGAGGAAAGTTCTGGTTGTTTGTCCACCTCTGGACTTTAGTCATGTTCTAGAATCTTAAGTGTCGCGTGCACAATCGTTTAACAGATCTTTCACTGGCTGTAATCTCCAGAGGAAAGTTCTGGTTGTTTGTCCACCTCTGGACTTTAGTCATGTTCTAGAATCTTGAGTGTCGCGTGCACATCCATTTAACAGATCTCACTTAATTATCTGCAAATTGTTGGTTCCTTGTTTTTCAGGCAGATGCACTTCGACTTCAAGTAAGCCCGCAATTAGTCGTCTCTTACGACAGGCTTGTTGGGGAGGCAGTGGGTCTCTCCTGCCCCCCCCCCCCACAATAGGGCACTAGAACCCACACAGAGTAACAGCAGTATTAATAGTAAAGATAATATTAATAAAAAGGCAAATATTATACGGTTCATCAAAATATCGGACTATAGAGGCGTTGTGGTTCATGATCGCCTATACCCGTTCCAGACAAGGCACCGGGGAAGATGTATGATTAGAAGAAAAAATGTACCCCTGGGGTACCTGGATGTAGGTCAAAAAGCAAAAGGTCAGCTAACCTTCTGACCTTCATTACCTAAACTTCGTCGGTCAGTGACCTGGGTGAATAATATTACGCCAGCTACCCGCCAAATACCGACGTCCCGACCCGAGGGGTGGGGGTGGGGGGCTGGGGGGGGGGGGTATGTTAAGTCGCTTGTTTGTTAAAGTACTGACCAACTGAATCTAACCCCTCCCTACTTCTTTCTGATGTGGCCATTGTTAGAGTATCGCCAGACCTGGCTTGCAACACGAACATCTTTCCTTAACGCTCTTTCTCCTGGGGTGGGGATAGGGAGGGGGTAGTTGCTGAAGTCAGGGAATCACACTCGCCAAGCGAGGGGAAGGGGTGGGGGTGGGTGGGGGAGGGATGAGGGGGGTGAGCATACCCCTTTTAACTTTCTAAGGGATGGGATGGAGGTGTTGGGTTCAGGAGCTTTAAGCCTTGTTTAAGTGTGCAGCAACAGTAATAAAAAAAGAAAAGAGTCTTTTCCACGCTTTTAGGCGTATAGGGCATATAGGGCTAGACCTATATTTTATAGACCAATCAGCACAAGATGGGTTATGTGGTCAGCATCACCCCAGCCGCCTTTACTTTCTCGGGACTGCATCCAGTACCCCCTCAAGGCTGGGTCGACATGGGAGCCAAGGTCATTAAAAAAAGTCTGCCTCAGCAACACCAATAGTAATATCTTTGTCATTGTTTCATGCACGGTTGGTTCTGGATACCACTGTTCAATTACACTAACGCAAAACGGTTTGCTACTAAACAGTCCCACAGCTGGGTTCGAACCCAGCAACAATGAATTTCGAGGTTCGTTTTCAACGTCTAAACCACAGGCGCCAACATTTAGGCTGAACCTCTTTTGAGTGGTTTAGTTTCCCGAATCCCCCGGGGTTCAGCGCCCCTGCAGTCAAACAGTCCTTGACCCCCCCCTCCCCCTAACATAAGCAGCACAGGTCGCCTATGTCATCATTTAGTTCTTATTTGATTAATATTCGTCGTCCCCTTGTTGGATGTAGTTTCTCTTTATTTTGAAGCCACATCTGTGATGTCTTGGTGGGGTAAAACTTACTAAGTCACCTTGATATCATTTTGATGTTTGGTTTGAAAGTTGAAATACAATAACGCGGTAGAAATATCACAGGGACGCCAAGTTGTACTAACAGGACAGGGTGAGAGGTGGAGGGGGTGTGGATTGGGGGGGGGGGGGTGTATCCCTTACAGGACGTCGAAGAACCAACCTCAGGATTTTTTATTTTGGCTGTTGCGATTTTTCTCACCAAATTTTACTTTCAGTAGTTTGCCATTGCCTACTGAATGGTCAGCTTTTAGTACAACTGTCGAAACCAACGCAAGACGTTCTGCTGCCAAATCGCCTGCAGCTAGGTTCGAAACCGTCACCCTGCGTTGGCAACGCCCTGGGAACAGACGCCGACAATAAAGGAAAAGCAAGGATAGAGCAGATGAACATTAAACTAGTTTAATTACTGATACACAAGTAAAAAAAGAACGGGCCCGTGTGGGTTCTGCAGTATCATGGGGAAAGAGGGAGATTAGTTGGGGCGGTAATGAATAGACAACTGACCAATAACAAGAAGGAAAGCCGGCTCGAAGAAACATCGCCTCACACATTTTCTAGGCAAACTGGGAAGAGGGGGGGGGGGGATTTTTTTTTCAAGAGACCCGAGTTTCCAGCCCAGCCCACCCTCTTTTCCTCCCCAGGTTCCATAGTTATGTTAACAAACTTGTTGTAAAACGAAACTATTAGGGGCCCCTAAAATTGGATGTCGTGGACCAAACATGTGCAGATACCGCAGCTAGCTGTAAACCACGTCACAACATTCCTAACACCCTTTAAGCGACGAAGGAGAGGAATGGGTGGGGGGAGGGGGATGTCCTTCTTACCCCATTAGCACACGAGGCATATGATGATAGATCAGGATTTTATAGACCAACTGGCACTAGATAAGTCATGTTGTCAGTATATGTCGACTGCCTTTACTTTCCAGGATATTACCTCAGACCCATTTTAGACTAGGTCCGCCAAGAAATCCAAGTTCTTCCTCTTCTTCCGCCCTTGAGATGTTTAGCTGCAGATATCACCCGCCTACGTTCATCTCTCTGGTTGGCCTTCTCTCTCCAGTTGGTGACATCAAGTGTTTGCAGGTCTGTCTAGATATCATCTCTCCACCGTCTTCTTGGCCTGCCTTGTAGTCTACCACGATTTAACTTTTGTATACAGTTTTCATATTTTTGTAATTCTTTCAATATGCTCCAGTTATTTACACACAATTCTTCCCGTTGCGACTTTGAACCAGAAACTTTGGGCTTGACACTACTGCTAACTCACCTTTAACAACTTCAAGTTCGAAATTTAGTTTGTAAATGACACTATTTTTAAATGGACTTTACCCAATGCAGGTTCCACGTGTACTGTCTACATGAAACTACTCACCTCGACTTTACCCACTTCAGGTTCCACGTGTACTGTCTACATGAAACTACTTACCTCGATTTTACACACTTCAGGCTCCACGTGTACCATCTGTATGAAACTATTTACCTCGACTTTACCCACTTCAGGCTCCACGTGTACCATCTGTATGAAACTACTTACTCCGACTTTACCCACTTCAGGCTCCACGTGTACTATCTACATGAAACGACCTCCCCGACTTTAACTCCTTCACGCTTCAAATGTATTACTTACCTGACACTTCTTTTTGCCGTGGATACGATTTACAGTGTCGATGAAAATACAGAGAAGAAAAGAATAGGTGTTCAGTGCCCTCGTCCTGTGGCAGAGCACCAGAGGTTCAAACCTTCTTCTCCTGGGCTAATTGTACACAGTGCAAACGTTAACATTGTGGTTGTTCTGTCAGTCATTATGACCAGCCTTGTCATCCTATAATCGTAGTCAGAAAAGTGCGGGTGCGTACATGGCCGATAAGACCAGCCTAAGTAGTATTAGCAGCAGCAGTATCAACTGCAGTAGATGCCCTTGTAGTAGTGATAGTAGTAGTAGTAGTAGTCGTAGTAGTAGTAGTAGTAGTAGTAGTAGCAGCAGCAGCAGCAGCAGCAGCAGTAGTAGTAGTAGTAGTAGTAGTAGTAGTAGTACTAGTAGTAGTAGTAGTAGTAGTAGTAGTAGTAGTAGTAGTAGTAGTAGTAGTAGTACTAGTAGTAGTAGTAGCAGTAGTAGTAGTAGTAGTAGTAGTAGTAGTAGTAGTAGTAGTAGTAGTACTAGTACTAGTAGTAGTAGTAGTAGTAGTAGTAGTAGTAGTAGTAGTACTAGTAGTAGTAGTAGTAGTAGTAGTACTAGTAGTAGTAGTAGTAGTAGTAGTAGTAGTAGTAGCAGTAGTAGTAGTAGTAATAGCAGTAGCAGTAGCAGTAGTAGCAGCAGTAGTAGTAGTAGTAGTAGTAGAGGGAGAATAATAATAAAAAGAAGGTGAAGACGACGAAAAAGAAGGAGAAGACAACGAAAAGGAAGGAGAAGAAATAGAAAAAGAAAAAGAAGATGAAGAAGAAAAAGAAGAAGAAGAAATAGAAAAAGAAAAAGAAGATGAAGAAGAAAAAGAAGAAGAAGAAGAAGCAAAGGAAGAAGGGGAATGAGGAATAGGAAAGGAAGAAGAGGAAGAAAATAATAATAATAAAAATAGGAAGAGGTTGTCGCGTGCGAATGTGCACCAGAACGCACCAGTACGGAGTGAGCAAATAAGACGTCAAAACAATACGTCAGGTTGTGAAGGAATTGTATTCTAGGAGATGAAAGTCGAAGTTTGACCAAGGCGGACGGTTTGGTCCGGCCTTGGTGTGGATCCTTGAGGATGCTTTACCCCGGGATGCCACGGTGGATCCTTGAGGACGTTTTACCCCGGGATGCCACATTTCGGCAGTAAGCCGGTATACTTCGAAGGAGTTGATGTTTATAGTCCGAAGGAGACGGACGTGTGGATCCCTGAGGACGCTTTACCCCGGGATCCCACGGAAGCAAACGTTATATGAAGTTGAAGTTGGATCCTTGAGGACGTTTTACCCCGGGACTCCAAGACCTCAGCAGGAAGCTGGTAAACGTTACATTTTCGGCAGTATGCCGGTATACTTTCATTGCTTAATTCGGACTTGTCCGAGGACCAAGATGATTGTCATGATCTCAAGGTCGGACTGCGACCTATCGCGAGGACATATCATTACATGGATGTACGAGCGAGCTTTGGTTGAACGAGTTGATTATTACTTGCATATGTATTCTTGAAATTGATCATTGCATTTGTCAATACACAAATGGAACTTTTAAAGAGAGTTCTTGTTCTACTACGGGAAGCTTCAGCATTCATCATGTTGTGTTACTCTTGGCCAGTGGCATGTTAAGTGTTGATGCCACTTGTTAACTTCTGACACCCCTAGTCACTTTTACACTCGTTACAATGAAGCTCCGCACGCCACAGAGGTGCAGGAGGAGGCGGAGGAGTAGGGAGAAGAAGAAGAAGAAATAACAAACGAGCGAACTTTTTTTTCCAAAGGGTCACCAATTGAGCACGCAGGCCCGTCTTACATTCGGCCCTTCCAAACACCTGTCTTTCATACTGCAGCTGTATTTTATCAATAAGCATGTTATATTCATATAATAATATGCATATTATAAATTAAAAAATAAATAAACACACACACACACACACACACACACACACACACACACACGAAAGCATGGGTTTTAAAATGCATGCACACACTAGCGCACGCACACGCCACTCACTTAAACACACCAACATACCTTCACACACACATAAACACACCCCCATTCACCCACACAGAAGCAGAAGCATAAGCAGACATTCATACACACAGACACATACACAGACACACATTCACAGACACACAAACGCAAACAAATACATACACAGACACACACAGAGACACACATACACACACATGTAGACACACCCAGAGACACTACACAGAGAGAGACACACAGAAAAACACACACAGACACACACACAGAGACATACACAGATATACACACAGAAACGCGCATATACACAGGCATTTACGCAGACAGACACAACCACACAAACACACACGCAGGCACACACACAGTCACATACACGTAGAACACACAGACAAGCAAACACACGCGTAGATACGTGTAGACACATACACATAGATACCCATACAGACAAATACACACAGTCATACACGCATACACAAACGCACAAAGACACACATACATACAAACAAACACACACGGAAGAAGAAGAAGCAGAAGATGAGTAGGAAAAATAATAATAATAACAAGAGGAATAAGAGGAGGAAAAATATGATGATGATCATGAAGGAGACAACTATAAACATTTCCTCATCTTACACCAATTTACAGACAATAACCAACGTTTTCCCACCTGCTGGAGAAGCTGATGCCTTGTTTTTGGTTGGGCTGAAAATGTTTATAGCTGGACATGTCAAACTGTAGACACTAATGTGTGAATGTTGTTGTTGATTGTTTAGTGGTTTGTTATCAAAGACGTTCCCCCACACTCCCCTTTTTGTTGTTGTTTGAAGAACACCGAGACATCACAGACCACACTTACAGAAAAAAGTACCACCCATCTTCTCATCTACTGTAAAACAGTGTTGTTTGCCAATTTCTTAAAACGAAAGACGAAACTAAATCCCAGGAGGCCGTGATAGCCTGTAGGAAGCACCAACCAACTCTCTAAATGTTTCTGTAGTCGACAAGTATAATGAATTAACCTGTTTACACTATGAATGTTTTCGCGTAACTTGATCTAGTAGTGATTGGTAAACTGGGTAGCCAACGCCCTTGCTAGCTGACGGGCCTTGGTACTGACGTTATCAGCTTGTCGTGACGTCATCACCCCTGGCTAACGTTCCGCTTTTACCCTTCGCCATGAATTTTATTGACATGTCATCTAACGCCACCACTAACCCTAACACACCAATATTTTTACACACACACACTTACACACACAAAATCTAATCTATCTATCTATCTATCTATCTATCTATCTATCTATCTATCTATCTATCTATCTATCTATCTATCTATCTATCTATCTATCTATCTATCTATCTATCTATCTATCTATCTATCTATCTATCTATCTATCTATCTATCTATCTATCTATCTATCTATCTATCTATCTATCTATCTATCTATCTATCTATCTATCTATCTATCTATCTGTCTATCTATCTGTCTGTCTATCTATCTATCTATCTATCTATCTATCTATCTATCTATCTATTTGTCTGTCTGTCTGTCTGTCTGTCTGTCTGTCTGTCTGATGAAGTTAATAATCTATATTGCATTACCAGTTTATAATTAATCACAATGTGTATGATATGTATCTATGCGTATATGTGTGACATACATGTATGTGTAGGCGTGTTTGTGTATGTATACTGTATAAGTTTGTGTGTATGTCTTTGTGGGTCTATGTGTGAGTAAGTGTATGTCTCTGTGTGTGGGCGTGTATCTGTGTGTGTGTGTGTGTCTGTGTGTGAGTCTGTGTGTGTCCGCGTGCGTGTCTGTGTGTGTGTCTGTAGGTGTGCCTGTGTGCGTCTGGGTTCGGGTCTCTGTGTTAGTGCGTCTATATGCGTGTTTTTATATGCATATGACTGTGTGTCTGTAAGCGTGTCTGTGTGTGTGTTTTTGAATGTGAATCTGTATGTGTGGCTGCGAGTGTTTCTCTGTGTGTATGTGTGTTTCTATGTGGGCGTTTCTATGTATGATTGTGGCTGCGTGTTTGTCTCTGTGTGTGTGGCAGTGTGTGTCTGTTTGTGTGTATCGATGTATCTGTATGTAGGTGTTTCTGAGTGTGTGTATGTTTGTTTATGCCTCCGTGTGTGTGTGGCTGTGTGTGTCTCTGTGTGTGTCTCTGTGTGTGTCTCTGTGTGTGTGTGGCTTCGTATGTATCTGTGTGTGTGGCTTCGTGTGTATCTGTGTGTGTGTGTGTGGCTTTTTGATAATGTGTACGCGTGTCTCTGTTTTGTGTGTGTGTGTACGTCTGTGTGTGTGCGTCTGTGCGTCTGTCTGTGTCACTATTTGTGCGTCTGTGGGCGTGTTAGTATATGTGTGTATGTCTCTGTGTGTCAGGTGTATGTGTCTGCATGTGTGTGTCTGTGTGTGCCATTATCTGTCTGTAGACGTGTGTGTGTGTGGCTGCGTGTGTGTCTGTCTGTGACTGTGCGTGTCTGTTTGTGTGTGTGTGTGGCTTTGTGTGTTTCTGTGTGTGTTTTTTTTATAATGTGTGCGTGTGTATGTGTGTTTGTGCGTCTGCGTGTGTGTGTCTGTGTGAGTGTTTGTGCATCTGTGGGTGTGTTTGTATGTGTGTGTATATGTATGTGCCATTATGTGTCTGTAAATGTGGCTGGGTGCATGGCTGCCTGTGTATCTGTGGCTGTCTTTGGCTGTGCGTGTATGCGTGTGTGGTTTTGTGTGTATCTGTGTGTGTCTCAGTAGGTGTGTTTATTATATAATGTCGGCTTGTGCGTGTGTCTCTTTTTTGTGTTGGTTTGTGTGTCTGCGTGTATGTCTGTGTGCGTATGTGTGTCTGCGTGTGTGAGTCTGCGTGTCTATGTGTGTGTGTGTGTGTATGAGTGAAAGTTGCGTATATCTGTGTGTGTGTGAGTGTGTCCGTGTGTGTCCCTGCCTGAGTGTGTGTAGGTGTGTACCTTTGGTTGCGTGTGTGTTTCAGTGTGGGTTTAAGTCTGTTTGCGTCGGTATGTGAATTTGTATGTTTGTTTTTGTGCGGCTACGTTTGTGTATGTGTGTGTTTGTATGTGTGTGTTTGTATGTGTGTGTGTCTGTATAGCTGTGTGTGTCTGTATGTGTCTGGGTTGTATGCCTGTGTGTCTTAGAGTGTGTGTTTGTGAGAGAGTGTCTGTGTGAGTGACTGTATGTATGATTGGGTATGTATGTATGTATGTATGTATGTATGTATGTATGTATGTATGTATGTATGTATGTATGTATGTATGTATGTATGTATGTATGTATGTATGTATGTATGTATGTATGTATGTATGTATGTATGTATGTATGTATGTATGTATGTATGTATGTATGTATGTATGTATGTATGTATGTACGTACGTACATACATACATACATACACACATGCATGAACGCATGCATGCATACATTTTAAGTAGTCTCATTCGCGCGCTACACACACACACACACACACACATTCACATACATACATACGTACAGACACACAGTTTAGTCTCTGGGTGTGAAGCAGAAGTAGACCAAAATGTTAATCAAATCTTCTGTGATAACACATTCTTACAGTTGACCAGTTTAATTTATTTACTCAGATATACAGTGAAGCTTCGATTATCCGTCACCCTCCGTACTTTGGCTGTGAGCGATAACCGAATACACGGATAACATAAATCACTTAATACATATGTAAAGTAATGTGATGTCACTACGGGTTTGAAAAAAAAAAAAAAATTTTAAAAATAAATAATGTTTACATATTGTATTCAGTTTTACAAAATGATAAAAACATACTTTAATATAAGAGTATTAAAGCATAGCAATGTATTGTATTACTATAAACATACGTTACTTGAAAATAATCTGTCGCCTCCTTCCGAGTTATTTTTGAGGCTCTAGCTTTCTGCGCCAGAAAGCACTGGCAAACTACTGGACGTAAATTTGCCTAGAAAAAAACACAACAACCAAAAAATTCTAGGGTTGCTTCTGCAACGTCTTGTAAAGGCTACGCAACTAACTTTAACTTGAGCTTTTTGCGTTGCGATTATGGCAGGATCAAAGAAGGATCTGCCCCTGGCTGTTGTGTGGTTTTTCTAGGCAACTTTACGTCCAGTAGTTTGCCATTGCTTTCTGGACGGTCGACTTTCATGATACCACTGTCGAAACTAACGCAAGGCGCATCACCCCCAGCTGAAATCGAACCCAGCATCCCGGCATTACGAAGCGTTCGAACGAACGAACGAACGAACGAACAAACTTTTGTTTTAAAAGGGTTAAGAATTGAGCACGCAGGCCCGTCTAACATTCTGCCCTTCGAGGTCTCCCTCCATTCTTACATCATTTCATTCACACATCACACATCAAGTAATATTAAAAGTTAGCAATAGCATCATAATAATCAATACAAGCACTGGAATGTGCACATTTCTAACTACAGTAAAACGTATTATTTGTAACAAATATATGGAAAATGAGCGCTATTTTTCACATATGTTTTATCTTCTATGGGGGCATATAATCGGTGCTCAGATAATATTCGAACAGTTTCCGATTGTATGTATATGGACTAGTGGTACTTTTGATTTGCTGTGGTAGGTAATTCCACAATTGAGCTGCGGAATATGACAAACTTGTTTTATAAAGGTCTATCCTAGGTTTAGGGATGTGTAATATGTTTAGACGCTTACTGTGCCGTTCATTATATTTAAAAAACGGCCATAAGTAACATGGAGAATTTTGATATAATATTTTGTAAGTATATTTTGCCTTATTGAAAAGTAGACGTTCACGAAGCGGTAGTAGCCTAAGACCTTTATAAGTTTCGGAGCTCACTGTTACATGATTGTTACCAATTAAGCGAATGGCGCGCTTTTGCAGTGATGTGAGTCGCTTGATAACAGAGCTGGAACAGCCATCCCATATTGTAGAGCAATAGTCTACATATGTCTGGATGTGAGAAATATAGAATATCTTTCTTGTGTGTTCATCAAGAAAGTTTTTAATTTTTGCAAGCTGGTAAACCTTTTTAGCTGTTTGCTTCACAAGTGCTTGTACGTGTGAGTTGAAAGTTAGATTTGCATCAATTACCAACCACAGCGTCTTGTGCTCAGTTACATTTTCTACTTGAGTGCTTCCAATGTAGAGTTGAAGCGTTCTCTGAGAATTTAAACTGTATAGTTTTTGCCTGGTCGTTATTAGCATAGATTTGGTTTTATTAATGTTTATTTGCATACGGTTTGCACTGCTCCATTGGACTACATTATTTAATTCTTGTTGTAATGACGACTCTAGTAAATTACATGTTTGAGCATTTGCATAGATGGTACAGTCGTCTGCGAATAAATCGCAGGACGACGACAGACATAAAGGAAGGTCATTTATGTAGATATTGAATAACAGAGGACCGAGAATCGAGCCTTGAGGTACCCCAGTATTTAAGTTAGTGGCTTGCGATAGTGATTTATTGTAACAGATTATTAGTTTTCTATTTAACAAAAAGGATTTTATTAACTGTAATAGTCTAGGGTTAAATTTTATTGTTTCTAATTTTCTTATAAGAATGTTATGGTCTATCATATCAAAAGCTTTCCTAAAGTCTATAAACACCCCGCCACATATTTTCTCATCATTAACATTCTGATGCCATTTTTCAATCATGTTAGTTAAGGCAGTATGGCAAAAATAGTTTGGTCGAAAACCTGATTGGTTATCCACTATAAGTTTGTTGTGATCTAAGTGCTGAAAAGTTACATTATGAATATGTTTCTCTAGTGGTTTCGATAGTGAAGATAACAGGGAGATTGGTCTATAGTTACCTGGGATGCTACTGTCTAAGGAACCAGGTTTTAGATGTGGATACACTTTGGCAATCTTAAATGCAGATGGGAAGTAGCCTTTGACAAGACATTGGTTGTAAATAAAGGTCATCGACTCACAAATAACTGGGGCAGCACTACGAGGGATCCTATTGCTGATTCCGTCTAAGCAGGATGTATTACTGCTTCTGAGACTGTTAAAATGTATAAAGAATTCCGCAACTGTCATGAGAGGAATGTCAGAAGGAATTCTTCAGAGCATTTATTTTCACACAATGCTGATAGCAGTGATAAATCACATGGACAGTTTGGCATTGTGGCTTTTAACATTTCTATATTGGCTTCAAAGAAATTACTGAAATCATCCGATGTTATATTAGATGTCAGCAAACGCGTTGAAGTACCTTTGTTTGTCAATGTATTATTTGCCTTCCATATGTCTTTGCTGTTTCTTTTATCTACTATTAGCTGTTTAAGAAAATAATTTTTTTCCTTACGAATGGTATACTGGACTTTGTTTCGCAGATTCCGGTATGTGTTTATATCGTAATTTTTATGCGACCTGTCTCGCTGTCTCATGATTGCAACTACCTCCTGTGTGATCCAAGGGGATTTAGTTTGATGTTCCACACGGACCTCCTTAAGTGACACATGCTTATCAAATACACTAGAGAAGGTCTTCAGCCAATATTCCAGGGCGTCATCTAAATCAGGGAGCTGATAAACGTAGTCAAGAGGTGAATTGAACAAGTCTAGTAGGAATGCATCTTGATTAAAATTTATATAGCTTCTAAATTTAATACTTACATGCTTTTGTTTGACAGTTTTTACGCCTTTTTTATTCCATACACAAATTACGGGGTAATGGTCACTCAGTGCTGTAGTGGGTACCTTGCATTCTATAATGTTGTCAGGACATGTTGCATAAATATGGTCTAGTGGCTAGTAGTAGGTTTTTGTTGATAACTGATTGTTCATCGTCATCTTTTTAATTTGTATGACTATGACTGATAATAGAAACGGACGTTTAATCAAGTGATGGTTAGTCGAATTTGTACTGTAATTCTATTACCTCATGTTTCATAATGTATGTTTCATGTATATATTTTTGAGTCTGTACAATTCTTACCGCGCATGACTAGAGGTTGCACTGATCTGGTGATGCCGTTACATGTGCCCTAATTCATCATCATCAGGTGCCATGCCGACTGGAGTGGGCGATCATGCCTCTCCACAATCTGCGATCTCATGCATGATATTTGAGGCAAGATTTACTAGAGAATATACAGCGGTGGTTTTCCCCTTGACTTTTGCCGGTTTTTATATGGTTTGACTCCAATAGCCTTTGTCTAAAGAGAATTACCATGCAAGGTAGCAGGGGGGAGAGGTTATGGCGCCTCTTACCCGCCGATGGCCATGTCGTAAAGTTTTGAGGTATTTTATAGTTAGCTGTCCCACCAACTAACTCGCCTCCTCTCAATGACCATCACCTGTTTTGGTCCACGGCCACTTATTCAAAACATTCGTAGCTAATCTCTATATCTAGACGCCTTTCCACCATCCGCCACCAGGTGGACGCCCTAATTATAACTCCTTAAAGATAGAGCGGGATATCTGGACTTGACCTGCTGGTTTGCTACCAGCACCAAGACTACGGTGTACAGCCATCAGGTCCTCTTGGTCTGTCATGCAACTGAGATCTTTTGATCTTCTCAGCGTAGCTTATTTACAGCTACAAACAATGTGTTTTCTTGTAATGAGATTTTCTGATCTTCTCAGCGTGGCTCCTTTACAGCTACAAACAATATGTTTCTTGTAATGAGATTTTCTGATCTTCTTAGCGTGGCTTATTTACAGCTACAAACAATGTGTTTCTTGTAATGAGATCTTCTGATCTTCTCAGCGTGGCTTATTTACAGCTGCAAACAATGTGTTTCTTGTAACTATAGATACCCAGCCGGTCGATAGCCGGCGCTTGAAACATGTATTCCAAAGTGGTTGCTAGCAAGACGAGATGGTCTCAAACTGATGTCTGAGAGTGTGTAAAGGACACATTTTTTTGCACATTACTAGTCATATAGTAAAGGACTTTATTCGACATCTTTAGGCGTTTAGGTGTTTATGGTTAGACATATATTTTTTTTTCAATCGATACTCGGTGGGTGATATGGTCAACATCACGCCGGTCACCTAGACTTCCCATGACTTTACCTTGTACCCATTTTAAGGCTGGGTCTACCTGGTAACCAAAGTTGTTTTGGGAAAAAAAATCCGGCTCCGCTAAGATTTCAGCCTACGACCTTCGGATGGTACTTGGTAAAAAAAATAGAAACTTCGTGCCTCATTCAACCGGCTCCTAGACTGAGCATTGGTTATATCGAGGTCGGCGTTTTTGTGTCTGGAATTCGTATTTCCAGTTATCAACTTTTTCCGTTGTGGCGATTACATTGCTGCCTGAGGTTTGTTGCTTCTGTCAGAGTGAGGGAGGGGATCTCGGCCTGCCCTAAGAAGGGCGGGCCATAGCCTTGGGACGTCCTGGATCGGGTGAGAGGGGAGTGGCTTTGGTGGCTGACATCGTGTCGTCTGGTTGTGGGCTGTGAGGTTTCTCCGGGCTGGTGGGCGGGCTTGTTCAGCTGTCATGGCGGCTTGGGTGGTTTTTCATTGGTGACTGGTTTTCACTGCGTCTTTTTTAGTATTGTGAGTTCATTCGTTTGCCTCGCTTGCCTTGGGGTGTTTGCTGCCAGTGGTTCTGCTCTTTTCGCTCGTTTGTTGGGGTATCTACTCGATCCTTGCTTCTGACATTCCTGCCTCACGGGCGGCCTCGAGGCGGGCCCTCAGCCCCTTGATATGGTTCTGCGCTGTAAGGTACGTGGCACCCAGGATTGGTTGGTCCTGGTCTGTGTCTTCCAGGGGTTTAGTTAGCTGTGCCTGTTCTTTTACTGTTTCTGCTTCAGTGGCTGTACCTTTGTCCGCTTTCTGCGTTAACTTGTCTGTGTGGGTGCTTTTGTCAGCCCTGCTGACACTTAGGCTCTTTATTTTTATGCTGACTGTCGTCCTTTCTTTCTGTAGTTGGTCGCGCTCTGTTCTGGTAGCCATCTCAGCAGCGACTGCCTCTGCTTTAGCCTGTACAAGCCGGGTGACCTCTCTGTATGCTTCTTCTCTCGCCTCTTTCAGCACTGCCATCTCTCTGCTTCTCTCCTCTCTCTCCTCCTGTCTGCGTCTTTCGTCTGCTGTCTGGGCCAAATTGCTGACGCTATCTTTGGTTGCTGTGGCTTCTTTCTGGTTTTCGCTTAGCTGTGCAGCAAACGCTATCCTGTCGTCTTTCAGGGTTTTAATTTCTCCTAGCAACAGGGAGATAAGTTCGTGCGTTTCTGCCTTTTCAGCAGCAGCGATGGTTTTCTGTTTCTGGAGCTCTACCTTTAGTTCCGTGATTACGTTCGCAAGTTCAGGGTCTCTGGTGTCCTGCTTTTGGCTGGGCGGGCAGGTCGGCATTTTGTGCTGCTTGGTCTGGGTGCCACGTACCTCTGCTGGTGGCTGAGTCGGTCAGTTGCTAGCGCCAACTTGATCTCTTTGAGGTACGGGCAGCCCATGTACCTGGCGCTGTGGGCCCCTGTACAGTTTGAAAACCTTCTTCTTGGGTTTGGTCTCTTGAAGTCCGGGTCCTCCTTGGCCAGAGGGCATTCCTTAAAGTCATGTGCCTGTGAGCAGTATCTGCAGGCTAGGCTGCTGCGGCAAGTCGCGGCGGTATGCCACGCCTTGTTACAGCGTGAGCATTGCTGAATCTCAGTACTGTGGGTACCCGGTCGCTGTTGCTGCCTGTGTGGGCGGGTGTTGGTGGCTCCCTGCGCCACGACTGGGGCGGCTTCTAAGTAGACTGGTGCCTCGATAGGGCCTACATCTAGGGCTGGTGGCGTCTGGGCTGGTGACTCCTCCGGGTCGTCGACCGGTTCTGGCATCGTCAGTTATGGTGCGGCGACAGGTGCTTCCTCTTTGTTGGCTGAGGTCGCCCTGGTGTCCCTGCGCTGGACAGGATTCTTCTTACCACGGGCCATGATTTCGTGTGGCTGTGGCTGGCAAGAGCTGTACTATTCTGGCGGCAATTGATTGCTCACTCCCTGCAGAGTCTGGCAAAGCTCGTTGAGTGAACTGACAAGTACACCGAGCGTGCTTTTCTCTGCAGTTCACGAGACAATCGTTTTACAAGTGGCTGGTGCGACTGGCTCTTCAACAAATGATGTGCTCCCGGGCCGCTAATGACTCAAACGCAGACGAATACCGATAGCGTAGTCAGCCAAACTCAGCCGAATATCAAGCGAGTCTGACCAGTATCTAGCTATCGATAATCAGGCTACGAATGGGTAGTTAGCAAGCGAACGAGAGACACACGTGGCTGATCGGGCGGTTTGAGCGAGCGAGCGAGCGAGAGCTGTGTGCGACTGGGCTGTCTTCGCTGGACTGGCTTGACTTGGCTTGGACATTCGGATACGCCAATGCAGCCGTTACAAATGGCGGCTCCCCTGAGAAAGCGTGGCATAGAGGAAATAACTCAGCAATACAGGTTCAGTCAGCGCACTGAACACCATCGATAGCATACAACATAAGGAGCGGGATCTAGTCAGAAACCTAGTTTCTGTCTGGTGGATTGTGATAGGAACAATGTCCTTTCACAAAAGTCTAATACACGATGATGATTTATCAGTGATCACATTTACACGTTTGCTTTTAAACTTTTTTTTTTAAAATTAATGAAACTTTTAACTCAAGCTTGTGTTTGCAAGTTTTTATCAGTGATCACATCGAAACAAAATCGATGTTGAAGAGGGTTGCCAATGAAATAGTTAAGAAATTTATTAATGCTTATAATTTATACTATTTGTCATGACACTGTTGGCTATAGAATTTCTTCTTTCTTAAGTTCGGTTTCTTCAGTAACATTTTGACTGGCAATTACTGAAGCCCTTCTAGAGCATTTGTCGGATGTTTTATGACAATCCTATGCCAGAGCTCTTTGAACATATGTCGCAGCTCACTCCGGAATTTGGATCCAGTGACACAGTAGAGGATGAAGTTGATGGAGTTGTTTACGTACATTAAAATGTAGACTACTTTATACATAAGGTCGATTAGGAGAGAACTGTTAGCATGAAACAACCATTTCGAAAAAGCAACATATACTCTAAGTGGGGCCGCCGTAATCAGAAACACCATGGTTACAGTAAACAACATAATTGTCAGTCGTGAGCTGCTCTCCTGTCTGCCAGTGACCGCCAACGACTCGCGGCTGGCGTATTTGGCAGTCTTGTCCTTGGCAATCTTTTGCATCTTCCTGCGACGTAGCAGTACTCTCGTGGCGATGAAGGAGTTGCACACAATAAAAATAACCAAAGGAATAAAACAGTTCACACCAAGATCAATCCAAGGGTAAATTCTGAAAAAAAAATCTGAATAATCATCTGAGATATAAGTACAATTTACCTGTATCGACCTGTTTCCATCTGTCACGATTATGTTTCCAAACCCATAGAACATGTGGCTATTGTGAGCAAATATAACGAGCACAATACAAATTACAACAATGATGGAAGATTTTTGCGTGCAGCAGATCTTGACTTTGTGTGGATAAAACACTGACAGGAAGCGTTCAATGGTGAATGCCACGAGGATCCAGGCAGATACTTCCACTGTCACAAACAGCAACCATATGTTCATCTTGCAAATGGCTTCCGGAACCGTTATGCTAAAGGTTTAAAAAAAAAAAAAAGTAACATTGCATTTAACATAAATGTTCTCTAAGAATGCAGACTATAGATAAATATTTATCAGGCGTCTGTTTTAAATTTATTTTCTTACAAATGCATTATGGGAAAAAAGGTGGTTTTTATAAAAGGATACACGATGATTTGGTACTGAACTCACTTAACGAATGGACAAGTCCTACGTATTCCTCATAGCCGCGCGTAGATCTATTGCCTTCTTTTTGTCACGTATTAAGCCCTCAGAGACCAACAAGGCATAGTCCACAGATTTAGAACCTTGATAACCTCTCCAAAAAAAAAAAAAAAAAATTGTATCTATCTGATTTGTCAGCATCTTCCAGGTCAACCCAGTCTAAAATGGATACAAGATAAAATCATGGGAAGTGAAGGTGGATCAGATCACCCATCAAGTCTAGCATCATATGCCCGACACGCCAATGCCGGAAAAAAGGGTCCTTGACTTTTATAATCTCATACTTCTCAGATACAAGCTACATGCCCAGCCACATACCCACCAGTTTTTCCTTGAGCAGACTGACGAGCTCAGCAATATTCCACATAGTGGGCATCAAGAGGATGTTTACCACACAGATGCCTCTAGTAGTGTAATCTGACCAAATGGACACCGAGAAATATTTGGTGTTTTTTCTAAGAAATATGGATTCTGCAAGATTTCTGTCGTGACCTGGTACATCATCGAGTAAAAGATAACTAACGGCGGAATTTGAATCTAAGACATTATGTAACACTCAAGTTTTAGTGTCATTCAAACACCTTGCATCAGGTGATGTGGATAATGTTACCTGAACTTGAGAACATCTGTGTAAATCACAGCACCCTTTCTTCGCATAATTAATGATAGAGAAACACCTTTCTCTCCGCGAATCATCAAGATTGGCTCTAGATCTCTTGTTGTGCTAGAAAGATTAAACTAATACTATGTTTCATTTTGTATCAGTAGTATTCGGTTTACTCAACTACAACATTATTCAAGGGGTTAAAGCTGGGGCAAGTACTTAACTTCTAACACCGAAGGTGCGCTTTGACAACAGACGGACACAGCCAGAAAATGAGGCCAGGGAAGTGGTGACAGTGATCACATCGTCTGTCTAGTGCCCATTTGTTGTTCATCTGTTGCCGCTTATCCCCCAGTGAAAAATGGGCTCTGTCCAAATGACACCTCATAACCTTTGCTATAGCAGGCAGTTCGCCCCATGTCTTCCTCATTTTTAAACTTCACCCTATAGCTTCATTCTCTCTGTGTTTTGTTGTTACTGTTGTTGGTCTGCCTTTATTGCCTGATTCCTGTGGGTTCCAGTGTATCCCTTCTAGTTAAACTGCTCAGTAACTATTTTTTTTCAATTCTTGATTTACTGGAATTTGATTAGTTCTCTCTCAAGCTCAGCATTAGTGACTCCATCTCACCATTTAACTACCTCTATACTGCGCAGGCACCAGTTAATGAATGTTTGTAGTGTGTTAGTAATTGTTTCAGTTCTCAATAACTGCGCTCCATACAACAGCACTGATCTGACATTAGAATTGAAAGTTTGGTATACGTTTTAATTTCTTGTGACTTCCACAAATTTCCCAGTGCCATGACAATTCTTCTTACTTTTTATATATGTATTTTAACATCTAACATCATTTCTCTATCCTTGTCAACATTACTGCCAGAATATATGTACGGCCCAACATCTAGAGCATTTCTCTATCCTTGTCTACATTACTGCCAGAATATATGCACGGCTCAACATCTTGTCTTTGATGCCACAGTGAGATGGAATCCACTGCAAGTGAATTTCTGCCTTTTTTTGGACAACATAGCAAGTTTCTTTGTTAGACTTTGAAGTGTGCTGTCGGTAGGTTTGGACTCAAGAACCTGTATACCTGACAGTAAGTCAGTGAGAAAGACCATCTTGCCTGCGGTGATTTGCAGATTGTTCATATACTGTGCTGCCATCAAAAGGGCTGAGAGCTCTGCCTTTTAGTCAGAGCAAGTTCGTCTGGTGGGGGCTGCCAGGGACACGGTAGTGGCGTCTGGGTGTTTTATATAAACACCTGCCCCACCATTCGTAGTTGCCTCTTTTGCTGATCCATCCGTGTAGATTCTCGTCCAGCTGTCCTGTGGGAACATGTTGTTGAGGTGTTCCATTGTGAGTGCTGCTTTATTAAACAATCTTACTGTCTCTGTGAGGACTTCTCAGGCAAAACACCAAATTTGACAATTGTGAACTGCTCGGAGAAGGACATTTTCAACCCCGATGTTGCTACGTGCAGAAGACACAAATTTCTTTAACTTCCGTTCGATAATAAACGTGAATAGAACTATAATCTTCATGTTAAATTTGCTAATTCAAACATGAGTCGACTTTTCGGGGAACTTTATGAAGCACCCTCATATATCATTCAACTGTAAGGTCTGTCTAGAACTAATCAAGTCTGCTTACATGTTTGGACTGTCAAGTGTATACAAAAACAAGGGAGGCAAGCCAATGATGAGAGCTCCAGTATCTGCAATAGCCAGGGTTATCAAATAAACTGCAGCATTTGAAGATCTCATGTTTCTCCTGCTCATCACAAGGATGGACAGAAGGTTTCCTATAGTGCCAAAGACGATCAAAACTGGAGATACAATCTGGAGATAGAAATAAAACCACAAGGTGACTCATTACTACACCTTGATTTTATATATAAAAAAAAAATAATCAATACGTAGAAAGAAAGTACTTTTAGTCAATTTTCTTTTCTCTGACTGACTGGCTTTCTACCCCACCAGAACATCACATAAGCGATAAACACCCGATGACACAAAGTGCCACCATGTTGATGAGGATCGCTGTGGAGAGGTCACAGAAACCGTGTTCAGACAATTGGCCATATTTATGGCCTGCCTATAAATAACAAAAAATACCTCCTAAAAAGGACGTAAGGATGAGAATACAAATATGAAGAAAGGACTTTAAGTCAATTATTTTTTTCTCAGATAAAGCGTGTAGATAACGAGGCAGGTCTCTCCTCTGGTTGGCTGACGTGATGTAGACCATATAACCTGTCGCATGCCTACTGGGCTACAGAAACACAGGCCTAGCACCATATACCCAGTGGGTGCATAGCATAAAAATGTCTCGTTAATGTTTTATATTGAGAGCTTGACTGTGGAACTGTTAGACTCTCGCCTGTTGATCCAAAGATCGTGAGTTCAAATTCGAACGGAGCAAATTTTTTTTTTCAAAAATGACCTTGACTGTCACGTCGATCAAGCCTTAAATAGGTACCAGGTAAATTCCTGGGAAGTGAAGGGGGCTGGTGTGATGTCGACCATACAGCACACTGAATTCCACCTTTCATATAGTTTAGGGCATTTCGAACTTCTGTTTTTAGAACTGCTGGTCCGTCGTTGTTTTCAAGAATATCCAAATGTTCTTCACGAGAATCGCCGTAAAGATCTTTTACATACTGTGACCATTCATCTAATATCGCATCTCTGGTCATTATGATGTTGCCTTCTGTGGCTTTTAGGCAACCCACTCATGAATCTGATCTGTCCTCTGTGAGTTCGTTAATTCTTTTGTGCATTATTAGCTATTTTGGGTGTTGTGTTTCAGTTTCCCTACAATACACACCCACCCCTTCCCCCAACCATGTTTCTTTTCCTTCTTCACATAGTTTTCTAATGTTTCTAAAAATCTCTTCACATTTTTATGTTTTTATTTTGGCGTCTTCTCTCTTCATTAGTTTTAGAATATCTTCAGTTATCCATTTTCTACATTGGGATAGAAGTTGCCGAGTCTGGACTGATTCAACTCTTCAGTACACTTTCTCAAAGCTCTGTTCTTTCAATACTTGATAATATTCCACTAAATCAGACAATAAATAAAATCTATTATATTCTATATTAAAATTACCTCTAATATCCTAATTCTTTGGTGCACACAGATCTAATTTAAAGTTACTTGGTTTATGTTTGGTCTTCTTTAAATTTATTTGTACTTGACCAATAACATTCTATAATCACGGTAGCAGTCTGCTCCTGGATCAGTTTTTGCAATTTTTAAAGCATTTTGAAAACTGTGATTGAAGAAGTTTTAAACGATCTAGTTCATGATCTTATTGTCCAGACTGTTTCATGTCCACAATCTACTCTAACGTTGCTGATACCAGGTGTGTTCGTCAATCTTTTCATGCCTCTTTGACCATTCTACCACCATGTCCTCTCTTTTGTTGACGGACTGACTCAAGTTTTACCCCACAGGACAACACACTGAGCGATTAACACCCGGTGACACAAAATGCCACCATTCGGATGAGTATCACCCGTGGAGAGGACCCAGAAACGCCGTTCAACGAATAGGTTGGAATATTAGAGCCCCCGGTAACTACCAGGATGGGGTATCCAAATAATGAAAAACTAGTCCCACATGGGGACGGACAGTACAATAAAGATATATCTCTTTAATTCGCGGTCCTAATCTATATTTACCAACTGTCTAAGCATCCTACTGGTTTTCAGTTTTATCATTAAAGTCGCGCATGATACTGTTCTGAGTTTTTGCACATTTCAATGGCATTCTCCAAGTCATTATAAAATACACCAATGCTTTCGTCACTGCTGAGCGCATATTTGAACAATGTTTGTATCAAAAGGTCAGTCATTGAATTTTGCAACTTATAATCTACCCGATGCCGCCCAGTAAGTATCCCTTGGTGGGTTTGTGTCCTTCCAAATTCAGAACAAAGACATCTACCCTATGACCCAGAATAAATAATCTTACATTAAACAAAAATACTATTACTCCTGCCTCTTTCCATGTGGCCTCATAGATTCCGAGGAGACTCAGTCTTGTCCTTTTTTTTGCTTGATTTTGTCTAAGTTCAGACCTGTGCTCATAGTTGTAACATTCCATGTCTCTATGTTTAAAACATTTGTTTTGCACACAGTTGCTTGATGACGACCTCTGCTCACCTGGTGCACATGACTCGCCCTACAAGGCCAGTCTATTCTTATGGAGCAACCATTTATGCTGTTTATCAAAAGATTTATGAGTTGTAAAATCGTGACCTTTTTTGCGTCTTCGAGAAGTCAGTTTGTCATTGCTTTCCTTCCTGGTGGATTATAACTAGTAGGGTGACTGTAGCCATTGTCATTATAATGTGACGCGCTGCCTACCTGCCGGGATCTCAAGACCATGCCCAACAACTGTCGGCTGCTCGCAGGCCCAGTCAACAACCTCTAAATTTCATAGCGTTTAGACAACAGTCAACAATCTCTAAATATCATGGCGTTTAGACAACATTCAACAATCTCTAAATATCATGGCGTTTAGACAACAGTCAACAACCTCTAAATTTCATAGCGTTTAGACAACAGTCAACAATCTCTAAATATCATGGCGTTTAGACAACAGTCAACAATCTCTAAATATCATGGCGTTTAGACAACATTTAACAATCTCTAAATATAATGGCGTTTATTCAACAGTCAACAATCTCTAAATATCATGGCGTTTAGACAACAGTCAACAATCTCTAAATATCATGGCGTTTAGACAACAGTCAACAATCTCTAAATATCATGGCGTTTAGACAACAGTCAACAATCTCTAAATATCATGGCGTTTAGACAACATTCAACAATCTCTAAATATCATGGCGTTTATTCAACAGTCAACAATCTCTAAATATCATGGCGTTTAGACAACAGTCAACAATCTCTAAATATCATGGCGTTTAGACAACAGTCAACAATCTCTAAATATCATGGCGTTTAGACAACAGTCAACAATCTCTAAATATCATGGCGTTTAGATAACAGTCAACCAATTAGCCAGGTGCTGCTTCCATAATAACGATATGCTGGAATGGATCTTCATAATTCTGTCTCTAACTCAAGTTGTACACTTTCTCAAAGCTCTGTTCTTTCAGCACTTGATAATATTCCACTAATATCAGTGTACACTTCTTGCCATGTCTTCGAATTTTTATTCCCTTGTGTTTAAAAAAAAAAAAAAGTGTGTCTGTTAATGTAGCCTCTCTCGCGCTCGAGCTCTCTTTCCCCTTTCTGTCACCTCTCTCTGATTTTCTTTAAAGAACTCTAATTTTATTCCTAGTTCCCCCGCCCCCCCCCATCACTCGTTTTTGAATGCTTGTGTTAAGCCTTATGGAACGTTAGCCTTGTTTGATATTCTTATTCTAATATTACTAATAATTATCACAAGTGTGTGCTGAATGGCAAATGCATGTAAAGTATTTGAAAGGTGCTCAAACCTGGCCTAAGTGCCCAATCGTAATCATCAGCATCATCATCATCATAATCATCATCATTATTATCATCATCATTGCTCAAAAAATGCAAAAAAAAAAACTATATTTGTAATAATGTAAAATATATGAACACACGCTTGAAATAAAGGCGTCTGTACATAATGACAGAAAAGCTCTGCTCCCCTGAAATAACCGGGAGAGAGGGACGACTTAGCTTTTCTGATTAGTGATAATGACGATCACAATATTAAATTATTACTGCACAATTAAACAAGGCTAGAGCACATTTTAAATATGCTTTTATATTTATTTGTCACACAGCACAAAATAATAACGATGAGATGTTGACCACATCATACACCGAGTGCTGACTGGTCTATAAGATAAACGTCTAGTCCTCTATGCCCTATACGCCCAAAGGCGTGGAAAAGGGTCTTTTACTACTTCAGATTTATTATAACAATTATTATTAGGCAATTAAAGAAGGATTCAGCTTCTTGAAACCCTCCACGCCCGCTCCTAGGAATATTTGAGAATGCTGAGTCCACTCTGGCGGGGGGCCTGACTGTTTACAAAGATCACTTACCAGCATGAAATAGCGATCGACCCTCCCAATAAACTCTTTGTCCGATGTATCCATTCTCTCAATAGAGACCAGCTGATGATAATCGACAACTGTTAAAGCCAACAAAATCCATAAAAGTCGAAGTATAACAGTCAAGACTTGTCTCCTCTATCTGTCCTAAATTATGAAGATAAATCATCATAAATCAAAGTTAAACAGGAAGGATGGGGCAGATTGGAGGACATTTCTAGAAGTAATTAATAAAACAGTGCACATATAATAAAAAAAATGAGACTTATGTTTGTTCCGGCCAAGGCACGGAATTTAATACTACTAAGTTATGTAATAAAAAGAACAACTGCTCCAGAAACTTTATCAACGCACACTCAAAAACTGTTACTTGAAGTGGCACTGAAACTACATACTGAGAAAAGAGAAACATTGGTGAAATTCGAAAGCAGTTCGAAAGAAAAGAACGACAAATTTATCAGGAATAATAAAAAAAAAAAAAAAAAAATTATATAAAAAAAACACAACCAGTTAGTATTAGAGAAGTTGTGGTTATTTTCTTTTTTTCACCCTATCTCAGAAACTCTGAGATTTCGTGTGGGGGGCGGGGGTGGGTGGGTGGGGGTGGGGGTGGGGGGGAGTGTGGGTGGGGGTTGGGGGGGGGGTCATGGGAAAATCCAGTATTATGGGGTGTGTTGGTTAGTGTGAGTCGGTGTTTATTTCCGACTAACATCCCCACACTAGTGGACTTTTACAGGAACTCCCCACAAAATGTCCTCGAGATGGGGTAAAATAAAAGAACAGAACAGAAATTATTATTAAATGAACACGAGGGAAATCTTAACCTTTAGTTACACCGTTCCGACATGGGACACGAATTGTTAATATTACAGCCTGACCCCGGCTGGACTTGAGGTGGCTTCATAACCGTTGGGGGCCTTCATATCATCTTACGGTTGAACGGGATTTGCGGGACTTAAGCTGAGGGGGGGGGGGGGGATTTTTACCCAAGTAATGACGCATCGCATTTTGCGTCACATGGAGGTTAATGGCTCAGTGGGCGGTCCTAGTGGCGTTTAGTTTCGCCCATTCATCTATACGTTTGTGTTGAGCAAATACAAGTATAAAAACACAAATTTTGTTATATCAACAATACACACGCCTTACAAATACTGTCATTAGTAATATCTTTCACTGGTTATTTCCTGATTACATGAGGACGGTCTTAATTCACTGTGTAGGGAAGGCCATAATTCCATGCTCTAAAATAGTTTGGGTATGTGATGCCAGCTGTCTGTTTGAAAGTACACCAGAAAGAAGGCTGTGACCAAAAATATGATTACCAACGCCACACGCCGAAAACAGAGAAATTAGGCATCCTCATACCTAGGTAAATCTTATACCTTTAAATACTACGATGTTTAGACGTCAGTCAATCAGACCGACAATTACGCTATTGTGGATTGGATCTTCAAAACTATGTTTCTCTATCTAGCTGTACACTCTCTCAAGCCGCTGTTCTTCTACTTCTTTGTGATCTCCCCCCCGCCCCCCCACTCGTATCGATCATCAATTACACGCTGTACCCCTAATTGTTCAGAAAATTTCCTGGTAAGCACTTTAGACTAGTACGCTAATTTTGAAGCGTATTTTTATTAAAAAATAAATAAATTAGAAATTGAAAAAAAAAAAAAAAAAAAAAAAATCAAAGCCTCTGTGGAAATTCACAAACACGTCTACCGCATTGGGAGGTAATTGTACTAGCGACTACACGCGTCTTAGCTCACATGAGAATGAGTAGTCTTTTATTATTTTCACAATCCACAGTCAATACTTGCCACAAGATCCCGATCCCCGACATCGATTATAATATATTTAAATCCAAAACTAACTAATCCAAAACTGCTAGAACACAATCTTTCCACAGCAATTGCAGAATCCTGGCTTAACTAGTTACCCTGTGAGAATTCTCATCAGTGCTAAAACCTGTTTATTTCCCTTTGTTCATCTCTCTCTCTCTCTCTCTCTCTCTCTCTCTCTCTCTCTCTCTCTCTCTCTCTCTCTCACTCTCTCTCTTACTTTCTCTCTCTCTCTCTCTCTCTCTCTCTCTCTCTCTATATATATATATATATATATATATATATATATATATATATATATATATATATATATATATATATAGAGAGAGAGAGAGAGAGAGAGGGAGGGACTTCACTCATGTTTTCTCAACACTACAGAGTGTAATAAACAAATTACTGTAAACATAATACTATCCTGTGCAACTATACATGATAAATCCAATCGTTAATTAATTGCCGTTCTTCATGTCCTAAACGTTTATGAAAAAGAAATCCACAATGGTCAACGTGTACTAATACATTCGACATGTCACGCTGTTTCTGAAATCGCAGCTTTCTCTAACTTGGAAAAAAAAAAAAAAAAACTAAGCAGAAACTGCCCTTGTTTACCCATAAATTATCGGTGAGAACACTTAACCCCTTCAAAGCATTTGGTAAAACAGCAAGTTTTGAGTTCGTGTACGGAGCTCAGCTGACTATTTTTAGAGGTACGATGTCCGTCTTTGACTGGAGGACACTTATTTTTATCAATTCAACACATCCCTGACTAAAGTTTTACAGAATAAGTTAGGCATGATGTACTCACCCGCTGCCCTATCCCGGAGTTAAATTGTCGGTGTATAGCCTTCTAATATAAAGTTAGCTGCATTTCTACAAGAACTCGAAAGTCAACCCCAGCATTTCTTGACGGTTTCTCCTCAATTTTAGGTTTAGTAGTTTGCCACCGCTTTCTAAAAGATACGACGCTCAAACCGTTGTCGACATCTACGGAAGACAAATTGCTACCAAATCGATCGTCTGCAAAATAACTTTTAGGACTAGGAAAAAAAAAAATTACCGAGTAGATTGTTCCACCTTGATGTAACCGGACAGCCAAGAATTTAACTGGACTTGCGAAAAAACCCGGCAAGCCGGGAGATCAAGAGTTGTTAAAAGTCCACGTAGATCCAGAGAAGTTCTCTTTAGCTCTCGCCCTTCGACCTCGCATCCTCGCCGCGGAGATCGCGTTGTTGTATAATTGCTCGTGACTGTTAACACGATGTTGGTTTTCAGGCTGGTGAGTCAGAGGGGGGTGACGTGGCTAATTCACGGTTTTGGTACTTCTCAATGGTTAGTTTGGTGCTAGACAGATATCCATCAGTAATTTAATTGAGTCAGACATAGGTAGCAGTGTGTATCCTCGCTCGGAGATAGTTTGATTGCAGGTCGCTATATGCGATTTATTTAACGGGTGGTATGTTTCGATTGTTTGCCATATAGTGATGCAGTATATTTCAGAACGTGGGCGTTCATTATCCTATTTCCGTGTTAGTGGAGCCAGTAGGACCGCGTCTGGTCAAACACGTGGATGGTTATTAATATATTGTTATTTGGGGACCACGTGATTTTAGTATTCAGTATAAAAAACAGATGTTGAATGTGATAATCATAATTCATTTGCTTGATTCAAGTTCGAATTTGTAACCTGTGCACGTGGTTCGTCTACATGTGTGCAGTCATATGTTTTTTTTTTTTTTATAGTTTTGAAACTCACATATTCATGGCCAGGGCTACGATGAAATATTACGTGGCCACTGCATAGAAGAACCCTTGTCTTTTCTTTACTTTTCCTGTTTTTACTGTTCAGTCCAAGCCACCTGTTGTTTTACTCATCTACCTACTTCTTGTTTTGTCTTTCCCTTCTTCCCACTAGCAAAAAAAAAAAAAAAAAAAAAAAAAACCAAACAAACAAATGCGCCCAACGTGGGGTTCCTTTATCGCAGACTTTAAGTATGTGTTACATAATTTCATTTACGAAGGAGTTCTAGTCAGTCCGGTTTTGTTATTTTGATTCATATTTTAGTTTGGTTTAGAAATGTTCTAGGTGCAGCCTATGTTGTTAGATGTTGGTGGTTAGACGTAACGTCTACGCAAGTTTTGTTTTCTAGTATCCTTCACTAGCAGTGGTCAGTGCCTTTAGTCGACGTAGCTTGCCGGTATCGTTCACTTAGGGGTGGTTTGTGCACATCTTTACTAGGAGTGGTTCGGTCTATTGTTCACCGAGTGGTTTGTTTAGTCTCAACCTAAACTTGGCGTCAGTTTATTTGTTACTCTGTCTGCGTATCACGTTTAACTTTAGGTCTTATCATATTAGCAAACCTTATGTACACCGACCGAGCCCAGTTATAGAATGAAATGTTTTAAGATTGCTGTGATGACCGATACGTCCATTTGTAGGCCTTCGGAATAGGTATGTCCGAAACGTCAATTTTTAGGCTTGCGGTCGAGATATGTCCGTAACGTCGATTTGTAAGCTCCCCCGAGCCAAGGTAGTGACCGAAACATCTATTTGTAGGCCTTTCTACCGGGGTAATGTCCGATGCCCATTGTAGGCTTCACCGAAGCTGATGTAATGAAAAATAAAGTCCTACGAAAGCCACGTGGTGGTGGCAATGGTAGAATATGTCTCTCGATAGACATGCGGTTGAGACAAGTGTGGAAACTGTCTGGTGTAAGCCCCGCGGCTGAGGTAACAAAGAGTGGAAATAACTTATCTGGGAAGAATTACTGGACGGCTTAAAGGAACTGCAGCTTGTCAAGAATCCTGATGTTCGCTAATCATGATGTATTTATTATGTTTTTGCAGTTTTGCCTGCTCTATGTCAGTGATGATTTGCTAAATGTTTAAAGGCATTTTTCTACCGAGGAGCGGATTAGATGGAGATTTGTTATGATTCTATGGATGTGTTGGCGTCTCGGACATAAACGCACATGTTCACGTGTTCCGACGATTATCGCCATCATTGTCGCAGGTGGGAGTTTGCAGTGATTTTTACTGATCTGGTGGTAGCTGAAACTTAAAGAAACGCAAATGTTTACTGTTTCATGATCATTGCCATCTTTGATGTAATTTCTCTTTTGGAACTTATATCTTCCTTATCTGGTTTCCTTGGGAAGAGTCAAGCTTTGCTCAAATGTCAATGACAGTTATTTTTATTTTGTGTGTGTATGTTAATGAATGCTGCTGCAAGTAACTAGTGATTACATCTTGTCAGGAGAATGGCTTTGTTGCAGGTGGATATGGCCAGTAATTTGAAGGATGATGGACCAGGAGTTTAAGAGGGATTGGTAGACAATGATTGTTATTGATTGTGTGGTTGTCGGGAGGCCAACAAATTTGGTGGAGAGCGAAAGGGGAGGGGGTGTAGCCGGATGGCCACGAATTTAACTGCACTTGCGAAAACACATCGTGAGCTACGATATCGGGAATTTATAAAAGTCCATGTAGAGCCTGAGAAGTTCTCTTTAGCTCCCGCCTTCCGACCTTGCCATCGTCGAGTTGGTGTGCAGTCGCTCGTGACTGTTAACTTCGTGCAGAATGGCATGCATCGCTTTGGACCTGTCACGGGGCAAAGAGCATTGTCTGGATCTTTATTCCTGGCAATGCTGGTGAGCTGGAAAATGAACAGGTGGACAGTCTGGCTGGCTCAGCACAACTTAGTGGACTACTGCAGACCTTGTCAATGCCTTATTAGAGCACGTGTACAATTTGGAACAGCAAGTGGATTATCACAGTCTGGTGAGAGTCACGATGCGGGGAGTGATGAGGAGTTATAGCCAATACTAGACGCTCAAATGAGAGGCAAGACGAACATATAATCAGACTGCAACCAACACCCTTGGTATTGGAAGTTTGCGCTGGCTGCTGAAGATGGTGACGGAGCGCTTATGGGACTGCCCCGAGTACTGTCATATCGGTTTATGAACCAGCTTAACTCAACTTACTAGGACATAATTATTAACAGGCTGTACCGCCAAATGTTAACAACTTACACTGAATGGTTTCAGAGTTACAGGTCTTTAAAGTTGTACACGACTTTAGGGGAAACGACAAATGGATATGCATTACTCCTCTTCATGAAGTCCCGTGGCAAGGTCAGAACGAGCGTAAAAACACAACTGTTTTTCTAGTGGTTGGACAGTGATGACAATAATGACAAGACATGACAAGACATCAGCAGGCATGACATTACTTTCCATGACAAGACGTGGTAAGACAAGACGACGAGACAAGAAAAAAATAATAAAGTCAAGACATGGATAGACAAGACAAGCCATGATAAGATGTGACAATAAAAGACATGATGTGACATGAAATTACTAAACATAATGTCACAAGACAAAAAGTAACAAGACATGACAAGACATGACATGAAATTACAAGACAATGCCTGACAAGACAAGACATGACAAGACCAGACCTGACAAGGTATAGCAAGACATGACATGGCAAGGACATGACAGGACATGACAAAATACAAGTATTTCTTACAGATGCAAGAGCGGTGCTTCAGGCACTCTAGTCTGGAAAACTACTTGGTATACGAACACAACTCCCTAAACTAGGCAGTCGGTGTAAGGTAACTATACTAATGGATACCATCTCACTGTGAAGTTTCCGTAAAGGAAAGAGTTGATAAACTAGCTAAGAAAGGTGCAAATGAATAACAACCTGGCGAACCAGTCTTTTATCAGCAAAATAAGAGAATTTTTAAATCAATCAGAAAGCCACCAAAACCGACACAAAACGATTACCATTTTATGGACAGACCAGAGCAAGTTATTATTCTACGCTTTAGAACAGGACACAATCGACTTCTCAACCACATTTACACAACATTTAAAGTCGGCGAATCAGCCATGTGCAAATGTAGATTGGCACCTGAGACAACAGATCATGTTCCCCAAGACTGTTCCAAATACAACATATCAAGGCAAAACTTTTGGCCAAGAGAAACATCGGTGCAAGTCAAACTTTACGGGCTGCTGAGTGAATTACAAAAGACAGTGAATTTCATACTAGAGATAACACTGCAGATACAGATAATTTATTTTAAGCGAACGAAAGAAGAAGAAGAAGACAATACAAAATCATCACAAAATATGACAAAACATGACAATATATTTTAAGCGTTGGTCTGTCTAAAGTTAAGAACATAGCATCAAAAAAAGCAACACAGCGGGAGCATGTTTTCTTTAATTCCATACATTATTTTTCAGCTACGCATAGTTTAAATGCAATATTACTTGCAAGTAAAAAAAAAAAAATGCAAAAGAAACGTATAATTTGAAACTGTTTGCTGAAAAAGCGATAGATTCACCCTTTGCGCGCGCCCACACACGTACACATACCCAGCGCACTACACTCAGAAAACATTGGGAACATTGGAGGAAACCTCAGAGAACCTATAGTAACACAATGAAGTTAGTATGTATATGTTATTTGCCAGCTGGATGAGTTTAAAAAGAAACCCAAATAGTCAAGGAAATGCACTCACCAATACTAACAATTAAATGGACACATGGGCTGAATATTTCGAAATATTTCTGAACAGACCAGCCCGCGAGATCCCTCCAGATATCCAGCCTTTAGGAATGAAACTGGATTCAACTGCAAGTTACCATCGAAAGAGGAAATTAGGAAAGCTCTCAACTTTCTGAATGAAGGAAAGCCTGTAGGTCCAGATGGCATCCCTTCACAAGTTTTTTAAGACCAATATAAACACATTTACGCCATACGGTTTATTCAGTAAAGTATGGAAGACCAAAGAAATACAAGTGGACTGGAAAGAAGGATATCTTGTTAAACTGCCCCCCCCCCCCCCCCCAACAAAAAAGGTGATATGCAGGAGTGCTAGAACTACAGAGGGATTATTCTGAGACACTCAAAAGATTCTACGCTAAAAGGCTGAGAGATGAACAGGCAGGTTTTTGGCCACACAGATCCTGTACTGACTAGATAGCCATCTTTAGAATAATAAAGAGCTAAGCATTAGATTAAATCACCACTCTACATTGCATTCATAGACTAGGAACAAAGATTTTGACCGCACTGATATAGAATCTCTCTGGAAATTGATGGGGTAATATGGGATTACACATACAATTATCAACTTTGTATAAGCAACATATAAGAACATGAAATGTCGAGTTATTCATAAAGGAGAGGAGATCTGGCAAATTTGATACTCGTAGAGAAAAGGATGTCTTTTGTCGCCTCTTCTATTTCTTCAGGAATAATGGATTGCGAAGACAGCGACTGCTAACACGGAATGGAAGTCTGCTGACCCCTACAAAACAGTTTGATGACCAGGGCTTGGCGAATGATATTTCTCTTCTACCCCACTGACAGAATCAGATGCAAGATAAATTAAATATACTGGATGCGAGATCACAACAGCTTGGCCTAAAAACCCACAAGGAAAAGACAGATAATGAAGGTTGAATATTTTGGTCATATCAAGCGTCATGAGGATTGGAAAAAATAAAAGCAGAAAGCATGGTACCAGGAAGGAGGGACAAGAGCCGACCGACACAAAGATGGTCACAGGATATAAGTGACTTCTTGAATATAAAAGTACACGAGGCTGGAGAGTTAGCGAGAAACCGAGTTTCTTTCAGACAAGAGCCGACCGACACGAAGATGGTCACAGGATATAAGTGACTTCTGGAATATAAAAAGTACACGAGGCTGGAGAGTTGGCGAGAAACCGAGTTTCTTTCAGACAAGAGCCGACCGACACGAAGATGGTCACAGGATATAAGTGACTTCTGGAATATAAAAGTACACGAGGCTGGAGAGTTGGCGAGAAACCGAGTTTCTTTCAGACAAGAGCCGACCGACACGAAGATGGTCACAGGATATAAGTGACTTCTGGAATATAAAAAGTACACGAGGCTGGAGAGTTGGCGAGAAACCGAGTTTCTTTCAGGCAAGAGCCGACCGACACGAAGATGGTCACAGGATATAAGTGACTTCTGGAATATAAAAAGTACACGAGGCTGGAGAGTTGGCGAGAAACCGAGTTTCTTTCAGGCAAACCGTGATGAGAACGATGTTCTGCAAAGGACCTGCTGCATGGTGACGGTGAAGTGAGGCTGGTCATATTACTGTCAGGGTTCGCCCTGCTATGGGACAGTTCAGGATGATGATGATGAATCTCGTCATCGTACCCTGCGACCCTAAGTGACACTCAATACGTGCATACACACGTAGAAACGAGCATGAGCGGACTTCGCACGGGTGGGCACATTTTGGACCGGAGGCTGAACGCTTGCTTGGGGGACTGCTAGGAGACTGGACGTGGGACGAGAGTGGATTTTTGACTGACCGTTTGTTTTGATTTGAACAAAGAAGACACAAACAATAGACTGCACAATTTATTGCCTGGCATATTTCGCTGTATCTCATCAGGTGCATACTTCAGTAACAATTAATTAAAATGAAGCAAATAGCTGAATCCTAGAAACTGAAACACAAATTCGAGTAGATTTCAAACTGTTTTACCAAGGTAAACGTAGGGCAACGACCATTTCCTTTTGCCTACAAAGTTCCGGTTTCAATCTGCCAATCGCTGAAGCTTCCGCGTATCGAAGTAATCTACGGTTAGCCGAACTGTAAATAATTCGGAATGCATCATCCGTGTTAATGATGTGCCCGGAATTTAGAATATGGCACGCAATTGCTGATGATGGATTATTTCGACAAGTTACCTGATTCGTTGTTGTTGAGGTGTTAGTGTTCTGCATTGCTTTTACCAACCATAGTGGAATATGTTCAGCAACCCGTTGTTCCAGTCGTCGATCAGTTCTGCCCACATATGCAGCGTTACAGGTGCATTTAAATTGGTATATACAGTTAGATCTGGCGTACGTCGACACTGGTTCTTTTTACTGGTGGTGTAGGAATCCTGGTGGTTTTAAATCTCATAACAGGCATGGCTGCGTAAAAGGTTTGACGGACTGCTGTTTTGAGTCGGTCATATATACGTTGCATGACGTCGTCTCCCCGAAACGTTAGATGTATATAGGCTAGTTTTTTTGGCACCGACATTTCTAAGGTAACTGGTTTAGGCGGCTGGCAATGGCACTTAATAAAGCCACCTGGATATCCATTAGAAAGCAGTGTTTGTTTAATCGTATCAAACTCAGCTTGTAGCGTGTCGATGGAACATATCTTCCTAGCACGGTGGAATAATGTCCTCACTAGACCACGTTTGTATTGCAAAGGTGCAAAACTGTTGAAATGGATGTATTGGCCCGTCCAAGTGTCTTTACGAAAAACTGACCTTTCAATAGTACCATCATCTCTACGTCTGATTAAAATGTCTAAAAAGGCCAAAGTGTTACTACTTTCATGTTGTAGGGACACAGTGACGTTTTTTTTGTGCATTTGATTCATTTTGGTGTGAAACGACTCTGCCTGTTGTTTGTTAGTGGCGATGATAAATATGTCATCAACGTTACGTCGGTAAAACACTAAACTATCAATATCCAAAGACATCTGTTCCTCCAAGTGTGCCATAAAGATGTCCGCTAAAATAGGGCCTAGAGGGCTTCCCATGGCCACACCATCAATCTGGCGGTAAGACTGCTTTAGAAAACTGAAATTGATGTTCGAAGTGCACAACATTAAAAGTTCCTCAAGTTTTGAAATAGGTAAACCTACCTGCAGATGTTTATTTTCTATACGGTCACATATAATTTTCACGGTTTCTTCCAAGGGCACGTTTGTAAATAGTGATGTTACATCCATTGATGCCATGTATTTTTTGATTTACATTCATTGTGTCCAGTATTTCTGCCAGTTCAAATGAATCTTTGAGTATTTTGGGCTCAAATGATTGTCGTACTGGTTTTAGTAATTCCGCTAGCCATTTAGCTAAACCATGTTGAGCTGAGTTTATCATTGACAGGATGGGCCTAAGGGGCATTCCAGGTTTGTGTACTTTTGGAAGACCATACAACTGCGGTATTAGTGAGCCACACGGTGTGAGCATCTTAGCGGTAGCTTCGCTGATGAATTTTTCCTGCCAAGAGTGATTTGATTACTTTCTTCATTTTCGCTTCCATGTTATTAACGTAATTTACTTTGGAATCCAGCAGAAATTTTGATTGATCAGATAATATTTCTTCCATTTTGGTTTGATAGTTTGACTTGTCCATCAGAACTACACCATTTCCTTTGTCTGGTTTCAGTATTATTAATTGTTCGTTGGCTTTTAATGTTTTCAGAGCAATAATATGCTCTTTAGATAATGGACACTTTTGCTTAGACTGGGATGTGCGGTACTGATGTTCCAAATCCACCAATCTATCTTTTAACCAACCAACCGAATCGGTAGACGACGGGGTCAATGTCGACAGCTGATCAAAGAACATTTCAAATTGAGCTTGTGACTCGATGGGGTTGATTTGTTTAGGTTTTACGCAGAACTTTAATCCGTAAGCAAGAGCTTCAGTTTGTAGTTTACTGAGTGTAAACGAAGACAGATTAATCACATGTTTCTCAGGATTGTCAAGCACAGAAGTGGTAATCTTTTCCGAACTCAATGACTTCTTTAAACGTGTAGTTTCTTGAATTTTCACTTTACCCAATGTTTCAATACAAAACTTTGTGAACTTTAAATAACAATACAAAGTCAGATCGTTAGTAATATTGTAGGCCGAACTGTGAATTCGCCTTAGATTGATCAATTTCGATTGGATTTCTTCTATGTAATTTTTCGTCATTCGCCTCAAATTTCGTACCGTTGGGCAGATTTTCTCAGCTCTCAGCGATCTAAGATAACGGTGAGGAAATATTCCAGATGTAAGGCATTCTCCAAGAAACCGTAACCGACAATCCTGTACTGCGATTTTGCATTTCAGTTTAAATAATCCATCCAGTCGCTTCACAGTTGATTGTGGGAGGCGACGTTTCAAATAATCCTTTGAAATTTAGAATGTCATATCAGATAAGATCTTGCAACTGTAAGAGTTCACATTATTGCTTGAAGGAGATACATCTAGTTTTGCCACATTTTTGGTATTTCTGCAAATGAACAGTTCTTTCCTGAAACGTCTAGCACAAACGTCGACAGACGTTTGTTTTGACTTGAAGATAGGTACCAGCGTAGTGATTAGATGTAACGTGTTCTGTTCATAGTTTCATGTAAAGTAATAGTTGTAACTAGAAGCCAGACCATGCTTTGCTGGTGGCGTTAACACTGTCGACGCACTTAGGCCTACACATTGGCGCATGCCATAACGTCTTTGGCATCGAGATATAGCGGGTTGAGCTGGCACTGTACGGGAGAGTGGTAGCGGCTCAGAGCTTAATTCATAAACGTGTAAAGGCGCCTCTAAGCGATTTTAAAGTTAGACGCGGCCTGGGTTTTGAATAAGGAGCGCTACTCCTCCTGAGGTGTACCACCACTTCGTTTGCATCTTTGGTAATAAAGATTGTGTGTGTGTTGCAACAAGTGTTTGGCTTGAGTGTGTTTGTACGGTGTTTTCCTGTCATTAGCCTATAGCAGAGCCAATGGAATCGAGCCCTAGACAGTTAGGTTTCTGACAGGAAAGTGGGGAGCTCTTACCGTGGATTTTGTGGGAACCCAACGTGCTTAGTCAATAGCTGATAGGAAAGGTTAGGTATTTGTTTTTCCGTAAATATTTTTGATAGGTAAAATGGGAATTTATTGTTAGTCCGTCTACATGTTTGTTGTTTAACATGACTGTATGTGATTAGAGGTAATAACTGTATGTGTTAGGATTGTGTCGTGACGACGGATAGGGATTTAGGACGACATAGACAGATAGACATAGTGTGATTGTTTTACAAGTTGCGGTGTGCAAGTCCAAGAAGTCATCGAGGCCTGTCGTCCTCGCCATCATCAAGTGTGTCATCAACATCCACGTGTTCTTTGGCGGCCATGTTTCCCAGACTGGAGTGCAGATAAGTTTTTGTTGTTTTGATTTTGGTGTTTGTGTCCTGGTCAGTTCTCCAGTCCGTGAGATTCCATTTCGATCTAGTTGGTTGATCGGCGCCGTGCATCATCTATCATTCTCCTCTATCTTTTCTCATTAGTCCTATTGTTGTTTTTGTGTTTTGGAAAAAAAAAAAAAAAATTTTTTTTTTTGCGGCACACACATCAGTCATTCTGAATATCTACAATTGTAAGAAGTATTCTTCGGATTCCTGATCCAATATTTTTCGAACTGTGTACATCCAAATTGTTTTACAATTGTTGTCGTATTACTGTGATGATGTGATTTGTGATATTCTTTATTGAATATTACACTGTAAATTTATGTTTAGTTCTCGGATTAACTCGAGATTACATTTACAGGTCCGGCTGTAGTTCGGATATTCGCGATTTTTATTTTCTCCCTCTCCAATAGGATTGTGCAGTGAGTTTGTGGTTGTAGTTGTATACTTGGTATTGGTTTGATTTTGTACTGATTTGTTTGCTTGATATTATACACGAATACACCATGTCATCTCTTGCCGAGTTTATTGAAATGGCCAGACAGCATGGGCTGACTGGAGAAAAGGCTTTGGAATGGGCCGATAAAAAGTATACAGATCTCAGAGAAAGACTAGACCGGGCAGACGAGAGAGAGTTTAAAAAGCTCGAACTGGAGGCTATGCAGAAGGCTAAAGAAATAGAAGCTTGTACTTTAGAAAAACAGTTAGCTGCCCAAGCTGAACTGAAAGATAAGGAGGCTGCTTTGAGACTACAGGAATTAGCTGCCCAGGCAGAGGCAGAGGCTAGAGACAAAGAAATTGCCGCTCAAGCAGAGAGAGATAGAGTACAGATGGTCATTAAAGAACGTGAGTTATCTCACACAATGATAATGAAGGATAAAGAGACCATGAGTAACGTTGAGTTACAGAAGGAAAGACTGGCAATGGAACTCAGGGCTAAAGAGTTGGAATTGGACAGAAATGCTGAAATTCAAATGGAAAAAGCTAAATTGAAAGCAACTGAACCATCATTCAAAAAATATCAAGGCCTAATTAAATATTTTGGCCAGGGAGACTCCATAGCAGCATGGACGCAAAACTTTGAGTGTATGGCAAAACATGCAAATATGCCTGAGACTGAATGGTCAGTAGTATACAGAAGACACCTTAGTGGCGAACCTTTGAAACTATTAGAGACTATGCCTGAAGAGAAATTGAACGACTACGATTATGTAAAACGTAGAATTCTACAACATTTTGCTTTGGATGAAGAGTCCTATAGAAACAATTTCAGGAATATGCAACCTAAACCTGAACAGACATTCACCGATTATGTAGCAGATGTAGAAAACACCTTCGATAAATGGATTGCATCAGCTAAAGTGGGAAAATCCTTTGAACTACTTAAAGATTTGCTAATTAGGGATAAAGTGTTATCAAGCGTGCCTCACAGCATGATGACGTTCCTAATCGAACAAAAGCCAGACAATGTGAAGAATATGGATATAACAGGAACAGCTTACTACAATGCGCATAAGAACATATTTTCTTTCAGTAAAAGCACCGACTTAAATTATGGAGCTGCTGTACAACCGACCTACAAGAAAAGACAATTCCACCAGGATGGAGAAAGAAAGCCTTTTAAAGAGCATAGAGAACGAAGATCCTACAGAGATAAGGGCCCACTAGTGACATGCGTCTACTGTAAAAAGGAACATGGTAGATGGCAATGGTGTGATGAAAATCCCAAATTTCCACAACATGTTCAAAATATAGTAAGGAGAAAAGCCAACAAGTTACGTTCAGGTGCTTTCCCACTGGATTGTCGTTTCTGCCATTCAATTGGTCATTTGCAAGATAAATGCCCACATCGTGTACCAAACCATCAGGGTGTTGCAGCTGAAAGTCCAGCGGGTAGTGAGTGTGAAAGTGAGAGTGTCATGTCTGATCCAGAAAATGATACGCAACCAACAGCCTGCGCTGCAGAACTTATGAATTTTACAGACATAAAATGTGAAGTGTGTAAGTCATTTAATGTGAATGGAAAGCTTACGTGTGGTCACGAGATATTAGCTATAGGGGACGCTAACGCTGCTACTAGCTTTGAGGGGAAGCTGAACTTGAGTAGGGGCTTTGTGAATGGTCATGAATGCTCAATTTTAAGGGACACGGGTGCCACTGTCTTAGGTATCCGGAAGAGTCTAGTAAAGCCCTGCGATTATACAGGAGAGTTCATTATATGCCGCACTTTCTCAGGTACGAAAGAAAGATATGAGTTGGCATGGGCTAACCTCAAATCAGCCTATTTTTGCGGAGTGACCAAGTTTGCTGTGCTGTCAAACCCTGTCGCCGATGTGATTCTGGGCAATTGTAAAACATCAAGCTTCTGACTGAAAGTGAAGTATTACAATGGCAGAGTGATAATGTTGCATGTAATGTTGTTACAAGACAACAAACAAGTAGAGAGAATGATGTGAGAAAGCGCGAGAGAATGGATAATATTTTAAACCTTGCTCATTCTGATCAACCAAATGTAACAGATGAGTTCATCTCAAAGCAAAGAGATGATACTACATTCACAAAATGTTTACAACTGTCTGATAAATCTGATAAATTTTCAAACAAAGAAAAATGGTCTTTTGTATCCAAAAAGGCTATCCTCACCCGATTCTACAATAAAGGTGTTTATACATTTAAACAAACTGTACTACCTGTTGCTTACAGACAGATTACGTCAGAGGGACATGAAGTAGAAACATCATGTAGTCTGGTTCAGGAACCTGAAGAAGGTCCCACAGACAAACAAACAATAAAACTCAGTAGTGTTTCCGAAACGTCTTGGAAGCTATTAAAAGTGTCTGATAATGTCTTACCTACAAAGACATTTGCATATTATTATCAAATGAAAAAGTTAGCAAATGTCTTTTCTCAAAATGTTGTTACTTATGTAAAGACGCTCAGAACTGCTTTTGAGCGTGGTAAACAATCTGGTTTGACAGTTAAACCTTCCAAGATCGAAATTGATTTTCATGAATTTAAATTTTTGGGGCATAACACTTTTAAGGGAATACTGCAGAGGGATGAGAAAAATTATTCCAAATATTTCGAACCTGACAAATCCCACAACAAAGAAAAAAGGAAATCCGAAGCTTACTTGGGCTCATTAAGTGCAGTCAATTCATCCCAAATGTTAGTCATAAAACGGTTGCCTATACGAAACATTTGAAAAAGGGATCCTCCAACCTGATTGAATGGAATACTGAACTTGACCAGGCCTTCGCCAGGATCAAGACACTGCTCTCCAGTTCCCCAATTTTAAAATTGTCTCAATTTAAATTGACTTCCATCCTCAGATCCAGCGTGAACAGTATAAGAAGTGCGGGCTGTTTGAAGCAACCAGAAGCGTACCCATTTAAAGGAGAGTTACCCTTCGTCGATGTATTACAGTTTAGCAGATGCCTATGTCATGGCGAAGCCAAAACAGCACCCAATAGTATGTACCTTGCTGTTGCAATCTTACAAGAAACTGTTGCCTTTATTCAGCACAGATATTGTTGCAGACCGTGTGAACCAGTACCTAAAAACAACTTGATTGCCAAGTGGGCACTACTTTTAAAGAACAAGTTTGAAAGAACCCACATCAATATGATCTACAATTCGGCTGATCTGTTGAGTCGTCTATGATGACTATGACGTCAATATCCACAACTTTACTGTACAAGACAGAAACATTTTCGATCTATGATGATTATACAGTATTCAACAACTTTTATTGCAGATCGAAAAGATATATTGTCTCCATGTCGGAAGTCAATGATGCAGTAAACCTACTGCTGATACAAAATTTTCATCAGTTGCAGATTAACAAGATTGCATTCGAAAGTGAAGAATTGTTTCAATACTAAATGTTTAACTAGTACAGACATATCAATATCCTTTTCAGAAATTGGAAAATAATTTATCCTTTTGAAAATAGTCAACGATGACACCAACAGACACTTCAATATTGTGTTCATCATTTTCCACATCAATGCTTCATCTGATATAATATACAAATACACAAACAGCCAGATGATTAGGTACTGCTCCCATAAGCCAACATTGTAAAAGACTCATTAAACCGAGCTTACCTACAGCAAGAACATTTCAGTAACAACTTTACTTATCGACTTTGTGCTAGACGTTTCAGGAAAGAACTGTTCATATTGCAGAAATACCAAAAAGGTGGCAACACTAGATGTATCTCCTTCAAGCAATAACGTGAACTCTTACGGTTGCAAGAACTTATCTAATATGACATTCTAAATTGCAAAGGCATCATTCTAGAATTCAAGGCGAAGTGAATATTCGTTAGAACAATATACAACTGAAGAGTACAATTCAAGGAAACTGAACTCATTGAACACTGAAAGCATTCAAACTTAATCGTTTAAACACACTGGAATTCAAATTATTATGGCAACAAAAGTGGAATCGTCAATGACAGTGGATCTGGACATCAGCGACTGGATCATCGTCAACTTAGAGTATGACTGATGAGTGAATGTACATTAAAAGTGAATGAAAGGACAAATGACACGTGGGGACTATAGAAATATTCACGTCACTACGATAAATTTATGTTAAATGTGATCATATTCTGATAAATTCAGTTGATTACATACGTTATATTCTATTCGTTAAATGTTATCAATGTTATGTGATCGTGAATTAACATATTATGTTTAAGCCCATTACATGTTCTATATGTTATGTGTTAATTGTGATAGTGTAATATGTTTGGTTTGTTACATATTGAAGGTTATACATCTGATTCATCAGATTCATCTTTGATATCTATGTCTTGTTGTGAAATATTTTGTATTCATGTTGCAAATTGGATGTACACATTATTTATTTTTAAAATGTAATTTTTGGGTTGATTTTTCAGCTTGGAAATGTAATTTTTCTCTGGTGATTTTCTTTTTTCGGTTTTCAATACGTAATTTTTCCATTTTTTCCTAATCGTTAAAGTTAAACTATAACTTATAAAATTTTGCAGGTTTGCATTTCAAACATTTCTCCGTGAGTAATTGTAAGTTAAATGTGACATGTTGGTTGTTGAGAGGTCAACCACACATTTGGGTTCTGTGGATGGCACCGCAATAGTCAACTAGTTACACATAGTATTTTTTATGTAATAGGAAATTATTATATAAGGTCGAGACTAGGTAGGTAAATAATATTTTTGACAATAGGACACGACGTGGTAACATATTATTTGAAATAATTTGTATTTTTTTTTCGTTGGTTTTGGTAATTATGTAAATTTGTAGTAGATTTTGGCTGACAATAATTTGGTTAATTATTTTATTTTTGTTTTTGTTTTTAAATAAGAAACTTATGAACCATATTTGAAACTTAAATATTGTTAGAAGAGATTGTCGCTCCAGAGGAGAGATCACTGAGTATATATGAAGGTGATAGAAACCTTGTACATTAAGGGAAGTTTCATGTTACAGGTGACATTGTCCATGATTGTTGCAAATGTGTCGTACAGGCCACACTTGTGTTTCTATATACTACACTATATGTCTAGAGGTATGACATGTGTCAGCGGCAGGTATTGCTAGGTAATTTTAGACACATTATTCGACGGGATGTCAAGGAGTCGGGATGACTTAGTTAGAACCATAGAAGGGTCATGTCTATGACGACCATTGTTATGTTCTCAATGGCGTACAACTCGCACGAGAGTGGGGTTGGGTTCATGTGGGTCCCGGACGGTTAATAGTCCACCCACAATATTATATAATCAGTCTTAACCTCTATGACTACAAAGTGTTGGTTAGTAGTGGCGTACTTGTGACATGTTGTGATACTATTGGTAACTTCATGGTTTAGTGTTGTCCTTGTATATGTACATGTCCCATAAGGATGTAAAGATACGTTGTTCTCAGGTGACTGACTCTCATTAGGAAACATCTCAAATCTATGTTGATAGGAACTTTCATGACTGTTTGGTGACAATAATTGGGGGAAGAAAGCAGGATATCCGGAGATGCACTGAACTGAATGTAGACACAATTCTGTCGACATCCCATACCCAGGTAGAGATACTTGACTCCAGACGTAGATATGTAAAGTAGACGTCTGTCATCAGGAAGTATCTGTCCAAAAGGAGGGGTGGATGTCAGGGTTCGCCCTGCTATGGGACAGTTCAGGATGATGATGATGAATCTCGTCATCGTACCCTGCGACCCTTAGTGACACTCAATACGTGCATACACACGTAGAAACGAGCATGAGCGGACTTCGCACGGGTGTGCACATTTTGGACCGGACGTTGAACGCTTGCTTGGGGGACTGCTAGGAAACTGGACGTGGGACGAGAGTGGATTTTTGACTGACCGTTTGTTTTTGACTTGAAGATAGGTACCAGCGTAGTGATTAGATGTAACGTGTTCTGTTCATAGTTTCATGTAAAGTAATAGTTGTAACTAGAAGCCAGACCATGCTTTGCTGGTGGCGTTAACACTGTCGACGCACTTAGGCCTACACATTGGCGCATGCCATAACGTCTTTGGCATCGAGATATAGCGGGTTGAGCTGGCACTGTACGGGAGAGTGGTAGCGGCTCAGAGCTTAATTCATAAACGTGTAAAGGCGCCTCTAAGCGATTTTAAAGTTAGACGCGGCCTGGGTTTTGAATAAGGAGCGCTACTCCTCCTGAGGTGTATCACCACTTCGTTTGCATCTTTGGTAATAAAGATTGTGTGTGTGTTGCAACAAGTGTTTGGCTTGAGTGTGTTTGTACGGTGTTTTCCTGTCATTAGCCTATAGCAGAGCCAATGGAATCGAGCCCTAGACAGTAAGGTTTCTGACAATTACCCACCACTGCCGATTGGTCTATAAAATATAGGCCTAGCCCTATACGCCCAATACGCATGAAGGCGTCGCAAAGCATCCTTTACTTTTACTAATCCCCCCCCCGACCCCTTAGACTAATAGCAGATAATTCTTCAGATTTTTTTTTTTTTGGTACAAAATGTCTTTTGCGGGCGGATTACCTCTGTTTTATAATCAGATAGATCCTGTTTGTGTACAAGTAAGTGCACATGTTCATGGTATATCACATAGATTTTTGTACACATTTTCGTTGTAGTTTTTTTTAGCGACTCGGTACTTTTGCATATCTATATATATGTATTCTACAATTTATAGATTCACATACCATGTTCGCACATTGTCTCAGAATGTCACCGTCGACTATGAGGTGAGCACCAGGATCTCTAGAGCCAGCTGCACTTTTGGCAGGTTATACACAAATGACTGGCATCGTAGTGGCATCAGTCTGCAAACCGAACTGAAGGTATACAGAGCTGCAGTGCTTCCAGTGCTACTGTATGCTTGTGAAAACTGGACTGTATACAGACGTCAGGCAAAAAGACTTTACTACTTCCATACAGTCTGTCTGAGAAAAAGTCTGAACATTAAGTGGCAAGACATGGTCCCGTACACTGTCGAACTGGGCAGGACTGGCATTCGCAGCATCAATAAGATCTGTTGCAGTCACAGATACGATGGGCTGGCCATTTTGTTCGAATGCCTGACCATCGGCACTCAAAATAATCCTCTATAGTGAGATACATGAGGGTTGACGTTCTCACGGGGTCCCCCCCCTCCCCCCCCCACAAAAAAAGCACTTCAAACACATACTAAAGGAATCACTGAAATCCTTCAGTATAAACGCTGACAAACTGGGAGGCTTCAACACAAGACCGGACTTTTATGGCGCACATATATCCGAAAATGTGGAACGATCTGAGAGGTATCTAGAACAAGGGCGGCTAAACAGCGAAGCCTGGTCAAAAAGAACCATCAAACAGGCTCGTTGTCTACAGATACTGTGCCCTGCTCTCATTGTCCTAGACTCTTCGGGGCACCTATTTGACTTATAAGTCACCTCCGGACTCACAAACTTTCAACTTTCACGACGGATGAAAGAGAGAGTTGTTCCCATCACTCGTGATGGACGAACGAACTTCAGTCGAACCGAAGTTTTCCCTGTGTGGATTCCGGGTAATCAAATAGCTCAAGAGATTAACATGCTAAATTATTGGGAAAGACAACAAGAACCTAGCAATTGACCATAGTTAAGGTTCAAGTGGAGATTGTATTTGAAGGCATCCACTTTAGTGTTTCCATGCTGAACGTACCCAGTAGGAGCTGATTAGCAAATCTTCTTTCTTTTTTCCGCGATCGGTTTCTTCATGTTGTCCTCGTTTGGTATTTCCAGCATGCTGTTCATTGTTTTGGCACAGAGGACCTTTGATAGGTATTATCACTGGTCACACTGTAATCTGGTAATCTGGTTATCTGGTAATCCTAGTTTCAGCTTCATATTAAACGGGTCACCCCACATATGCTCCGCTCCTGTGCCAACGAAAAACAAACGCAGCTCACAGTGTCACGCCATGCACTCAACTCAGAAGCTGGACGACAAAACTACATCCTTCCAGTCTACAAATGGAGCAAAAATGCAACGGCCACCGTCTGGCCCAAAAAAAAAAAAAAAAATAAATAAATATTTGCCACGGCTTTGAAAAAAAAAAAAAAGTAAAAGGTGGCCGTACCTAGCGTCCATTTTGACCGGAAGAATTATATGAGGGTTAATAAACGGTCACCCCAGCAGTACCCTCATTATTAGCTGGGGAAGGGACTTAGGACATTACATCCACCAGCAGGCGTCACCCCTACAACGACCTGCCTGCCATCGTTAACGACTGTTCACCCAACAGCTATGCAGTTCTTTGGCACGAAGGAGACACCTTGAACTTGGGTTACGGACTGCCGACTCCCTACTAAGATGTTATTTTATGTTCTGTTATCACAATTAATGTCACTGCACATTGGGCATACCCATGCGTGCTCAGTTCTCCGAAGCAGCAGCCACTCTAAAGTACTTCTACTAATTGTCCCCATGAGACGCTGGTTATATTGTCTCCTTTCTCGGCCTCGAAGACGGCAAAGACTTGCATCACCATGCTTAACTCCCATGTCACGCAATCGTGTTAGTGTCAGGGATTCCTCATTCTCCACTAGCCCAGTTCTTACAGCGTTGACTATGTCTGCTCTGTCCATACTTTTTCCCGCAATCATCAGTGCAGTGCTTGCCAGTTGGTCTGCTCGCTCATTTCCCTTCACGTCCGCATGACCCGGTGTGTAGATCCAGGTTACGGAGGTTAAGTGCGATTTCCTAATGCTTTCTATCCATTCAGAGCGCATACTGCGTGTTGCTATCTTCTGAAGCATATTCATTGAGTCTGAGACAATTACTACCTGTGTGGCGGTTTGCTCGGATACCCATGCTAAAGCTCTAGAAGCAGCAGCTATTTCCATTGTCATGCTTGACGTGGTTGTCTGGTAAGCGCCGCTGTCCTCATGTATTGTTTTCCCCTTTCTTTGCGCTGTGTATGCCCATGCTGACCTTGATCCGCGCTTCACGGATCCATCTGTGTAGATGATGGTATCTTCTGGGTCTGAATGCTGATCTATCAGTTCCCTTACTTCTGTGTCTACCGCCGCTGGAATTTGATCCCTGCATTACCTTCCGAGTGTGATAACAACCTTAGAGATGCCATGCATGTCTACTGGTGTATTCGTCCATTCTTTTCCGTGGCTGATCACGACTAGGTCACATACCTGCTGGATTAAGTCCTCAGCCTTTGCCATCCAAGAGCGGCCCCTTTTGAGACGCTTTTATTTTGTGTCGTGAATAGCTTTGTGTAATGGGTGGTTAACATCTGCCGATACCCTCATGTAAGCCTTGACCTGTGCCACTTTGTATCTGCTTGTCATAGTCGGCAGACCCAGGATATAACGCATGGCGTTGCAGGAGGTGTCTTTTGTGCAGCCGAGTATGAGTCTCATATAGTTATGTTTGAAAGGTTTGCAAAGACCAATTATCACATGTAGTACAGTGTTACTGCTCATGATTTCTACTGGTCACTTTGAATCGTTAGTGACAGAATTTCTTCGTTTGAAATCTCAGTAATTTCTGTGACAATGTGTCTGGCTATCAGCAATGGCGTTCTGGGACCAACCTTTTCTGAATCGTTTGTTGGTTTTTTTGGAATCATCTTTTGAAGACATTATCTGAACATATTTTGTAACTCATTCCGGAATTTAGATCCGGTTAAACAGTAGAGGAAGAAATTAATAGAGTTGTTTACATACTTTAACATAATTATTCCAGGACGTACAAGCAGTTGGAAAGCATCACCCTGTTGCCTTAACCAGTCAGCAAAAAGAAACAGTACCCTGACAGGAGCAGTCGTTATCAGAAACACCATGGTTACCGTAAACAACATAATTGTCAATCGTGATTGGTTATCCTGCCTGTCAGTTACCGATGAAGACTGATGCATGGAAGCTGTATTATTGGTAATCTGTTGCATGTTTCTCCGACGTAGCAGTACTCTCGTGGCAATACAAATGTTGCAGACTACAACAATAATTGTAGGGAGAAAACAATTCAAACATAAATCAATCCACGGATTAATATATTTAAAAAAAATAAGGTAATCATCTGAGACCATAGTGCAATTGATCTGTACAGACATATTATTGTATATTACTGTTCTGACTCCAAACATATAGAGTATGTGGCTATGTTGAGCAAATATAACCAACACTATACAAATTACAACAATGATAGAAGATCTGTGTGTGCAGATAACTTTCAGCCTGTGTGGAAAATACACGGACAAGAAACGTTCGATGGTGAACGCTACGAGGATCCAGGCAGAGATTGCCACAGTCACACGTGTCACCCATAAGTTGGTCTTGCAAATGGGTCCCGAAAAGGTCATGCTAAAAGTTGAAAAGAGAAGATGAAAACTGCATTACACATACAATGTACAAGATCCTGAAGACTATGGACAAATACTGATCTGATGTGTGTAATAAATAACAGATATATTAAGTGCATTATGAAAAACAACAACAACAACAACAACAACAACAACAACAACAACAACAACAACAGCAACAACAACAACAACAACACAGAAACAGATAATATTGATCTAGAAATGAGCTCATCCAAGGAACTGACGCCTGTTTTTATGAATGACTAGCCTCACCTGCTTATACTGAGTTTTTCTTTTTTATCACCAACTGAACCCCCGGAGAGCAACGGGACCCAGACCACACGTGTTGCACATTATTGACCTATTATGAACTTTCCTGCGGAACAGTAGTCCATAAGGTGACCATAGATCGCTGTTTGTCACACAGACGCCTTGAGCAAACTGGTGTACGTCCGTCACATGTGATTATGACGATTCCTTACCTCCACCAAACAAATGAAGTGGGTAAAAAAAAATGTCTAGCGAAGTAAATTTGTAGACATACGATCGCCATTGTCCAGCAAGCAGCAAGGCGAAACAAGACGTTTGGCGATAAACGCAGATGTTGGATGCCATAAGCCTGTTTTCTCCTTTGTACTGTTCCAGCTACAGATCATCAATAGGGTGACTAGTGCAGTTTTTTTTTAAGCATGAGTTAGTATTGTGCGAAGAGGGGTGTCAATTTTGCTCACCGGCTACCATCTGACATTGCTATGCCATTGGACAGAGAATAATGTTACAGGAGTAGACAGAAGAGTATTTTCTCCTTATTCTAGGGAAACGTACATGTGGCAAAGTTGCCTATCCTGGTCCTAGGGCATGGTCACCTAAGAGACACATAATAACTGATATCTGATTCCATGTGTCATTGTGTATATTCTCGTTTGAGTGTTATTAGAATCAAAATTGTCAGTAAAAATAACGCACTTTGAGCCTGAGAATCCATTTGTGCAATCAATGTTAATAAACGCAACATTTCATTGCGAACTTCTGCACGTTTTTATGTCCGTAATACCAAACGTACCAATGTGAATTCAGTACCCTTTTTGGGAGCTAGCTTGCTAAGTTCAGTTCCCAGATGAGGGAGTTTAGCAATCACTAGGTACCAGGCAGAGTCCAGGGAAGTAAAGGTGCCAGCGTGATGCTGACCACATCACCCATCAAGTGCCGATTGGTCTATAAAAGATAGGTCTATGCATATATGCCCAATCTGCCTAAAGACATGGAAGAAGAGACATTTGCATCACATATACTTTGTATCGCGGTGATTTTTTGGGAATAGGATAAAAAAGCAAGCAGAAACACACACACCAACATCGGCACACGTTAACCCACACGTATAAATACATAACTTTGACAGCACTTATTACAACTACGTGACAATGATCACTCATTACAAATCCAACGATTTATCTAGTATGTCTTAAGATATTTGGGAGAGAGGCTTTACTTCATTATTAGTTTCTGATGTGAACTCATTTATATCATTCAACTAAAGTCTTTAGAGAACTTAGGAAGTCTGCTTACATGTACATTCGTGTGCCGTCAACTTCAAAGAGAAACAAAGGCAGTAAGCCAAGATTAAGTGCTCCGGTGTCTGCAATAGCCAGGGTTATCAAGTAAACTGCAGCGTTTGAAGATCTCATGTTTCTCCTGCTCATCACAAGGATGGACAGAAGGTTTCCTATAGTGCCGACGATGATCAAAACTAAAGATACTGTCTGATGAAAAAAAAAAAAAAACATCCATCTCAAGTTGACTCATTAAAATTTTATTTGAAAAAAAATTAATTAAATAAAGAATCAGTGTGTAGAAATGATTGATAGTTTAGCTGAGATTAGGAGAAACAATTTCTTTTATGTTAGGAAACATTTGATTAGATTCCACGTGGAACGTTTGAAAACAATAAACAAGGTGCGAGATATAGTTGTGTACTATCGTCTGGTCTGTTCAATATCAATAGTGAATCAATAATGATGTCCATGAGATCATGCTACGAATAAGTGTTGTTGAGCATAATGTCAACAACTTGAGATGTAATGATGACTGAATTTTGATTAATGACAATAATTTTCAGCTGCAAGAAATCATCTTCTTCTTCTGTATCGAGTTCGCTGGCTGTAAACTCTAAAGGAAAGTTCTGGTTATCGTCCACCTCTGAACTTGAGTGTTGCGTGTAAATCCGTTTCATTGATCTGGGTTATCTGATGTATGTTATTTGTTCCTTGCCTCTCAGGCAGATACATTCCAGCTTCTCAGGCAGACCCCAGTTAGTCGACTCTTACGGCATGCTTGCTGGGGAGGCACTAGGTAAATTCTTTTGTCCCCAACAATTGGGCTCTCAGAAACCACACGGGAAAACTACGAGAAATGACGATAAGCATAACTGTAACAAATAATATTCACAAGACAATATGACATTTAGAAAGAAATAGTAAATGGGAAACAAATCGATACGTTTCGGTACTTACATATCCTGATAATGTCAGGCGAAAGATAAATTAAAGACGTTAACTGTAGAATAGTCACTGAAAAAAAAAAATCTTTCACGAGGAAACAATCCTATTGTTGATATGATAATCATGTACAATTAGAAGTTTATTAAAAATTTTTGAGAAAGCTGCAGAAATATGACTTTATAGACATATGATGAGAACACCATAAACAGATACAAATAATAAGGTGATCTACTCTCTTTGGCGTTCATAGCACTCTTTGGCGTTCATAGCACTCTTTGAAGGGAATAGCACTCTTTGGCGTTCTTAGTACTCTTTGGCATTCATAGCACTCTTTGGCATTCATAGCACTCTTTGGCGTGCATAGCACACTTTGACGTGCATAACACTCTTTGACGTGCAAAGCTCTTTTTGGCGTTCATAGCACTCTTTGGCGATCATAGCACTCTTTGGCGATCATAGCACTCTTTGGCGATCATAGCACTCTTTGGCGAGGTGTTTATAGCACTCTTTGGCGTTTATAGTCCTCTTTGGCGTTTATAGCACTCTTTGGCGTGCATAGCACTCTTTGGCATTCATATCCCTTTTTGGCGTTCATAGCACTCATTGGCGTTCACAGCACTCTGCGGCGTTCATAGCACTCTCTGGCGTTCATAGCACTCATTGGCGTTTACAGCATTCTTTTGTGTTCATAGCACTCTTTGGCGTGCATATCACTCTTTGGCGTTCATAGCACTTTTTGGCGTTTATAGCACTTTTTGGCGTGCATATCACTCTTTGGCGTTCATAGCACTCTTTGACGTGCATATCACTCTTTGGCGTTCATAGTACTCCTTGGCGTTTATAGTACTCTTTGGCGTTTATAGTAGCACCAAGAAAGTTGAAGGGGAAGAGAAGCATGGGGAGATCAAAAGAGAAGATGCAGCTGAATCTGGTATAGTTGCGTGAAGATCATCTGTGTCACACACACAAACACACACACACACACACACACACACACACACATATATATATATATATATATATATATATATATATATATATATATATAGGTTTTAGGTTAGTTGCGTATCCTTTACAGGACGTTGCAGAACCAACCCCCATCAGCCCCTTGCTGTTGTGGAGTTTCACTAGGCAAATTTACGTCCAGTAGTTTGCCATTACTTCCTGGACGGTCAGTTCCCTTATACCACTGTCAAAACCAACGCAAGGCGTATGGCCCACAGCTAGGATCGAACCCCGTACCCCAGGATTACGAAGCGTTCTCATCGACTTAGCCACAGAGCCGACTATATACATATATATACATATATGTAAACCTACATATATAGAACAAATATGACTACCAACACCATACTTTGAAGAAAGACACAGTAAGAATCATCATTCCTACTTGAATCTTATCTCGTAAATACCATAATGTTTAGACATCAATCTTGGTGTTATCCTCTTACTTTTGTCCAGTCACTTAAATCAATGTATACCTTCTACCATGTCATACAATTTTTATTCCTTAATGGTTTTTTTTTTTAAACGTATCCAGAAACCATGAGTTGTAAACCCTTTGGCTCGGTACTATGGATATCGCAACCCTTCGGCATTGATTCCATTATAGGTACCGTTAATCTGGGAAAAATGTGGCTTTTCTGCCTACCCCCGGGAGTGAACCCGGACCACAAGGAGTTCGTCACCCGGCCGCCGCGAAAGTCAGGTTTAACCAACTTCGCTAGAGAGCCGGGCTCCTTAATGGTTAAAAAAATGTGTCTGTTGATGTACCTGAAATAAACTCTCTCTCTCTCTCTTGCTCTCTCTCTCTCTCTTCCTCTCTCTCCCATCGTTCTCTCCCCTCTGCTTTTACCCTCTCTGATTTCTTTTTCAGAACTCTTTAAAATAAAATAATTCCTAGCCTCTTCAAAACTTTTTATTTTTAATTTTTTAATTCTAAAACCTTAAAAACAAACCCAAACCTTGTTTAATTGCATAAGTATAGGTTTAATAATAATAATTATCGTTATTGTGAGCTGAATGGCGAATGTATGTAACATGTTTGAAAAGTGATAATGTCTTGCCTAATTATGCAATAATAATAATTATTTTATTATTATTAGGTGCTGTACATAATGAGAAGTCTCTGCTCCCTAAAAGAAAGGGGGTGGGGGGGGGGAGAACTGAGCCCTTGTTAATAATGATGATAATATTATTACAAAGCTGAGAACCTTTCAAATATGATACTATACTTATTTGTCATTCAGCATACAATAATATTAATAATAGATAATGTTGTTACGCAGTTAAACAAGGTTTAAGCCGCCACTTGAGGTCCCGCTCCAAAGAAATTTTAAGCGACTGAGGCCTTAAGCAGAATATTTTTTCGTGGCAGCGCACCTGACTGTAATTGCAAAGATCACTTACCAATATGAAATAGCGACGGATCCTCCGCATTAGTTCAAAGTCATCAATATCCATCATCTACGATAGAGACAGTTGCGAACGGACGATTGATAAGGCCACCAAAAGCCAGAAAAAGTCAAGTTGTGTCGATCAAGACTTGTCCCCTCTGTAAATCCTAAGTTATAAAGATAAACCATCAAATCATAGTTAAACATGAAGGAATTAAATAACACACAGTTGGCGAATGAAAAGAACAACTGTTGAGCAAAGTTTATCGATGCACAAACAATAACAGTTACGGAAAGTAGCACTGAAGTTACACAGTGAAATTAATTGTCCATAATATGGACAAAGCAGAGCAAATTATTATTCCACGCATTAGAACAGGGCACAATCGACTTCGCAGCAACATGTACACAAAATTTAAGATTGGTGAATCAGACATGTGCACATGTGTATTGGCACCTGAGACAACAGATCCCGTCCTCGGAGACTCCTAAATCACGAGAAAACCTCTGGCCAAGAGAAACACGAGTGTGAGAGTGAATTTCCTACTAAAGAAACCAATGCAGATATAGAAAATATGTTTTGAGCGATCTCTTTCTAAGAAAGCATACTGAAATAATTCCAAATACAAACATTGTTGAAATTTGGAAACAGTTCGCAGGAAAAGCACATCAGGATTTCAAAGGAAGGGGCACTTAATAAAAATAAACAATATTAATTATAAATTATCAATAAATGAACACTGGAGAAATCTAAACGTTGGGCGGCACAATAAAAAGTGTCAAGCCGAAATTATTAGTGTATCAAAACTACGCACATCTCACAGTGCTGTCATTGGTCGAATCTGGGCTCATGCCTCGGTTGATACTTCTTGATTACAAGAGGACGCTCTATCTCACTATATACCACAAAAATGGAAGGCCAATATCTCACGTCACAAGCTGTTTTGGACACAAGATACCAGACAGTATCTGAATATGTACCAGAGAAAGAAAGGGCCAATTTTCCAAGTCCTAAGCTGTTTTGGGCATAAGCTGCTAGACTGTATCTCACTTTGTATCATAAATAAAAAAAAAAAATAAAAAAATTAATAAAATAAGGAACTTTTTTCCACGCTTCCAGGCGTATTGGATATATAATGGTACGTCTACACTTTATAGAAAAATTCGTACTTGATGAGCGACCTGGTCAACATCACACGGCCACCTTTACTTTCCAGGATTTTACCTGGTACTCATTCAAGGCAGGTTCGACCTGGGAGGTAACGTCATTTTTGATGAAGTCCGGCTCGGTTCGTATTTGAACCCTGGACCTTCGATGCATCAGCAGTCATCGAACCAACAACAGACTTAATATTCCAGAAAATTTCATGGTAAATACTTTAAACTGAGTTCACCCATTTTACAGATTACGTTAATTAATTTAAAAAAAAAAAAAATCCTGGATAGTAATATAAATATAGATCTATCGCATTGGCAGGCAAGTGCGACTACACCAATCATAGCTCACCTGAGATTATATAACCTTTATTATTTTCACAATCCGCTGTCAACACTTGCCACAAGATCCCGATCCCCGACAAGGATTATAATATATTTTAATCCAAAACTGTCTAATGCAAAACTGCTAGAGCAGAACGTTTCCACAGCGATTGCAGAATCCTGGCTAAACTAGTTACCATGTGTGAGCCCTCATCAACGCTAAAACCTGTTTATTTGCGCTTGTCAATACAAACGTGATTCATGTTTATTCAACACCAGAGAGTATACTTTAAACAAAAATATACTGTAAACATAATATAATACTGTGCAATCAAATTGTGCAGGATAAACCCAACACTCCGACGTGTAGTTTCGCCGCGATCTTCGTATCCTCGACGTCCGTGGAAAGGAAATCCTCAAGAGTCAATATGAACTATATAGTTCATTCAACATCTCATAAACACAGAGGCAAAGCATTTTCTCGAAAACTGCCTGCTAGATCGCAATGATTTTTTTGCATGCAGCCTTTGAATATCCACGACGTTAAGGAAACATTCTCTAAAGAAGAATATCATATGTAGTTATTTATTCTTCTTAGCTATTCATATTTTTTACCATTCAAAAGTCTTGGTAAAGTTTTGGAAGGTTTACTTTCATTAGTTTCAGGAAGTAATGCACACTGTGACTGGTTCAACAGGGGTCAAAGAAAAGCTACTCAATTTTATAATTTTCTCTTGCCAAGTCTCACTTTTAGTGACCTGGAAAAAAAAAAGGTCGGTCAAGGTTGTGTAATGAAAGTCGCATCCACAAATTAGTTTTGCGTTATTGTGTCATATAGCTAGCTCACAAAAGCTGACTTTGACATAAATTTAAAAATGAATTTGAGATGCAAATTTATAAGTATGCAGAAGGTGACCGTTTTACGGTACTAGCACTTCATCATGGAATCTAAGATGGGTTATTTATTTTGTGATATTCATGACACAGAGAAACGAACACTATTGGCACCTTATCTGGATATAGCATCTTAAACCGTTGGATTAGACCGGACACCGAGTACATTCACATTAGGCAAGGAAAGAAAATGAAAGTTGACGACTTTGATGTAGATGTAATTAGACGTGAGATCTTAAAAATTTTAGAAGCAAATCAACTTGTTACTCTGCGAAAACTGAAATTAACATTAAAATCACAATGCAGTATTTACATTTCAAAAAAGTAGTCTGAAAAATTGTAAGAGCCGCCGGCTTCACTTTCATGAAAACTGTAGGTAGAGGGAATATTTTTTTTATGAAAACCTACATTTGATTGCTAGTCGAAGCAAATACCTAAGGCAGATCCGTGAGCGATGGACGCAAGGCTATGTTAGTGTATATTAGGATGAATCCTCCGTTAATGCTCACCAAGCCTATGCTAAAGAACGGCAGTCAGTAAAGGGTGAACATAAAGGTAAACGTTCCAAGCAGCAAAGGCAGGCGCATTATACTTACTTATGCAGGAAGCAGTGAAAATGCTGGACTTTTTTTCTAATCAAAAAGTATGGATGGTTGGGACTACCATATAGAAATGATCGGACACATTTTCAGGCACTGGATGGAGAATGATCTTCTTCCAATTCTGGACAGACGATCACGCATAGTAATGGATAATGCCGTTTCAGAGGAAGACAAAGTAACAACAACAGCAAATGATTACATTAGGACATGGCTTGCTAAGGAAAAAGTCAAATTTGAGGACACATATTTAAAGGCAGAGTTGTTGCAGCTTATGAGGTAAACAAATAAGACAAAGGTGTATGATCCTGACAAAATTATTAATGATTGCTGCCCCGCTTCTCTTTAACTCTCTGCATAACCTGTTTGGGCTAAATTCAAAAGACAAGTCGCTGAAAAGAACAGTTCATTTAAAATGTCTGATGTTGAAGTCCTTCTCGAAAATATACATTCATTTCTGGAAAAAGTGTGTTAAACATGTGCTCTGAGAGGATGACGAGTACAGGCACTGAGATGGATTGTAATTTGTTCAGCCAGTAACAATTATTAACCTTTTGGGATCGTCAGATTCGGAATCATTTAAACTATTTTTCGATGAGTGTTTGAATATCAGCAATCTGTTAGGTACATCTACAATTGCAACAAATACATCTCCATATCCAAATGTGTCAACGATAAAACAGTATACTGTGCAGTTAAGATACACCGTGTGGTCTAATGGTGACTCAAGGGGTATACTAACTGTTGCATATTGGGGATATGTTTACAATCGAACAGGCAGACAGATTAACTGGATTTTGACCACTGGGTGGTGAATTGATACATGACAAGGCAGATGTGGTCTGGGCCATTTGAGAACAAGTAATGAAGTCAGAAGAGAAAATAGATTATCATAGCCTGGAGAGAATGATACATCTGTGTGTGACCAGAGGGTCTGGCCAGTACACTACACTCAGAGGATTGGCAAGATGGATATATAATCAGACTGCGTCCTGTAGTACCATTATTATTGGAACTCTGCGCTGGCTGCTGAAGACTGGGGCCCAGCTCATATGGGAATGCCCGAGTATTGTGATGTCTTTCTTGACTCAGCTCACCTCAACTCAGTTAAACATAAATGACAACAAATAAATTCACATGACATTTCAATGTATTATGAAGACACAACTCTAAAAAAAAAAAAAACCCTGGAAATTCAGATTTTGTACTGTAAAATCTAAAAGTTCAATCCACTTATGTATAATGTTTCGAAAAGATCAAAGGAACTGGCTGATATTCAGTATCCTAAGCATCTATGGACTAAAGAATACTACTATTTTTGCGTCATGGAGATGCTAAGGCTGCATGCACACAAATCGTTGCGATCTAACAGGCAGTTTTCGTGAAAAGGGCTGTCAAGTGTGTTTATCTATTGTTGAACGAACTAAAGTATATTTGACTGACATCGTGTCATACATACAAACTCACATACATACATACAAAAATACATACATACATACATACATACATACATACATACATACATACATACATACATACATACATACATACATACATACATACATACATACATACATACATACATACATACATACATACATACATACATACATACATACATACATACATACATACATACATACATACATACATACATACATACATACATACATACATACATACATACACACACATACACACGCTCTAAAACACACACGCATACAACCCAGACACATACAGACACACACACATGCAGTCACGGGCACACACAAACACATACACACACAAAAGCAGGGAAACAGACACGCACATAGACATACTCAACACCCACACATACACATATATACACACACAGACACGCACAGTCACACATACACACACAGACATACACGCAGACGCATAACCCGACACAAGCAGAGACACGCAGACATTATATAATAGACACACCGATAGAGACTCACACAGATACACACAAAGTCACGCACAGCCACTGACAGACACAGATGTACATGCAGCGATACACACCTACAGACACATAATGGCACACACACACACACACACTGACACACAGAGACAAACTAACTAACTAATTAACTAACTATCTAACTAACTAACTAACTAACTAACTAACTAACTAACTAACTAACTAACTAACTAACTAACTAACTAACTAACTAACTAACTAACTAACTAACTAACTAACTAACTAACTAACTAACTAACTAACTAACTAACTAACTAACTAACTAACGAACTAACTAACTAACTAACTAACTAACTAACTAACTAAACTAACTAACTAACTAACTAAACTAACTAACTAACTAACTAACTAACTAACTAACTAACTAACTAACTAACTAACTAAAACTAACTAAAACTAACTAACTAACTAACTAACTAACTACTAACTAACTAACTAACTAACTAACTAACTAACTAACTAACTAACTAACTAACTAACTAATTAACTAACTAAAGAACAACAGATTTAATCTTTTGGTCATTTGATGAGAATGCATTGTTACAAGCTGACTAAAAGAGCATATGGAAAATGTATAAGAAGACAGAACAAAGGAAAAACAAAATGTTTGCAAAATGACAGGGTTGACACAGAGGTCAGGGCCGTCACTGGTCAAGTCCGTTCTGTGATCGCACGGCGAAACCAGCGCTCAGGATAAAGCAAGAAAGCCTGAACTGTGTTGTTAGTAACACGATGACTGCTTTTTGGGACTGAGCTGGTGAACGGGGTCAAGAGACACGAGGTAGAAGGAAGAAGGGACATTCGGTGTGCGTCGGTCAGGAAGAGAGGACGTTTAGTGACAGTTGTGTTATAGTATTAGAGGTTATAGTATTTATGTTAAGTTAGGATAGGATATATTTCTGTTAGTGACTGGATAGTTTATGTACAGTTTTGTGTTAGGATAGGATAGTTCTTGTGTAGAGTATTTATGTATATGTGCTGTGAGAGAGTGGCTAACCTGGACACTCTGACCCTGCACTAAGACAGAGACTGTGACAGTTTGATTGGGTCAGCGTGGCGATAGAAGAGAGCGTATCCTGCCGGATTGTGGTTTGTACACCAGAATATTGCCTGTCGCACGTACTGGGGACGGGGCGATTGTAAAGCCCGTCCAGCCAGAGGGTCCAGGCAATAGGTGGCCACACGGCGGGAAGTCAACTGTCTATGTATTACCTGTACTTCCAATAAAGATTGTCGTGTGTGCTCTGTGTGCGTTCGGGTTCAGTGTGTGTTGTAGGTTAGTCTGTCTGTCATAGGCCTAGTTAGCGAGCCACGGACCGGCAAGGTCATACCAGAGGTTTGTGACAGATTATGGGGGCGTTCGTCCTTGGGAATTGAATCTATAGTAGTAGCTAGATAGTAATAGTTGTCTGCGTTAATTGTGAACCCAATGTATTTGTCTAAATAGGAGACACAGATTAGTTTGTATGTTTAGCTGACTGATTTATTTTTTCTTTAAGTTTTGTCGTTCACTATTGTAGGGCTAACGTGATTGAGTTAATCCCTTAATTTTGATGTTGCTATCGAGTAAGTTGGTGATGGCGTTGCTGAGTTTATTCTCTTAAATATTGCATCGTTGTTCGGGCCTACTCTTAATTTTTGATAGCGACATCGGGGTTGGCTTGGATCACCCGTAGCGCTATAAAGTGATAGTTTGTTATCGTTTTCGTATTTGTTCCGACTGATTGTAATTAATAATGACTAAATGTGATAGGGCTGCGTTTGCGTCGTGACAAGTTAGTGACGTATAGGAGAAATAGTTTGACGGACAGTAAAAAGTGTGAGGAAGGTCAAGATTGTGTGCTGTTGTGTGGTTGCTGCCGACATCGATCAACCGAGGCCTGTCGTTCTCGGTCATCATCATCATCCTCATCATCCTTTCTGTGGGAGGCCAAGAATCAAGGACTGGAGAGAAGATAAGTTTGTTTTGCTTTTGGTGTATTGTTGTGGTCTGTTCTCCAGCCCTCGAGGGTTCTACGCAGTTGTATTTGAGCCCCTGGCACCGTTCATTGTCCTTCTCATTTCTCGTCTGTCCTATTCATCATTTACGTTATTTTTGTGGGTGGTTGGCAGGGCTAGTCTTGTGTTGTCCCTAGTTTTGTCTAGTGTTGCTAGGATTAACATAAGATTACGTGTCAGCTATATTGCGATTCTAGTCTCGTCTGCAACTCCTTTTGCAGCCGGGTCTATTGTCAAGATATATGCTTGTAGCGTCTTGTTCGTAAATAGTTATTGTCCAATAATTGTGCTTTCTTGTCAATAAGTGTTTATCTAGTAGTATTATCGTTCGTGCGTGTACCGTCTTATTTAGAGATTGTTTTTCGACGTGAATTTCCACGGTGACCCAGTGCTGTTCATTTTTGTGTATTTTTTTTTTTGTGCAACACATCATCATCCCTCATTCGGAAATTGTAACGAATAAGTTTCGGTGATTATCCCTTTTGTATCGAACAGTCCAAATTGTTCCATAATATTATTTGTATTGAATTTATTACGTTGCTATATTATTTGCATTGTTTTCACTGATTTCCGGGCTTGCCACTTGTAATTTTTAGTATTTTTGTTCGTGGCAGCTACGGTTATTCAGGTGATTTGTTGAGTGGTTGTTAATTATTATTTTGAACGAAAGATCATTGTTGTTGTAACTAAGATGTCGAGTCTATCTGAGTTCATCGAGATGGCAAAACAGCATGGTCTGACTGGCGAGAAGGGGCGGATAGAAATATGCAGACAAGAAAAAAGAGGATCTTGACAAGAGAGAAAAGACAGAGCTGACGAGAGAGAACTCAAGAAATTGGAACTAGAAGCCGCTAGTAAAAGCCGCTAGGCTAAACTAAAGCAGATCGAGCTGGAAGCCCAAGCGGCATTAAAAGACAAAGAGCTCTTAAACAACAGGAGTTATCTGCGATGGCTGAGAGAGACAGGGTACAGTTGTTGATAAAGGACAAAGAGCTAGAACACACCGCTACCTTGAGACTCAAAGAGATGATATGCAATTCAGACCTAGAGAAAGAAAGGCTGGTGATGGAACTAAAGGCCAAAGAGATAGAAGCAACTAGAGATGCCGAGGTGCAAATGCGTAAGGCTGAGATAAAGGCTGCTGAACCTTCTTTCAAAAAGTACCAGGGCCTAATAAAATTTTTTACACAGGGTGATTCCATATCTGCTTGGACACAAAATTTTGAATGTATGGTTAATCACTATGAGGTCCCTTTTAAAGAGTGGTCACTCATTTACCGAAAACATTTAGGGGGGGAACCTTTTGAAATTACTAGAGACAATCCCTACTGAAAAACTTGAGGATTATTACTTTGTCAGGGATAGAATTCTCCAACATTTCTCCCTAGATGAGGAATCTTACAGAAATACCTTTAAAAATTTGATTCCGAAAGCTGAACAGACATTTCTGGATTACATGTCTGAGGTGGTATCCACTTTTGACAAGTGGGTAACATCGGCGAAATTGAACAAATCATACGAGTTGTTAAAAGATCTATTGATAAGAGACAAGGTGTTGTCAAGTGTCCCGAGCAGCATGAAGACGTTTTTGATTGAGCAGAAACCTGAAACAGTAAAGCAGATGGAAGATGCAGGTGCTGCATACTGGAATGCTCACAGAAACATTTTTAGTTTCAATAAGGGTGCAGATGTAAGTTACGGAGCTGCAGTACAACCTGTATACAGGAAAAAGCAATATACTCACGAGAAGAAAGGAGAACACTCGAGGGAGTACAAGAGTTACAGACCTCTTAGAGATAAAGGTCCAATAGTTACATGCCTATACTGTAAAAGAGATCATGGTCAACGACAGTGGTGCGAAATGAACCCAAAGTATGAAGAGCATTTTCGTAAGAGGGAGAAAGAAATGCATGAGAAAAGCTCAGTAAACTACCCACTCCAGTGTCGCCTGTGCGACTCGATTGATCATTTACAACGAGATTGTAAGATGAGAAGAAGACAGCATCAGAGTGCGGCTGCAGAAATATCAGACAGTGGCAGTGACTCTGGAAGTAGGTTCTCTGATGGGAGTATGGCAGATGTACCTACAGCAAATTCAGCTGAGCTTGTGAACTTCTCTGACACAGGATGCCAGACCTACAGAGGGTTTAATGAAGAGGGTAATCTGACCTGTGGTCACAGTGAGATAGGGGATGCAAATGCGGTAACGAGTTTCGATGGCCAGCTGAAGTTCACGAAAGGGGTAGTTAATGGAAAAGTAGTGACAATTTTACGGGATTCTGGGTCGACAGTTTTTGGTATAAGAGAAAGTCTAGTGAATGCGTGTGATTTGACGGGTGAACATATTGTATGTCGAACCTTTTCAGGGAAGAAAGAAAAGTATGATTTGGCATGGGCCAATCTAAAATCAGCTCACTGCACAGGTAGAACAAAATTTGCAGTGCTGGCAGACCCTGTTGCTGATATTATCCTTGGCAACTGTAAAAATGTAAAGGATGTCTCTGAAAGTGAGATAATCGAGTGGCAGAGGGACAACATAACTTGCAATGTTGTAACTGGACAGCAGTCCGTGAGAGAGAGTGATGTGAATGAAAGTGTATGTATGAAAAATATTTTAACTGTCAACACATCAACTCAAACAAACCTTTCAGAGAATTTCTACACAAATAAAACAATTGAAATCTCTCCCGATAATGTTTATTCGGAAGAACTGTTACCAATCCCATCTAAACCAACTGACAAATTAGTGGTTGAGGAGTTCCATAATAGAACTGTCATTCCTGACTCTAATGTTGTTGATACGACAGATATTCTTTTTTCTGTACAACAACACTTACCTGCAACCAAACAAATCTTTACACCAAAGATTAACAAACAAATTTCAGAAACATCTACACAGAAAGCTGAAATTGATAATGTACTCTCTGATGTGCCAGGCAGATTTACACACATTTACCAGCATTTACTGCTAATAGTCAACAAACCGGTCAAAATAAAACATGCTTTATTATTTCTGATATTGCAATGTATACTGTTGACATGCACATGTTTATTTATGATGCCTCATAGATTATCTGATGTTCAAGGAACCCAACATTTTGGATTTACAGAAAAACCCTCAAAAGTCCAAATTTATCTTGAGGATTTCCCCAAAATTTTCCCAACTACCAATAAGGAGATCCGAAGCTTACTCGACCTCATCAATCATTACAACCAATTTACCCTGAACATTATCCAGGAAACTGTATTTTTCACAAAACTATTAAAAAGGGAGCATTCCAATACAATTGAGTGGAACCGAGAACTAGATCACACTTTCACCAAAAACAAAACTCTTTTCTCCAGTTCCCCTATTTTAAATCTGTCTAATATCATATTACCATTTGTTCTCAGATATCATACCAGTGGTACGGCAGTTGCGGTATGTCTGATGCAGTGTGATGGCGAGATGTTACACCCGAACTGCTGTGTGAGCAGTAGGTTGTCTCCAGCCCAGGTACACTATGTTGCGGCGAAACAGCAGTATCTTGCGGTGATGGTCTGTGTGACAAGACTCAACCGTTACGTTTTGGGCAGACCTTTTGTCCTACAAACAGACAACCATTATTGTGTCCTTCGGACTGCTCGTGTTTAGTCTGGTGCCCCGAAAGACAATCGTAAAACCAGATGGGCACTACCACTGCAAGATTTCCAAGTCACAACTACACACATCAAGGGCAACAGCAACAACCTGGCTGACTTATTAAGCCGGCTGTAAAACTATTGATTGCCTAGTGGTATCCTGAAACTGACAGTCTGGTACCTTCAGAAATTTAAAGACTGTGTGAAACATTGTCTTCATATATTCATGCCTTCTTGAATGACTAGAAACTGTCTCATAACGGAATTCTACACCAAGTTTCATAGATCCAGTTGTCAAGTAGCAGTGTATACAAGTACTGTTCTAGCCTAAAACCAGTGAACTGAACAATCGTAAAAGATTACCCAACAGGAAGATAGAGGTGATGATCATTCTAAGGACTTCAGCAGAATGGAAAATGTGATGTATGAAAGAAGAGTGTAATTGGAATAAAAGGGAATGAATGTATAGAATAGAAGTCTATGTTGTGATTGTCATATTATAAGTTAATCTTATTATGTTCATCTTTAATATAATATATGTTGTATGGATTATATATGTTTTATATGTTCTGTATGTGCTATATGTTGTATATGTTTCTTTCATGTATATTATTTGATTTTGAATTGATAAGTTTATTCATTCAATTTCGTTTGCACAATTTTTATGTGTATATTTTTCTTATTTATTTTGATTTGTAACTTTTGTGTTGATATCTATGATGAGTAATTTATCAAAATTTATTTTTCTTATTTATTTTGATTTGTAATTATTGTGTTGGTATCTATGATGAGTAATTTATCTGTATTTATTTTTCTTATTTATTTTGATTTGTAACTATTGAGATGGTATTTATAAAAGGGAAATAATTTTGAGTTTGAAAATTATTTCATGTATATTTTGCTTATTTATTTTGATTTGTAATTTTTATTGTTTTGTTGGAATGAATATAGTGTAATGACTTTTGTTTGTGAAATTATTATGTATGTATTTTGCTTATTTATTTTCAGTGTAAAATTATTTGTGGGACAATCCATTTGGATTCTACAAATATATTTTATTTTATTTTCTTTGCTAAAGATTTTTGTTAGATTACATAAGTAATGGTTAATTGTTTGATTTGCAATCATTTTTGTTTTATAATTTTCGAATTGCAATAATAATATTCTTCGGTTTTTTTTTTTAAACTTAATCTGATATCCATTATTTTTATTAAAGGTTTCAATGAGTTTAATATTAACTGAGTGTCCTATGTGCACTAAATGTAATTGTTAAAGTATATGTTAGACAATAGTGCATTATGAGTAGATAGTTTTGTAAACTAGTAGACTTTAAAATAACTGACAATTTAGTTTAGCAGTGACAACGAAATTTTCTTTACATTTTCTTTATTTCTTTTTTCTCCTTTAATTGTTTTTATTGGTTTCTAAAATTGATGATTGACAATTTAAATGAGAGTTAGATTGTACTTTTACAAGGGCACTCACATGAAGAGTTAATGATGTTGTAACTAATAATGCATATATGGAGACTACATTTGAGGAGTAGCACTATCCTTGGAGGATGGGAGTGTGTCCAACTGGCCACAGATTTGTTTACTGCCTATTTTGCACTGTGGGTCATATGGGGTGATTTGTGTCTTGGCAGGTACTGCGGATTCGCGGACACATTATACGACTGTAGGTCGGGGAGTCAGGTCATGACTCCTTTTCACAACCATGGACAAGCCTTGTGGGGATAGTCCATGACGCCCACTGTTATAAATCACGGTGTCGTTGGTTAAACGGCTTGGGAGTGTATACAGTGGCGTCTTACTTGCACAGTAAGTGAAGTAAGGTGTAATTGGGTCCCGGACGATTTGAGTGTCCACCCAAATTATTATTTATATCATTACCCATATGATTTGAAGGTGTAATGAGTAGTGACGTGTTTTGTGTCAAGGGCTGATACCATTTCTACCCATTAGGGAGGAGCTTACCCATTGAATGTATATACCCATTAAATATGTGCCAGATAGTTTGTCCTTAGGTGATTGACCCAAAAGTACATGACATATTTTTTTTTTTTAGGTAACTAAATATTGACGATAAAATTTAAAAACATGACTGTACATGATGGCAGGCCATGCTTTGCTGATACTTGACTTTGTCAGGAAGTATCAGTTCAGAGGAAGGGTGAATGTCACAACCCTATTAAGTACAGTCAGTGTACCACACCGTAAGGTGTGCACCCAGGGTTGACACAGAGGTCAGGGCCGTCACTGGTCAAGTCCGTTCTGTGATCGCACGGCGAAACCAGCGCTCAGGATAAAGCAAGAAAGCCTGAACTGTGTTTTAGTAACACGATGACTGCTTCTGGGACTGAGCTGGTGAACGGGGTTAAGAGACACGAGGTAGAAGGAAGAAGGGACATTCGGTGTGCGTCGGTCAGGAAGAGAGGACGTTTAGTGACTGGATAGTTTATGTTATAGTATTAAAGTTAGGATATATTTCTGTTAGTGACTGGATAGTTTATGTACAGTTTTGTGTTAGGATAGGATAGTTCTTGTGTAGAGTATTTATGTATATGTGCTGTGAGAGAGTGGCTAACCTGGACACTCTGACCCTGCACTAAGACAGAGACTGTGACAGTTTGATTGGGTCAGCGTGGCGATAGAAGAGAGCGTATCCTGCCGGATTGTGGTTTGTACACCAGAATATTGCCTGTCGCACGTACTGGGGACGGGGCGATTGTAAAGCCCGTCCAGCCAGAGGGTCCAGGCAATAGGTGGCCACACGGCGGGAAGTCAACTGTCTATGTATTACCTGTACTTCCAATAAAGATTGTCGTGTGTGCTCTGTGTGCGTTCGGGTTCAGTGTGTGTTGTAGGTTAGTCTGTCTGTCATAGGCCTAGTTAGCGAGCCACGGACCGCAAGGTCATACCAGAGGTTTTTTTAACTCAAGCCTGAGTCTAAACATTTTCAGTACACTCAATCCCGAAATAATTTTTGGGTAGATTTTTACACTCAAAATTTTGGCCGGGCAGCGAAGTTAGACTACACATTTTCGACTTGTAACTGCCAAAGTATTTTTACGTGCGCAACAATACACAGAGGCGTCCAGTCTTACTACACAGAGACCAGAAAAAATTACTCGAAATTCACCTGAAAAAAAAAAAAAATCCTAGCTTTCACCGGGGTTTGAACCTGGAAACGCAGCATTCGAGGCGGATGTGATATCTCGAGACCAAGCAGCCGCCCGGTTTAGGTGCTCTCGTTAGTAAAATGTTAATTAATGACTTAGTCGTTATATCCCGCCCAAAGAGCTCTATTCTAGGCTTTGAGTGAAGATTAGCATTTCACACCTTAAGTCGCTTTTGGCGTGCAGTGAAATGAATGACCCCTTTCCACGTCATACGGCGTATTAGGCATATAGGGCTAAACTTATATTTGACTGACCAATCGGCACTGGGTGGGTGATGTGGTCAGCATCATGCCGACCGCCTTTACTTCCCAGGATTTTACCTGGTACCCAATTTAGGCTATTCGAATTGCGAGCCAATGTAATTTTTCAAGAAAAAAAAAAGTCTGGCTACGTCAAGGCATGAACCCACGACCTTCAGATCCACAGGCTAGCACCTAACCGCTACACCACGGCGGTTTTCTTGGGTATATGGTGCTAGTCCCCTACATGTGCACACAAATCGACAATCTTTGGGTGATCTAGCAAATGTCACACTGGCCGCCCTACATTACCGGAACATTTCTTGGTACCCATTTAAAAACTCTGCCCACGGGGAAAGCTCAATTAAAAGAGAATATCCTTACCCACAATACTTTTTCTTCTTCTTTAAGATCAACGACTGTAAACTCGTGTGGAAAGTTCTGTTTGTTCTTCCACTCCTAGACTTTGTTCTTGATTCTCTAAAATATAGTCCCGGAACCCACCTTGAAGGATTGGGAATCAAGAACATTACTTTCACAATGCACTATCACTACCTGCCACAAGTGGTCAGTTGTCTTTAAAAAAAGCTTATACGACAAACTATTTAAAAAAGAACGCACCAAAGCACTCGTAGAATCCCAGCTGACTGCAAACCTACTTGGCTAGACGCGAGGTGGGATCTTTTGTCGGCTTAATTAAACAGATGAAACAAGGTAACTTTTTTCTGTAGTTCCGTGTGCTTCACTATGTATGTGTACTGTTTTGTCCTTTATGTGCTGATGAAGGCTAATCGCCGCAACGTCCTTTGTTTGTTTATTGTGATCGATTTTGTAAAGCTAACATAAACTAATTGTTGTTTCTAACCAACTTTTTCTTTTCCCTATAATTTTCTACTCCTTATAAAAAGCTTCACTATGTATGCATGTTGTCAGATGTCCCTGTCTCTACTGAGTACAGGAAAAACACAGACGAGCAAACAAGAACAAATATTACTGTAAACTGAGTATCGTTTAAGAACAAATGCAACCTAAACCTACCGCTTCAGTGAGTAGATCAAACAGAAACTTTCGACGTTTAAACGTTTCCTGAGGGAAAAAAAATGGCACAACGGTCAACGTGTCCTAATAAATTGGACGTGATGTCACGATTGTTCTCGAATCTCTGCTTCTGTGACTCATACAAAAAAAGGTAACAAGAAAAACTACTGTGATGTTTTCTTAAAACTTATCCCCAAAACTCACTCCCTGCATAGTAATTGTTTTAAGAGGGCGTTTTTGGTTCGTTTGATAGTTCAATGGACCGTTATTCAGCCTGCTTTGGCTGGAGCAGACTTAGTTCGATTCACATTTATTATACACAGTGGAATTTTGTAAAAACAACTTACGATAGGTATTACTTACTCTTTGCATCCTAACGGATTTCTCTTCTTGTAACGACCAGCTTAAAATATGTTTCAGAATAAATCAGGATGCTCTCATTTTGGCTGAATCGGTTGGCTCGCTATGATAAAGTGCCCTGGTTGTCGTTGATTGACTACACGTGGTCTCAACGCACTGCAGGTGAGTAAAATCGAGCCGAAAGAGAGATGCCTGGCTTCATGGCGGTAGTATGGTTCTATAGTTAAATGGTAATTTGTCTCTCGTATTTAACTATGTAGAGCTATATCAGTGTATATCAGCACTCGGAGATATTTCATTTTATCAGTGAAGTGCTTGGCACGTTGATGGTTGTTAATGTTTTGTTATTTGTGAACAATGCTATATTTGGTGTTCAGTGAAAAAAAAAACAAACAGATGTTTAATGTGATAATTATAGTTTCTATTGTTTTGATTAGAATTAGGACTTGTAGTTAGTATGTCTAGTTTTACTATTTTTGCTGATTAGACTCCACACAGAACATTTCCTGTCTGGATAAAACACTATTGATTTAAGCTCCCACCTAACGAACTTGTTCTCTCTCTCTCGCTGTTAGTGTGTGTGTGTGTGTGTGAGTGTGTGTGGCATTTGCCACTTTCTGACAGCACATCGCTTATCTACCTATACATTTGTTTAACATTGTCATTTATTTCCTTTTCATAATAATCCCTGCGCTTGTCGTTCAGTAACGTACCCATCAATCCCTGCTCTGTGTTGTTATACGTGTAAAACTTCACTTTTGGCATGTGCAGTCAGGATTTGTTGTTGTTGCCTCCAGTATCCTGCAAGGTTAATGACCGCTGCCCGATACTCGAAGAGCCCATCTGCACACTGTAGTGCCTGGAGTAGAAACCAGCGCCAGGTCAGTAATACTGTTGTCATCCCATGCCCTCATTTATCTTAGAATAGTAAGTCTAACGTCAAATCAGTCTTGTTGTGTGCAGCAGAAACACGAAGAGCCAATAAAAGATTTAGTAATTTACTAATGCACTCATCAAAAGGTACCTGTGCAAAACAGAAAGAATTAAAGACTTTGACCAGATCTTTGACTTTGAACCTTGGGTCAGAACTAAATACATTTAAATGAAGCAAGAAGTGACGAAAATTCGTCTTTAGTCAGTAATGTCAGAAGTCGTCTCGGCTATGGTACAGTAAAAGATGATGATGATAAATCAACAAGTCATTACGTAGTGACCCATATCTGAGCTCAGGGCCAGTGGAAGCTGAAACAGAGAATGGTCCTTGGTATGTGAACTGGGCATAGTTGGTCCCAGCGCCATCGATTTCACTGGGTACAACGAGTCAGCGCTGAACCTCGGCCTGCACAAAACAACTGCCCGTGAGCAGATCGGGAGAGATTCGGCTGGACATCTGTGTGACAGACCAGACTGTTGGATTATAGTATTTCATTGACAAACTGTACAGACCGGTAGAAATTTAGCGTGTATTAGATTTGAGCTGTGGTTCGTACAGTCCAGTGCCCGACTGTGTATTAGTACGTTACGGTGTAGATAGGAATTAATCCTCTGGATCTCAAGAAGCAGATAGATTCCAGATAGCAGTTAAAATCCTCTAAATTGGTGATATCTCGTTATGGGAAACAGGGTCATGCATTGTTTGTGGCGATAGCATCTGCCGTCACACTTTCAGCCCTCACTCGCGTGTGTCACAGAATCCTTGGCATAGGAGACAGCAGCTTTAGACAGCACTGTACGGGAGAGTGGAAGGTATGAGATCACAGCTTATTTAATGAAACGTGTAAAAGCGCGTCTAGCGGTTGTAAAATTAAGGCGGCCTGGTTACCGCTCCTGAAATCAACTGTTTGAGTTCTTACTCTTTGATATTAGAGATTGTGTGTGTGTGTGTTCCACAGGCGTTCTGGTTGGTGTGTTCTTTGGCAGATTTATCTGTCACTGGCCTGCAACGCAGGCATAGATTAACACCCTAAACAAGCAGGTCTTTGACAAGTAGTAACAGAAAGGAAGCCTGATTTGTTCACAGTAATGTACTAGAAAACAAACACAAAGGGGGATCTTATGTTAGAGGACAGGAAGGAGAGAATAATGAAGGATTATTTGAAAAACTACTCCTTGAAACTATCTCGACTCTGAACCTACAACAGATCTTACAAATAAGGTCACGTTTCAAGTGGGAGCTAAAACTCAACCTAAAGCTGCTCCAGCAACAACAACAAAAAAGAGTGAGAGAGAGAGAGAGAGAGAGAGAGAGAGAGAGAGAGAGAGAGAGAGAGAGAGAGAGAGAGAGAGAGAAAGTTTTTTTAGGGGGGGGGGTAAGACCATAGTGCCCACCCAGACATGAAATTTTTTGTATGTAGTCTAGATAGCAGCAACAGTAAATTAGGCACGCTAAATACAAGTCCTAATCCGAATCAAACAACTGGAACTATAATTATCACATTCAATAGCTGTTTATTTCACTGAACATAAGACTAAGTTCTCCACAAAGAATAATGCACAAAATCCACAACATGTTCGAACGTACCCTAGCAACAGATGGAAAGCTATTTCTGCCTATACACATCAATCCACATTGCGTTAAACCCCTGAACGCACGGGAAGATCAGAACTGCATGTTACTCACAGAACACCGGAGGCATAAGAAATCGAATAGGCGGCTCCCGTCTCTTTTATCACTTTCTGACCCAAGTTTGCCAGGTTTTTTGGTTCACTTTAAGCCTAATCAAAATTTATATAACAGCTGCCCTGAGCCTGTTACAGTGTTAAAGATTATTAGACCAGTCCAGTCAAGAACTAACTTTTAAGTGTGTGTGTATATATATATATATATATATATATATATATATATATATATATATATATATATATATATATATTTACACACACACACACACATACACTCACATACATGTGTATATTTGTACCGTATACTGATGACTTGACAGGAAGATTAAAAGGATAAGTGTTACACTCAGAAAAACCATCAGCTAAACGAAAACTGATTGACAAAAAAAAAAAAAAAGCAGCAGATGAAATAAGCAATAGGGTATTGAGTACATGGGGAGACAGCAAATAATGGCTCGGTCACCTACTGAAGATGAAGTTTGCAAAATTACAATTATTTAGGTACAAGAGTAAAAGAACTAGTTACTGGGAGTAATGAAGAATAGAGAGCAGTTAAACAGACAACATTGACCTCTGACAACGCTTTATGACGACAGGGATTCACTTTACCCAGAGAAACATACCTGGCAGTAGGACGTTCATTGCATGTTTCCCCACTGGCTCGAAGCAAGGTTTGAATGAGATGCTGGATTTCTTCCGGCTTTATGGCTACCCTGAACGTATCTTATCTGCAACTTTTCGCCCTCCTAATCTATCAGGCGATATTATTGTCCTCATCTACAAGCCTAAATCCTGGCACCCTCACGTCAACCGTGACAAATATTTCTAATTACTCACAGACTACACTTTTACAGTTCAAGCTTGATTCATTCATTTAAAAAATAAATCCCTTTTTAGTACTTTATGTTTACACGAAAAAATTAAAAAACACAGCCGCCTGGCACTCCCTTTGTGACAGTGCCCCAACTATCTGGTGTGCTTCCTGTCTCGGACATGAGCGCATGCGCTCAGCAAATAATGTTCGCTGGAACTGTCAAACAAGCGGTTCTTTACACGCATTTAAAAAAAAAAAGTTGTCATGACTACAGACACAGGGACACAGGGTCACAGGGATCGCTACAGACACTAAGTAGATTTTATGATGAACAAGTATATTTAAGGATTAATCAAACCCCCCCCCCCCCCCATTGCATATTGACTGTTATTGATCATAAGGCGTGAAAGAAAATAATGGTGTCGGAGTTTCGAAGTGCCAATGCACTTCTGATTGGAAGGCGGGGTGCGAGGTGAGAAGCATTGCTCGACATTTATGATCTCATGTCCAGAACAGTTTGAACAGAAACAAAAAATTACACTTATAACCCTTGTTGCAATCTCGCACCCACCTTTCAATAGTAAATCTCAGGGTCATTTCCTGTCCAGTATATTACTCCTGCTACACACGAGAGAAGCGGCTGGCCGAACGGTTAGAACGATGGGCTCCCAAGCGAGAGACCAGCGTTCGAATCCTCTGTAAAATCCTGACCTGCACAGCCGTTACGACAGCATTAGGCATGCGGCCTTAAATTGGCAGGCTCAAAGACCACCCCCTGCCTACACCGCAAAAGTGGTACAATAAATGCAGTAACTGACAGTTTGGCAGTTTTAGCTACACATGACAGCAGAACCTCAACTGGTCAAGCATGGGTGGAGATTTCGTGAAAGGCCCCTCTGTAAAGCTGAGTGATTTTATTCATTATGGCCATTGTCCATTTGTATCGTATGCTGATGAAGATATCTTGCCACAGCGTCCATTTTGTCATTTGTGAATACGAAGATGACCAGTTTCACTTCTCGTCGGGACCGGCATATTTTTAAGATCTGAGCTGTAAACGGTGTAGACAATTTTCTTTCCTGATTGTTGCAGCGGATAGACATGACCATACACGAATCATCGAGTTCTGATGGGTCTGAGACTAGAAGGACAAGAAGTACTTATTTTTTTTCAGAACTTCAGATTGTACTTCCCAACCACTATTCGACTCAAATTAATTATTACAAGTTGCGCACAAGTTACACAGGAAGTAATTGGATAAGACAAGTTTATTTCACAAGTTTGTGAACTGAAATATAATTTACACTTGCAGCCTTCTCACCCGGAAACATAAACAACAGGCACACTTTTGTCTCCTAGCCTAGCAGAAGGTGACCATAAAGGCATTTCAATGCTCTGCCATTTAGTATATTGATGAAGCCAGCATTGCCGACATCGTTTGTTTTCCGGCTGTTAGAGTTTTCTACAAACATCTCTATGTCTTTCTCTCCCTCATTTGTGTTATGTTTTCTCTACTTAAGGCTATTTTTCTTCATCATAGTTTCTATTTATTAACCCAACAAACTAAATTTTCCTTCTATTGCTGTAGTATACATGCACTTCTACAAATTCTAAACGCGAATAATTTAACGTCGTTTGTCTGTCATAGAATTCTCAACACGGTTCTAAAAAAAAGCAAATGATTTATTTCCTGCAGTTTTTTCAGCATATAATTACTTATTGTTCAGCTTTCCATCCTCACAGAAGACCAAGTCGCTTGTAACGAGTCAATAATCGGAGGTGGATTATTTATTGTATTTGTGACATTTATTTATCTATTATGGAACAAAAACTAACGTCCAGAGGTGGATGAAAAACCAGAACTCACAGCCGGTGTTTAAAGCCAGAGAACATTAAAAAAAAATGTCTAGGCTCAATAGCGAACAATACATTTTACTGCACAAAAGAAGTCACAAGAAGATTTGCACCCCACCCCATTTTCCACACACAGACACACACACACATACACACCCACACGCGTGCACGAGCGCAAACACACACACTCTCCCCCTTTCCTCTAAAGGATCGAAACCCAAGCGATAACCCCCGGAAAAATCCAAAACCTACACTGGAACAACCAAGAACGTTACCACAATTGACGACCACTGTACGTTGGTCATTTATGCGTGCACAGTCATTTGATGCAACAGCCACTCTAATCTATGTTCTGATTGTTATCGTCCATTCGTCCATTTATGTAAAACAAAACAACAACAAAATCCACCATGTTCAAACTACTGCGAACAATATTGGTTATAATTGTTGTCTAGTTTCTGTGTGCCAATTACTCACAGAGCATGTTCAGAAAGGTAGATACAGGCATGCTCCGTGCAGAGTGGCAAGCATCAGTTCAGAGGCTCCGTGTAGTTAGCATCTTTTGGATATTTTTTTCCAGATAATGCCGGTGTTTTGGGAAATAAGCAGGCACATAGACTGGTCGGTTCTGCACCACTTGGTAGTGAACTGGTGAATGGCAAGCTGGATGTTGGAAAGGCCCTTTGAAAAGATAGATCAGTGGTCTGAGGAGAATGGCACTGTGAAGAGTTACAAGAGTATATGGCTGACGCTCGACACTCAGGGAAAAGCGAGACGGATATACAAACAGACAGTTTCAAGTACCATCGGAATTTTAACTTTTTGCTTGCTGCTGAAGATGGGGACGGAGCGCTTATAGGAATGTCTCGAGTGCTGTGATGTTGATTCTTAATTCAACATTCAACATTAGTGCCAATTATGTTGGTGAGGACCGGCACGTACTAAACATAACCACACACACACACACACATAAATATAGACATACATGTACAATTACACCATATATATATATATATAATGCGTGTGTAATTGACTAAAAGAAGTTGGTTACACTCTATCCTATCCCGACCTCGAAGACGGCATAGGCGTGCCTCGCCAAGCTTTATTACCAGGTCACGCAATAGTGGTAGCGTCATAAATTCATCACTGTCTACCAGCCTAGACAGTACAGGGTTGACTATATCCATTGTGTCTATCATTTGCCTGCCTGCATTAGCGCATCACTCGCCAGTTGGTCATCTCATTCATTACCTTTTACTGCGGCATGACTTTGTGTATAGATCCAGCGAATGAAAGGTGAGCTGCGATTTCCGAATGCTTTCTGTTCATTCAGGGAGAAGACTACCTGATGCAATGTTCTAAAGCACGTTCATAGAGGATGAAACGATTACCACACGTGTGAATCGCCTGTTTGCTGCTCATGCACGTGCTTTGGAATCAGCGGTTATCTTCATGGTCATGCTTGACGTAGTTGCCTGGTGAGCACACCCACAGCCTTCTCCATCCTGAACCGTGGGGCTAATGAGGTCAGATTGACGTTACGTCACCACCCCGGGCTAATGAAACATCCCGTGTTCACTCTGACAGTCCCGGGTTTTCGGTGTGTTCCCTGCCATCCCCTGAATTATCCACCAAAGATTATAAGAATGTGCTCAGGATAGAACATGTATATAAGTAAATACACATTTACAAACTAAAAGAGAAAACTAGAGAAAACCACATTTGTATTAATTAATTAGTATGGCTTACTCGGTTGATGGGTTTACATATTCTTCTATTTTAAAAATGTATTAGTTTCCTTAAAAAATATAATAATAGATTAAATAATTTTTTATTAGTAATATGTTTGAATGATTTTATCAATAACATCTCTACACACACGTATATTTGAGAGAAGCTCCTCTTGGCAATAGTCGCAGGGTAGCTTTTTTGTGCACGTCGTGAGACATGATTCGATTGCAAAGACTTCGCGTAAAAACATTGAGGGGTAGTTGAAGAAGAGGAGGGCAAAGAAGAACCTGGAATGACAACATCAAGAAATGGACAGGACCTACAGGAACCTAACAGGTTTAAGGGTTATGTCATGTTACGCATATTTTAGACTTTGATGACTATGATCATACTCACACACTTATATACTAAGTATGCTACCAATTATCAAGCGTGACACTGTCAGCAATGCTGATGACCTCTACACGTCGTCAGGAATCTGTAGTGGTACAATTTCTTTAGGTGGAAGTTCAGTCACTTCTGTGATAATTTGCCTTGCGATCAGTGACTGCCTTCTGGAGCACACATTTTCTGCGTCATTTGTTGGATTTATTCTGCCAATTCTATTACATAGCTCTCTGAACATCTTTAGCACCTCATTCCTAAATTTTGACCCAGTGACACAATAGAGGATAAAGTTGACCGAGTTGTTTGTGTACATTAAAATGACGGTAACCTTATGAGTGAGGTACAGTACCGCATAATCCTTAGAGGTTTGGAACTGCAAACTAGGTAGTAAAATAAACAATACTCTGATAGGGGCAGTTGTTATCAGAAACACTATGGTTACAGTAAACAACATAATTGTCAGTCGTGAGTTGCTCTCCTGTCTGCCAGTGACCGCCAACGACTCGCGGCTGGCGTATTTGGCAGTCTTGTCCTCGGCAATCTTGTGCATCTTCCTGCTACGTAGCAGTACTTTCGTGGCGATGAAAGAGTTGCACACAATAAAAATAACCAAAGGAATAAAACAGTTCACACATAAACTAATCCATATGTGAATATTGTAAAAGAAATCAGAATAGTTATCTGAGACAAAAATACACCTAACCAGTATCGACGTGTTTTCGTATGTTATTATTACATCTCCATATCCATAGAGAAAATGGCTATTGTGAGCAAGCATAACCACTGCAATACAAACTACAGCGATGATCGAAGATTTCTGTGTGCAGAAGGTCTTCAGTCTGTGTGGGAAACACACGGACAAGAAGCGTTCAATGGTGAACGCCACTAGCACCCATGCGGAGATGTCCAGGGACACAAAAGTCAACCAGAATCTGATCTTGCAAATGGGCTCGGCAACCTTCAAGCTATGAATAAAACAAATAATATTGCATTATACAAGTATACTCTAAGAAGTTAAAACATACTGACTGAGAAGAAAAAAAAAAGCTTAAATAGATGTAGAGCAGAAACTTAAAGGTTTATCAAAGAATTCATTACCTTCTACACATGACTACGTAGCCTTATGTCTGCATACCAAATCTCCCCTTCACAACGGGCCAAACCACTTTCTTTTAAAAAAAAAAAGACAAGGGCTGGCAAGTCGATTTATGCCTTATTGGGTACCAGGTAATGTTCTGGGAGGTAAAGAGGTAAAGGCAGCCGGAGTTATGTTGAACATACCACCCACCGAGTGCAATTGGTTTCTATAAATATCGGTCTTGCAGTACGCCTAAAGGTGAGGACACTGTTTCGTTACTTGTACTGTCGAAAACAGACTAGGCCTGCACACTCTAAGGGCTTTCAATCGTTCAGCACGTTAGAAATGCACATATGTGAGCTTACTTGCCCAGCAATAGTCATCATGCTAAGCAGAGATTATTTCTGATGTATAGTACACAGACCTAGGACAATGAAGACTTTGACAGTGAGAGGTTTTATTTATCACATTATACGAATTTTTGAAGAAAAAAAAAATGTAAATCAAACTGTAGTGCACATTTAGTTGAGTTAATGACTTGTAGGTGCTAGTCAATTGAAAAATAAACCGAAATTGTCATTTAATAGAAACAACGGGCAGTCAACGATACAACGGGCAGTCAACGATACAACGGGCAGTCAACGATACAACGGGCAGTCAACGATACAACGGGCAGTCAACGATACAACGGGCAGTCAACGATACAACGGGCAGTCAACGATACAACGGGCAGTCAACGATACAACGGGCAGTCAACGATACAACGGGCAGTCATAGATACAACGGGCAGTCAACGATACAACGGGCAGTCAACGATACAACGTTCACTGGGTAATGTCCTGGGATGTTTACCACATCACCCCCGCCCCCCGAGTGCCAATTGGTCTATAATAACTTGAGGCTTCTGTCATTTGCCAGATGAGCCCCTGGTTTCTAAAAAGAGCCCCTTATTACTTTACCAAGTAATGTCGAAGGACACTGCCCGGCGTCGCTACCTGAAAGTTTATCTCACATGTTCACCTGTGCCGTTAGCGATCATGTGTTTGTTCATCAAGGCAGTAGTTCTGAAAAAAAAAAAGCATGAGAAAACTATGCACCACACTGCTCGTCTGGTGCAAAAATGTCTATCAATTTATGGGACCATCACTATACATATATGTATAGTTGTAGAAAATAATACTAATTTTTAACTAGTTTCGTATGTGAAAGCATCTACATCATTGAACAGTAACGTCTTTAGAAAACTGCTTCAGTCTGCTTACATGTTTGTACCGCTAACTTGCCTCGACAAAGAAACGAAGCAAGCCAATGATGAGAGCTCCAGTATCCGCAATAGCCAAGCTTATCAAATAAACTGCTGCATTGGAAGATCTCATTTTTCTCCTGCTCATCACTAGGATGGATAGAAGGTTTCCTATAGTGCCAAAGACGATCAAAACTGGAGATATGGTCTGGAGAAAAAACACACCGAAATGTAAAGTGACGGAGCTAACATTAAATAGATACTGAATGAATGAATGAATTGAAAATTGACATCACGGCACTCGGGGCATTGCAATATGGGATTTGTCTCTTCCTAAGTAGACCACCCCCCCCCCCCCCAAAAAAAAAATACTGAAGGTGCCAGTTACAGATTGATACAAAGGTATGCGTATCTTCTCCATGCACGCTGATAACCGACCATACCCTTAGCCTAGCTCCCGCTTCATCAGTCTATCGTATAGATGCTCTGTTCCGTCGCACTCTCCACTTGATCCCAGAGAGCCTTCACTCTTTCTAATCATCACCCAGAGGAGAAGAAACAGCCGATCTATCAGCCTGCTCATTACCCAGCAGACCAGAATATCATGGGTGCAAATAGATAATATGCTAAAGATCAATCAGTCTTATTGTTCAGTGCGAGAAACTCTACATAAACACATTAGTCTCTTTTTTTTTTCTATATTGGATTTGATAAACATGTACCAGTTAAAGAAGTTAGAGGAAAACATCAAACTAAACCACCGTGGACAACTATCGGAGTTCTGGAAATTTTGAGAGAACGATATAGGGCACACAAGTTTTAAAATCGCATACTTTACCATAAACTGAGAAATAATGTACAATACTTATGTCGATATATGGAAGGCTATTAACACGCTAACCCACAAGAAACCTTCAGACAGAACAATACTGAATGTTCTAACGTGCTATGATTTTAGTTACTTCTTCAAATCTGAAATAGAACATTTAAAATCCACAGTACCAGACTCACAGTGACTTATGCTAACTAGCATCACAATGTGTGAGAAAATGGACAATAAGTATTCCTTCTGAGATTCCCCTAATGTCTGTTGATGAAGTGTATAAATATCTCACCAACCTCAAGCAAACGAACTCATTCTGAATTGGATGGAGTCAGTAATCGAATTCTCCCATGTGCTGCATATCACATTAGTGATTCTTTAACGTTCCCCCACCACTTTGGGGAACACCATGGCGCAGCAAGATTCTCTTGCTCTTGAGACCGTCTATCTGTTCTCGGGCTCATCTGGTAAACAAGTATGATTTCACCCATCTGTACATATTCCCATTTTCTTTGTGGTTTCTCAGTTTCTATATGATACCTTCTTTCCAGACCTTGTCAAAAGCTTTCTTCAAATCATTTATGCTACAAGTACTAGTTTCTTTTATTCTTCGAAGGCATCTTCGATTTTTTGAGAGGGGTAAGTTGTCTGGTCTTCTGAGGAGGAGCACTTTTTAAAGCCTGCCTCTTAAAGTGTGAAGATATTTTTACTTTCCATGTACTATTGAAGTCTAAGGCGCACAATGTGTTCCATAGTTTTACAGAGACAGATGATAAGGCTGACTGGTCTTTAACTGCAGGCATTAGTGCTGTCTTTTTCGTGGTTTTAGGAGAGGTATTATGATTGTTTCTCTCCATATCTGTGGAACTTTGCCACTTGCCCAACAATTATTAGAAAAATCTTCAGCAGTTTTGTTTTGGCTGTTGTCCCTATGTTTTTGATTATTTCTTTACTTTTTTCCCCCATCAATTTAGGCGACTTTCCCATTTTCAGCTTCGATATTACTAACTCTAATTCGCTAAATGTAAGTGGTGCTGCCATTAACACGGGAATTAAATCGTTGTGTCTCGAACCTCTCGATGTTTCTGTGAACAAGACATCAATGTTGCTGTCTTCAGCAAATAAATCTGCAAAGTGATCAGCCGCCTGTTTTTGTTTTTGTTAGGATGGCTCTTTCTGGATATATTGTAGTATTGACCTTTCTCCCTGTACTCTCGCCATTAATTTGTTTTAACAGACCCTCCACATCTTCCTTGTGTCTTTTCCAAAGTTTGGAGACTTTGTTTTTTCTTGCCAACATGCCCTTCTAGCTCGCAGCTTGGCTCTTTGAAATTTGTTTAGCCTTTGCATGTTAGTATTTGATGAATAGCTCCTGACAAGGTCTGATTCGGTTTTCTTTCTTTCTGTTTCCGTATCATTGTGCAGTTGTACTAGGTCATAATTCTATATGGTTGATATTACTTACGGGCTCCTCTTGGTGTTGTTTCCAGGCTGCCTGCAATATACATTTGCTGAACTCTTCTACTACATTGTCTGCATTGTTATCTGTTTTTAAATTTTTAACCAAAACACTTGTAAGGTGCCGATACAATTCACAGTCTGCCTTCTTGTAATTCCATCTTGGTAGAGTGCTGCTCTTTCTTACAGACTGGTTTTCTATCGTTAGAAAGACTCGGCGGTGATCACTGCCTCCTAATTGTTTCCCAACAGTTCTTGTTATATCCCATTCCACGTTTGAAGAATGAAAGGTTAGGTCTGGTGTAGAGGTGGTATGCCATGTTCTTGAGTAGAAGGTTGGTTGGTCGGTTGGCTTATTTATGAGGATGAATCTGCTTTTATCCTGCCAGTCCTCCATGTGGTCATAGCCCTATATTTCGGAGTGGCTGTTGAAATCTCCTCAAACAATCATTCTTCTATTTACTACTGTTGTATCGAGTGCCTGAGGGCGGTCGTTCGGACAGTAATAGTTGATTAGTTGGAAATTTGTGTTTTCTGTCTTAAGCTTAAGAATCTGGTACTCCACCCCTTCGATTTATGTTTCAGTCTGACATAAAATATTTTTATCTGTGACAAGGAGTTAATATTCCACCCTTCATTTGGCGTTTGCATAATTTCATTAGAGTCCCTCACCACCCGTAGTATTTCATCACTACCTAACTGTTTAATATGACCATAGCGTACACAACCTGGCCCAGGAACATTATTTCTGCTGCCTCGCAATGCCACCTGTATGTCGATTTCAGCCAACAAGTCTTCATAATCGTTGTCTATGACAGTGTTAAGCCTGAGATTCTCTAGAGTGTGCTCCGCTCTGTCCTATCGTTTTTATTCGTCTGGATTAAATACCGCCTTAAAAAAAAAAAAAAAACTTTTGCCTCTTTTCCTTGTCACTTGTCATTATACTACTTCCTGAACCCTGAATATCTATCTGGCTTCTGACGAACGGTACCTTTTTTAAAATTCATTTGTTGATGCAAATTTAAGAATTTATGTAATGTTTTCTCCCCCGCTAAATCTGTGCTTATAAATACCAGACAAAAGTTACAAAAACTAGAACTGCACAACACTTGAACTTTACATTGAAAAATTACCCATTGTTAAGGTAACGGAACACAAAACATTAGACCTTATAACTGACAATTATTTAACTTGGAATTCTCTTGTTTGTGTCATAACTTAGAAAATAGCACATCACTATCGAACCCATTGCTTTTCAACAAGTATGTCGTAAAAACCGACCAACTAGCTAAAGCACTAGCTAAATACAACAGGAAACGGAAGAAAAAAAAACCCAGTTTAATAGGTTATCAGAAACGATAAAGCCAAATCTGTGTGTGGGTTTCGAAGTCCCAAACAAAAATAATTCAATTCAATTCAATATTAGCCGTGACCACTTTTAGCTGAGGGTCAGAAAACATTACCGCTCTGCCCTGTCCGCTATATTTGTGGTTACTTGTCGGGCTATAATCAGTTCAGGTTTTCCTTTTTGTGTTGTCGATTTTCTATCGCTCGTGGTTTGTTCTGGAATCTTCTAGTTGGGTTGCTCTGGCCGTTCCTGCTCTGCGCTCCGGTTCCTAGGTTTGGCTGCTGAGCTGTCATGGCGGGTTAGAGTGGGTTTGTTTGGCCGGTTGGTGCGTTAAAGAAGGAGAGAACTGCTTGTCTTAAAAATAACTGGCAGTTTGGTGCCTGGGTCGGCGCTACGACAGTTTATGGGTGGAATTTGGTGCTGCTTTGGTGGGCTTCTTCTGTCTTGGCTGTCTGGCGCTGCTCGTACATTGGGTTTTAGGTGAAAAAGCAAAACTAGACCCTCGGTCTTCCTAAAAGGAGATACATTGGCATATAAAAATATACGTGTAGCACCATATGCTGTTGTGCCATGTGTACTAAAACCTGAGTTGCAAGAACAGCTTACCATCAAAAAATATTGAGCGACCCTGTCTTCCATTTCACATTCATCTGTATCCATCGTCTGAGATACGAAGAGCAACACAGCACCGGCCAAACTGGGGAATAAAAACCTGATAACCTCTCCAAGCGTCATGACATTATTTTCCAGTTTTTGTGTCATAAATTTGCAAGATAAATAATCAAAGTAATTTAAAAAGTAGGAGGAGAAGTATTACACAACTTATATGAAAGTAATTAGTCAAGGAAGGAGAAGCAATACACATACCTTTCAACTATAAGTAGACGAGAGAAGCAACGTATACAATTGATAACAGTAATTAGATAAACTATGCGGGGCATGGCTGAGATACATGACACTAGCAGTTCCTACCTGAAAGAAAATCAGCTTTTTGCCTAATTTGACGCCTTATGCGTTTACAATCCTAAGATGACTCGTGTCCTGTGCCTACCTTTGATGTGGTCCAACCCTGCCTCCTTTACCCTGAACCATGCCATCCATCACTGCTCCAAGCCAACGTAACTTTTGCTATTGCCTAAGTATTTAGGTTTCCGAGACAAAGTGTTGCTTACTCGATAATTTTCCTTGACATTAAAATCGGTTACAATGCCAATAGTTATTTTCATCCAAATCCATAGTATTCTAAGCATTTGTCTGTTTCGCTTCAGTTCCCTACATATGCATGTTGCTTTGGGAAAGATGCAAGCTCTCATAATTTTGATTTTCAATTGCTTATTGGTGCTTTCCGCTGGAGTTTAATGCTGTTTAATCTTTTGCAATAATATAATTAAACAAACATAAGAGCCTTTACAACAAATTGGTCTCAAAAATTCACAGGGAAGGCGACAAAGAACGCTGAAAATAAGCCACATATACATTAATCCAATCTTCTGGCGAATTCCCAGTCCAAGGTGTGGTGTCATCCACATATTAAAGCAAGGAAGTGATAGAGATACCCAGGAAAAACATATTAAAATAATACATTTAATTTAGAATTCAGGGGCCCGAAAGAGTTGAAACCAAATGAGCATACGTCACTAATAATAAATATTACAAAACAGGTAAACACAGGATGGCCGATTTGGTCAATATTAGGAAAGAACACACGGTGGATGAGTTAGTCAATATTACACTCTAAACGATAAAATTATGTTTACATAAATCGTGTACTTGTTCAGCTAGATTATGTAAGCAAGGGTTTACTTTGTTAACATTATTTTATTGCATCTGAAATAGAGCAACGGTCCCACAGAGATGAACAAAAGGATGAGTTGGTCAATATTAGCAAAGAACAAACGATGGATAAGTTGGTCAATATTAGCAAAGAACACACGATGGATGAGTTAGTCAATATTAGTAAAAATCACAAGATGGATGAGTTGGACGCTATTAACAAAGAACACACGCTGGAGGAGTTGGTCAATATTAGCAAAGAACACACGATGGATGAGTTAGTCAATATTAGCAGATAGGATGCGATGGAGGGGTTGGTCAATATTAGCAAAGAACACACGATGGATGAGTTGGTCAATATTAGCAAAGAACACAAGATGCATGAGTTGGTCAGTATTAACATAGAACACACGCTGGAGGAGTTGGTCAATATTAGCAAAGAACACAATATGCATGAGTTGGTCAATATTAGCAAAGAACACAAGATGCATGAGTTGGTCAGTATTAGCAAAGAACACACGCTGGAGGAGTTGGTCAATATTAGCAAAGAACACAAGATGCATGAGTTTGTCAGTATTAACATAGAACACACGATGGATGAGTTGGTCAATATTAGCAAAGAACACACGATGGATGAGTTGGTCAATATTAGCAAAGAAAACACGATGGATGAGTTGGTCAATATTAGCAAAGAACACACTTTAGATGAGTTGGTCAATATTAGCAAAGAAAACACTATGTATGAGTCGGTAAATATTACGCTCACCTGCTTTAATTCCCAGGAACAAATATCCTAGTACTAATGCTAGAGGGAAACAACCCTGGAGCAGATGGTAATTTTTAGATATCGCAATCTGTAACCGGGGGAGTCGCCGTGGCATAGCGGCTAGACGCTCGCTTAGGATCGGAAGGTCGTGGGTTTGCTACCTGGTAGAGCCAGGCTCTTTTCAAAAATGACCTTGGCTTTTTGTTGAACCCAGCCTTGAGTGAGTCCTGGGTGCAGTCCCTGGAAGTAAAGGCGGCCGGCGTGATACTGAACACATCACCTATCTTGTTCCAATTGATTAAAAAAAATAGGTCTAGCCCTATATACCCTAAACGCCTAAAGGCGTGGAAAAGGGTCCTTTACTTTACATTCTGTAACAGGATTCGTATCCATGTCCTACTAGATCAGGAGACATGAGATCTTACACTGACTACAAACTAAAGTAAAGGATATTTTTTACCGATCGAGTGTATGACGCTAGATCAGATATTTAAAAACCAGTCGGCATTCAGTGAGTGGGCAACATTACACCAGGCTGCCTTTACTTTCCAGGACATTGCCAGGTACTGATTTAAGACTGGGTCAACGTAGGGGCTAATTCATTTTGAAACAAATCCGCTCTTAGGAGGATTGGAACCCAAGCATTGCAGACGTTGGGCGAACGTCTAGTCTCTACACCACAACAGCTCTAACTGACTACATATACTGTTAAATAATTTCACAACCACAAAGTTTTCAGCCGCTGACAAGGAATTTAACAATAGAAGGAAATCCTGGGCTAATATTATTTACACATGTGCAATTTCTCACAGGCCTGAGTCCAACAAATGAAACTTCTTAATTACTCCAGTGTGCTTGTATGTCTAAACATTTACATACATGGCTCTTATATTTCTGGGAGTGCACATAGTACATCGTGTTACATACATCCACGTATGCAGCAGTTACTTCAACGCTAGATCCCCTTCTGTCATAATTACACTTCTTTGTGTGGGAATAAAAATGCAATGCACTACGGTCAACGTGTACCAACAAATTTGGCTTCTTGTCGCAGTGGTTCTCAAATCGTTGTTTCCTGAAACTCACATGAAAGAAAGCCGTAATCACACATGTTGTGTGATGTTTCTTCTTGATTCAGTCGAGTGTGTTTAGTTCTTCTCCAAAGCTCCACGTTAGTGATTATGTTACAGTGGAATCTCGCTTAAGGAGCATAATTTGTTCCAGAATCATACTCGTAAAGGGGAACACTCGTTATGCAAAACAATTTTTCTTATATAAATTAATGTAAAATACTCACAAAATGTAAAGCATTACGTTTATTCAAAGAAAATTATAAACATTTTGTTGAGGAGAGTGATTCATTTTAATCTTTTCTTCAACAGCGAAACGAACCAACCTGAAGTGGGAATTCAAATTTGCAGAAAAAGAAAAGTCAAAATAATTATGATACAAAGCTAATTATTTTTACTAGGAATATGTCCAGAGACATTTGTTATTTTTTGCTGACGCTTCAAAATTCGACAAAATGCTACACAGCATTATCATTAAATAAATTTGCAGCGCGCATAGGCACTTCATTATTAGGGTGATGCTTCTAAATGTAAGATGCAACAGTTTCCCGTGCTTGCAGCATTTCTCTTTATTCGCCAGAAGATTTTTGCTTTCCTGTTACCTCCTCCTCCTCCTCTAACAACCTCTCCTCAAAATCTTCTCGCTGTGAAACACACTGCAACTCTAAAAGCTCTTCAGTGATCACTTCTTGGCTGTTCCCTTCCACAAGCTTTTCGATATCACTGTTATCCCACTCCAATCCCATGATAGTGGCCAAAGACACAATCTTGTAGACTACAGATTTCACATGTACTGTCTCGAACCTCTCAAAGTCACATTCGACAACGCTCTTCGGCCAAAGCTTCTTCCAAGCAGAAGTTAGGGCTCTCTTGGGAACCCCTTGTCGATCATCTTGAGGCGGGCAACGATGTGGAAGTGATTATTTCCAAAACTCTGAGTCATCTGAAAACAATGCTCGAAGAGTGCTTAGTGTAGGGCTGCTAAAAATTAGAAATAACTTGCTGGTCCATGGGCTGGAGTAACGGTGTGGTGTTGGGAGGCAGAAACTAGGTCTTGATGAACTAAATTTCTTCAGGGAGGTCATCTTGTAGGCCTAGAGGTTTCATGTACATATATCACACTATAACACAAGTTTGAGAAAATGTATGATCACAAGCGACACTACGATGCTACTGGAACGAGTGCTAAACACAGTCTAATGTAACATGCACATAATCTGGGACTTCCCCTCTCCTCGCCACTCGTTATGCGAATTACTGGTTATGAGAGGTGCTCGTTAAGCGAGGTTCTAATGTACATCCTTTTATTCTGTCTAGTTTGCGCAAGTATCAGTTAATTAACACTTCTAGTTTATTAGTAATTATTTTAGTTGTTCTCATTGTTTCCACTGTTAAAAAAAAAAAAAAACAGTACTGTTGTGAGAGAGTTAAGCCTGTTGTGTTTTAGTGCCAGTTGGTCTATAAAAATATTTATCCTGCACTATATACCCAATATCCCGAAGGGCTGAGACGGGACATTTACTTACACTCTTACTTTTTTATTCGCCCAATCCTTGGTCCCGAGGTGTTTGGACACAGCATTTGAAAAATAAATCTATTCTTCTTGTTTTACTCGACTTGAAAGGATGAATGAAACAAGACCATACAGTGATGTTGACAAATGAGATGACCGGAGTCCAGCTGATATAAAGGAAAAAGGTAAAGTCGGGAGATGTGAACCAGCGTCATTACACACGGTTATAAACCATAAGTGCTCTGCCACCAGTACGGACAGCTGATAAGAATTGTCCGCCTGTGTCGCCGTTCGCACGTAGCTCTGTAGCGTACAGCGACGTTCTTCCATTTACCCCAGATTACTCTGGTACCCATTTCCTACAGGCTGGGTGAACTCCGGGAGTCGCACGGTTTCGAACACCGACCCTGGCTGCAGCGAGTCGCAGCTGGATTTGAAAGCCAACCTCTTATCGACTGAGCTAACGCGCCGCCCCCCCCCCCCCCCCAAGCTGATATATCGGCAAGTAACAACACAAAACACAACTAGAATCTGAGAGATTAATGGACGGTTAGGATACGGACAATTTCATTTTTTTTCCTTCTTTGTCATAAAATTATTCTCTCTTGCTTACGATGCTACCCTTTTAAGGCTCTAGAGAGTTTTATATACAGAAACAGATTTTATGTGTCGTGGAAACAAAAACATATACAAAAGAAGAGGTCGTATTTTATGGAGGAAAAACAATACGATTTTGCTGTTTTGAGTGTCTAGAGATTTGTATATACAGAAGACAAAAACGTCACATGCAGATATTTTGTTAACGACATGAAATGTAAAGAGAGCTGCTCACGGAAATAAAAAAAGTAAAAGTGAAGTAAAGGACTCTTTTCAACGCCATTAGGCGTATAGGGCATATAGGGCTAGATCTATATTTTATAGACCAAACGGCACAAGATCGGTGATGTGGTCAGCATCACAACGGCCGCCTCTACTTCCCGGGGCTGCATCCTGTACCCATTCAAAGCTGGGTCACCTAGGAGCCAAGGTCATTTTTGAAATTAAAAAAAAAAAAGAAAAGAAAAAAAAAAAAACGTTAAATAGTTAGGCTGGAAATCTCATAAGACATAACACTCTAACAATAACAATATTATAGGGAAACGGTAGAGGCAAGCAAGCAAATTGTAGACAGCGATACAGATGGTAGGAAAACATTGCCAGAAGAGTCTGAGAGAGTACATCTATTGCTAAAGATAGCGCGAGTTGAAGATGCATTGCTGTCATCCTTCTTTGTGAAGATGGCACCTGCTTGACTGACTGATTTGTTGTCTGTTCAAAATGTTATCTTTTATTGATGCGCGTCTTTACCTTAAGTTCAATTTGAGTAAATTTCTTTTTAACTGACACGATTTCAAAGTGTGGTTTGAAGATGCGTGAAGGATGCGTGGATTTGAAGACGTACTTCGACCGGGATTGTCCACCCACGCACACACACACTCACGCACACACACACACATACACATACACACACTTCAAGCACACACGTACACGCCTCTTACATACACCCTGAAGAGGGCGAAAACACGAAAACACTCGTACACACAGATGTGGAGGGAGCACGGGAAGTGTTTCGCAAGCTTTCTACTGTATATTTAATACACATGTCTCTGAAGTAGAAATATATCACTTGTAGAGACGAAATTTGTTTGAAATCAAAAGTACACACTTCTTATAGATTAACGGTTTCCAACCTATTTCAGGTCTTGTCCGGTTGAGTATACAGTAACCCCCCCCCCCCCCCCCCCCAACCACACGCTCTTTGACCACAACAACCCCGGGCTCTTGAGTATATGCGAAGAACCCCTCCTTTAACACAGACAATTGTAATTAAAAAGAGGAAAACAGACATCGCAGAAAAAAAAATGTAGATACTTTTTGATCAGAATGTGTTGTTGATATTTCATCACATGCGTCACACTGACCGCCTTACTTTACCGGAACATTTCTTTGTATCCATATTAAAACTGTGCCCATGGGGATAGGTCAATTAAAAAGAAAAATCCCTACCCATCTTGGCATTTCTTTTTCTCCTTCTTAAAGTTCGCCGACTATAAACTTCTGTGGAAAGTTCTGGTTGTTCGTCCACTCCAAGACTTTGGTCTTGATCTAAAACTTCAGTTAAACGTGCACAACCGTTTTGTCGTTGATTCCGTGTCTTCTCAGGGAGCTGCACTCCGACTTCAAAGGACGACCCCTAATTAGCTGCCTCCTACGGCATGCATGTTAGGAACGGGGGAAGCAGTGGATCGGATGTTTATTCTCGAAAATATAGTCATGGAACCCACACGTCAAGATTTGGAATCCAGTATATGACTTTCACAGAGCACTATACCTACCTGCCACAAGTCACCAGTTGTCATGGAAGGAAATCTAATACAACAAACTATTACAAAAATATGCACTAAAGCACGTGTAGAATCCCAGCTGACTACAATCCTACATGGCTAGATTCCAGGTGGGATCTTTCTTCGACTTAATCTAACAAATGAAACCAGGTTATAATTTCGGTAGGTCCGTTTGCTTTACTATTTATGCATGTTGTCAGATTTTCACATGTCGACAGGAAAAAACACAGAAAAGCAAACAAGAACAAAAATTACTGTAAACAGAGTCTTATTTTACTAACATATGCAACCTAAACCTACCGCTTCAGTGAGTAGATCAAACAGAAACGTTCAATTCTTTACAGTTCTACGTTTAAACGTTTCCTAAGAGAAAAAAAAAAAAAATGGCACAACGGTCAAGGTGTCCTAATAAATTTGACGTGATGTCACGATGGTTCTCAAATCTCTACTTCTGTGACTCATACAAAAAGAGGTCATACACAAGAACTACTATGTCACCCCCTTTATATTAATTGTTTTAAGAGGGCTTTTCCGGTTCGTGTGATAGTTCAGTGGACCGTCATGCAATCTGCTTTGGCTGGAGCAGACTTAGTTCGATTCACATTTATTATACACAGGGCAATTTTGTAAAAACAAACTACGATAGGTATAGTTTGCTCTTTGTATCCAAGCGGATTTCTCTTCTTGATAATGGACCTTGGATCCCATAACGACCAACTAAAAATGTGTATCAGAATCACTCAGGACGCTCTCATTTTGGCTCTACCAGTCGGCTCGCTATAGTCAAAATCCCTGGGTGCCGTGGTCTCAACGCAGTGCAGGTGTGTAAGACCGAGCCGACAGAGAGATGGCTGACATCTCTTTAGTCTAGCCTTCTGTGGTTTCTGCAGTCGACTGTGCGTGGGTTGTTCTTTAAAGTGGTGGTATTTAAAGAGCTGCGTGAGGAGCTTTGTGTCTTTCCTATATATGTCAGCCATCAGAGAGATCAGTACGGTCTGAGAAGAATGGCACTGCGAGGAGTTACAGGGCTATGTGGCCGACGCTCGATACTCAAGACAAAGGCGAGACAGATATACAATCAGACAGGTATTGGTATGATCAGATTTATAACCCTTCACTTGCTACTGAAGATGGGGACGGTACCCTTATGGGATGTCCCGAGTGCTGTGACGTCGATTCTTAATTCAGAAATCACCATTCAACATGTGTGCCAATTATGTTGGCTAAGAAATGTCAATTGCACCAAAACTAGTGGCTTGGTGCGGAAGTCTAGCAGCTGGTGAGGCCTGTCATGTAGGGGGCCGGCATGTACTAAACACGACCTCACACACACACATATATATAGACATACATGCAAAATTACACCATATTATAAATATATATGTTTGTGTAATTGTTACCACAAGAAGTTGGTTAAACTTGATCCTATCCCGACCTTAAAGACGGCATAGGCGTGCCTCACCAAGCTTTATTACTAGGTCACGCAATAGTGGTAGCTTCCTTTATTCATCACTGTCCCCCAGCCTAGACAGTTCAGGTTGACGATATCCATTGTGTCTACAATTTTGCTGCCTGCATTAGCGCATCACTCGCCAGTTGGTCATCTCATTCATTACCTTTTACTGCGGCATTACTTTGTGTATAGATCCAGAGAATGAAGGTCAGCTGAGATTTCCGAATTCTTTCAGTCCATTCAGGGCGACAACTACCTGATGCGATTTTCTTAAAAACGTTCATAGAATCTGAAACGATTACCTCACGCGAGGATGCCTGTTTGCTGCCCATGCAAGTGCTTTGGAATCAGCGGTTATTTTCATGGTCAGGTTTGACGTAGTTGCCTGGTGAGCACACCCACAGCCTTCTCCATCTTGAACCGTGGGGCTGATGACGTCAGCTTGATGTTACGTCACCACCCCGGGCTAACGATACATCCTGTGTTCACTCTGACATTCCTGTTTTTTCGTTGTGTTCCCTGCCATCCACTGATTAATCCCCCAAATATTATAAGAATGAGCTCAGGATAGAACATGTATATAAGTATATACACATATGCAAACTAAAAGACGAAAAAAAGAAAAATATATTTGTATTAATTAATTAGTATAGCTTACTCGGTTGATAGGTTTATATATTCTCCTCTTCTTAAAATGTATTAGTTCCTTAAAAAAATGATATAATAATAGATTAAATAATTTTTTATCAGTAAAATGTTTGAACGATTTTATCAATATCATCTCTACACACACGTATATTTGAGAGGAGCTCCTCTTGGCAGTAGTCGCATGGTAGCTTGGTTTAGGCACATCGTGAGACATGATTCGATTGCAAAGACTGTACTTCAAGAAACATTGAGGGGTAGTCGAAGAAGAGGAGTGCAATGAAAAAAACTAGAATGACAACATCAAGAAATGGACAGGACTTAGTTATCACATTGTTATTCACTTATTCATCAATCGGAAGACAGAGAAAGATGGCGGGTTTTATGTGCTGGTGCCTCCATCAATAACCTCTACGACCCTAACAGGTCAAGGGTTATTTGTGTTATGCATATTTGAGACGTTTCACTGATGACTATGATTATACTCACATACTTAGATACTGAGGATGTTACCAGTTATCAAGCGTGACATTGTCAACAATGCTGATGATTTCTACACGTTGTCATGAATCTGTAGTGGTACAATTTCTTCAGGTGGAAGTTCAGTCACTTCTATGACAATTTGCCTTGCGATCAGTGACGGCCTTCTGGAGCACACATTTTCTGAGCCATTTTTTGGATTTTTTCCGCCAATTCTATTACAGAATTCTCTGAACATTTTTAGCACCTCATTACGGAATTTAGATCCGGTAACACAATAGAGGATGATGTTGACCGAGTTGTTTGTGTACATTAAAATGACGATAACTTTATGTATGAGGTACAGTACAGCATAATCCTTATCAGTTTGCATCTGCAAATTAGGTAGTAAAATATGAAATACTCTGACTGGGGCTGTCGCTATCAGAAACACTATGGTTACAGTAAACAACATAATTGTCAGTCGTGAGTTGCTCTCCTGTCTGCCAGTGACCGCCAACGACTCACGGCTGGCGTATTTGGCAGTTTTGTCCTCAGCAATCTTGTGCATCTTCCTGCGACGTAGCAGTACTTTCGTGGCGATGCAAGAGTTGCACACAATAAAAATAACCACAGGAATAAAACAGTTCATGCATAAACTAATCCATGTGTAAATATTGTAAAAGAAGTCAGCATAATTATCTGAGACCAAACTACACTTGACCAGTATCGACGTGTTCTCATTTGTCTCTATTTTGTCTCCATATCCGTAGAGAAAATGGCTATTTTGAGCAAGCATAACCACTGTAATACATACTACAGCGATGATCGAAGATTTCTGTGTGCAGAAAGTCTTCAGTCTGTGTGGGAAAAACACGGACAAGAAGCGTTCAATGGTGAACGCCACTAGCACCCATGCGGAGATGTCCAGGGACGCCCAAGTCAACCAAATGTTGATCTTGCAAAAAGGTTCTGCAACCGCCAAACTAATCAATAAAACAAATAATATTGCATTATACACGTATACTCTAAGAAGTTGAAACGTACTAATTTAAAAGAAAAAAAAGCTTCAAAAGATGTGGAACAGAAACATATAGGCTTATCAATGAATTCATTACCTTCTACACCTGACTACGTAGCCTTATGTCTGCATACCGAATCTTACCTTTACAAAGGGTTAAACTTTTGGAAGCCACTTTGATTTTTTAAAAATGACATCGGATCGCACGCCAAACTTTGCTTTATTGGGTACCAGGTAATGTTCTGTGACGTAAAGGCAGCCGGCTTGATGTTGAACATACCACCAACCGAGTGCGATTGGTCTATAAAACATTGGTCTTGCAGTACGAAGAAAGGTGAGGAAACGTTTCCTTTACTTGTACTTTCGAAAACAGATGAGACCATCCTCAGACCTTCAGCTTTTAGCAGCAGACCGCACACACCAAGGGCTTTCAATCATTCAGCTTTATGGCCTTCACACACTAAGGGCTTTCAATCCTTCAGCTTTATTGCCTTCACACACTAAGGGCTTTCAATCCATCAGCTTTAGCAGCAGACCGCACACACTAAGGGCTTTCAATCATTCAGCTTTATGGCCTTCACACACTAAGGGCTTTCAATCCTTCAGCTTTATTGCCTTCACACACTAAGGGCTTTCAATCCATCAGCTTTAGCAGCAGGCCGCACACACTAAATGCTTTCAATCCTTCAGCTTTACCAGCAGGCCGCACACACCAAGGGCTTTTAATCCTTCAGCTTTATGGACTGCACACACTAAGGGCTTTCAATCTTTCAGCTTTATGGACTGCACAAACTAAGGGCTTTCAATCCTTCAGTTTTATTGCCTGCACACACTTAGGGCTTTCAATCCATTAGCACTTTAGAAATTCCCACGCGTGACCTTATCTGCCTAGCAATAGTCATTATGCTAAGCAGAGGTTATTTCTGGTGTATAGGACACAGACCTAGGACAATGAAGACCTTTACAGTAATTTTTAAAATCACATTATACGCATTTACACCCTAAAAAAAAAAAAAAAAAAACAGGAAAAAAACATATACCCTTAACCTAAAATTCTATCGAGATAAAATCAAATTATGATAGATAATTAATTCAGGTAATTGAAATATAAACCGAAAATATCATTTAACAGAAACAAGGCTGAGTAAACGATACAACGGGCACAGGGTAATATCCTGGGAAGAAAGGCATGATGTTCACCACATCAACCCCCCACCACACCCCCCCCCCTCCTCCTCAGTGTCAATTGGTCTATAATAACTTCAGACTACTATCATTTGCCAGATACGCCACTGGTGTTAAAAAAATTCCCTATTATTTTACCAAGTAATGTCAAAGGACACAGCCTGGTGCAGTAACCTGAACGTTTAACTACATATTCACCTGTTGCTTAGTGTGTATCTACGATTGTGTGTGTGAGATTGTATGTCTGCGTATATGTTTATGTGTGTTCATTTGCGTGTGTGCCTGTTGCTCGTGTATTTGTTTGTGTATGTGTTTGTGCATGCGTATGTGTGTGTTTGTGTGTGTCTGCATATGTGTGTGTTTGTGCATGTGTGTCTGTGTGTGTATGTGTGTCTTCGTGTGTCTAAGTACCTATAGGTTTGTGTGTCTGTCTGTCTGTGTGTTGTGTCTGTGCGTGTTTGTATCTCCGTTTGTATGTATGTATGTATGTATGTATGTATGTATGTATGTATGTATGTATGTATGTATGTATGTATGTATGTATGTATGTATGTATGTATGTATGTATGTATGTATGTATGTATGTATGTATGTATGTATGTATGTATGTATGTATGTATGTATGTATGTATGTATGTATGTATGTATGTATGTATGTATGTATGTATGTATGTATGTATGTATGTATGTATGTATGTATGTATGTATGTATGTATGTATGTATGTATGTATGTATGTATGTATGTATGTATGTATGTATGTATGTATGTATGTATGTATGTATGTATGTATGTATGTATGTATGTATGTATGTATGTATGTATGTATGTATGTATGTATGTATGTATGTATGTATGTATGTATGTATGTATGTATGTATGTATGTATGTATGTATGTATGTATGTATGTATGTATGTATGTATGTATGTATGTATGTATGTATGTATGTATGTATGTATGTATGTATGTATGTATGTATGTATGTATGTATGTATGTATGTATGTATGTATGTATGTATGTATGTATGTATGTATGTATGTATGTATGTATGTATGTATGTATGTATGTATGTATGTATGTATGTATGTATGTATGTATGTATGTATGTATGTATGTATGTATGTATGTATGTATGTATGTATGTATGTATGTATGTATGTATGTATGTATGTATGTGTATGTATGTATGTATGTATGTATGTATGTATGTATGTATGTATGTATGTATGTATGTATGTATGTATGTATGTATGTATGTATGTATGTATGTATGTATGTATGTATGTATGTATGTATGTATGCATGTATGTATGTATGTATGTATGTATGTATGTATGTATGTATGTATGTATGTGGGTATATGCGTGTTTAAGTGATTGTATAGGCGCGTGTAGGTGGGTATATCTGTGTGTGTGTGTGTGTTTACGCGTGCGCTAGAGCGTGCGTGTATTTTATCATCTATGCTTTTATTTTCTTGATATTACTAATATGCATTTTATTATTTGAATGCAACATGTTTTATAAGTAAAATACAACTGCTGTGTGAAAGACGGGTGTTTTGAAGGGCTGAATGTAAGACAGGTCTGTGTGCCAAATTAGTGACCCTTTGAAAATAGAGTTTGTTCGTTCGTTCGATCGTTCATTCGTTCGTGGCGCTAGCAATCATTGTTTGATCAACTCGGCATTGGTTCTAAAGAAAAAGAAAAAAAAAAGGATTAGGAAAATATTAACCACAATGCTTGTCTGGTGCGAAAAGGTCTATCGGTATATCGGACCATCAATATATATATATATATATATATATATATATATATATATATATATATATATATATATATATATATATATATATATATATATCATGTTGTAGGAAATAAAACTAATTGCTAACTAGTTCTGATGTAAAAGCATCTATATCATTTAACAGTTGTCTTTAGAAAACTGATTTAGTCTGCTTACATGTCTGTACCGGTAACTGCCTCGACAAAGAAAGGAAGCAAGCCAACATTGAGAGCTCCGATGTCCGCGATAGCCAGGGCTATGAAGTAAACTGCAGCATTGGAAGATCTCATGTCTCTCCTGCTCATCACTAGGATGGACAAAAGGTTTCCTGTATTGCCGAAGATTATCAAAACTGGAGGTATTGTCTAGGAAAAAAAATTCACATTGATGGAGTTAACATTAAATAGATACTGAATGAAAAAATGAATGAATTAAAAATTGACATTACTGTATTCAGAGCAGTTACCAAAGAAAATTTTTCCATCCTGACGGTGCCTGTTACACATTGACTAGAAGTGTGCGTATCTTTTTTATGCACGCTGATAACCGCCCATACCCTCAGCCTACTTCGCGCCTAATCATTCCATCGTGTAGATGCTCTGTTCCGTCGCCCTTTTCACTTGATCCCAGAGAGCCTTCACCCTTTCTACTTTATCATCCCCCAGAGGAGAAAAAGCATCCGATCTATCAGTCTATTTATTACCCAGCAGACCAGAATAGCACGGACAGCAAAGAGACGATATTCTGAAGCTCTTCCTTATTAATCAGTGCGACTTATCCTACACAAAGCACTGGTCGCTATTTTTCTATAAATGCTCTGTGATGGCGTTACAGCTGCAAACTGTCAAGCTGTTCAACTTTTCCGTCACGAAGCCAGCCATCGTTGCTGCAGCCACCCCTATTCCCATGTTGGATGTTTTGGCGTTTCACTTAAAAATCTCATTCTTCAAACAAATAAACAATGTCCTGTCACATTTACTGCAGACCCATCCGCGTATTTATTGATGTCACCTGGCAGTGAATTTTCGTTGATAAAGTGTTGCACTGCTCCTTTAAAACAAACAAATATTTGCGCAAAATTACGGACAATGCTAGAATGATAAAATGGACGGGACATACTGTATGTCAATGTAATGTTGGTATTTTCCCACGGGAATTCTCATTAATAATATGGGAGTAAACATAAGATAAGCGGGAAATACATGAGAATGCGAAAACTTGTAGAAACACAAGGCTCAGACCAGCACGCGAAACCCTGTCGGAACCAACGCAAGGCACGTGGCCCTCGGCTGGAATCAAACCCGGCATCTCGACTTAGCCACAGTGCCGACTGAAACCCAATACAAGGGTACATGGTTGGATCAAGGTCTAATCAGTTAGTAAGTGTTTGGCAGCTGGCGTGAAAGGTTGTATCTGATAGATGCGTGAATGTGATACTGTATAGTTGAAGACGGGAAGGAGATTCTATTCCATGACAAGGCAGTGCAATGTGCTCTGCGAGGGGTTTGTTTCTACACGCAACATTGCTGTATTCACCTACACATAATTGATATGACACACCAGAAGACGAATGTTCAGTTATTGACCTTTATTCGCTGATTCAAACATCTCAATAACAGCGCATTCTTTCGTCCTCGTGGAGAGCTATGCATGGCTGATTTCTGATGACCTGGCAAACTCTCTCGCACGCTGATTCGCTCCGTTTGTATCTCTCGGATCACACATCGATATAATACTAACGCAATGTACCTGGTATTAGTAAATGTTGAAACTGGCAATCAGGAAACATTTATCTCAGTTCTCAATCAATTATACGTGGTCACAAGTACTCCATTCTTATCACTTGTTCTCTCATACGACCGCACACAACTAGGTCCGATTTTCAACTGTCTTACTACCGTCTCTCGGTTCACGTTTTCCGCTCCAGCCTCACGCTTTTCTTGTAACCCTTATTCGCTCAACACGGGATACTCGAGATCCACTTTTCTCGTTTTCCTCTTTTATCACTGGTCCTCTGACTTTGCCCCCTCCCCCCCCCCCCATCGGGAACTCTCTGGGATTTCCCTGAAAATTCACATTACAACCCCCTCCCCTCTAGTAAAAAATGTAACCCTAAATTTGTCCCCTATTCATTTCTCTTCAGGTTATATTTTTATAGGTTTGGGTTCACTTTATTGTTATGATGTAGATAACCTAATAATCGTTCTGGGTTCTGGTGATTACTTTCCTTTCACTAGGTTTCACATTATTTCCCTTTTTTTACATTGCCAGTTATTGTATCCAGCGAGTACCATGTGGCTTGATGGGAATGAACCATTCTGGCACTCTCTTTCAAGTGTGGTAGTCCATATAGGCTCTGCGTATTCCCCCATCCCATACCACTGTCTGTCTAAAATCAGGACAGCAATTCTGGTACTCTTTTTCAAGTACTAAAGTCAATATCAGCTATGGAACAAAAATGTAAAACAAAAAAACAAAAAACAAAAAAAATTCCAAAATCCCACCTTAACCATTGGACTCACTGGCTACTCTCACTGTTTTCCGTTTCAATTAGAGTTTAATGTTTCCTATCAAGGACTTTGACCCCAATCCCTTGGATTATGTAAGTGTTTATTACCCATCAGTTTTCTCATAAAGTACTATTATTCCCTTCCCAATATCATGATATATAGCTCTAAAACATGTTTTACAATCATTTTTTTCAACAAATAATCATATCCTATTACCTATGTAAAAAACATTTACAATCAGTATGAAAACCTTATATCTTCAATATGATATATCATCATTAACAACCTTATTGTTATCATCATCATAATCATCATCATCATCATCAGCATTATCATCATTATCTCATCATCATAATCTTATTCATCCTCATATAGTTAGTTTCTAACACATATAACAAATATAAAAAAAACTTCATTTATCCTACGATTACATATCTTATTTATTCAACAATAATGTTTCCAGTTAACTGTCGTTAATTGTTTCTCTACGCAATAAATACACATATAAAACCTTGAACACATGTTTTTAATCTGAACATTACGTCTGGTAGATGGTTTTCAATGACCTTAATGTATTCTATTTTAAACTGCAATTGGGAAGTTAATAACGCCCATCTGTATACCATTGCGTTACTTGTTGCATCCATTGTTAACAATTTTGTCAGGCTTAAATTGTCAGTCAGAATAATAAATTCCTTTCTTATTAAGTATTTTTGGAACTTCTTTAGGCTAATAACTAGAGCAAGAGCCTCCTATATAGAGGTATTATAATTCTTCTGAGTGGAATTAAGTTTCTGTGAAAGATACAGAACCGGAAGAAGAGTACCGGAATGTCTCTGAGCTAACATCGCGGCTATGGTATGATCACTAGCGTCACTTTGTAAATAGAAAGTTCTAAATAAACGGGTTGTCTCAGGATTGGTGGAGTTGCGAACAAAGACTTAATTTTTTTTTGTAAAATTCTGTCATAGATTTCTGTCCAATCTTTTTTCCGAAACTTGTCTTTCTTCAAGAGTTCAGTTAAAGGAGCAGTGAGTTCAGCTAAATAAGAATGAATTTAAAAGTCCTAATAGTGACTGCAGTTGTTTTTTGGTCTTCGATCTTTCACTTTTTAAAATTTTAGAAACAATTGTCTCATCAGTCTGAATACTTCCCTCATAAACTGTATGTCCCAAAAATTGAATACGTATAAAACAAAACTGATTTTACTGGGTTAACTGTCAGGTTTGCCTTTTCAATGTTGTGGAACACCTTTTTTCAAGGTGCCTAGGTGTTCCGGTAAAGTTTTTTTTGTGTGGATAAAAATATCGTCCGTGTATGTTGTTACATTATCAATACATGTTAATATCTTTCTTATCATCTTTGTGAAAATTTTTGATGCATTTATCAATCCAAAGGCTAACAGTAACCATTGTTTTAAACCAAGTGGAGTTTGAAAACTTGTGTACCAGCTAGCACTTTGGGTCCGTGGAATTTGCCAGTAACCTTTGCAAAAATCTAATCTCGTGCAGAATTTAGAATTGTACAAATTATGTATTATCTCTTCTGTTGAGGAAATGGGTTCTGATTCCAAATGGATTATGGTATTTATATGCACATACTATCATCATCATCAGTTTTCGTTATGCCTAGTGGCACATGAGGCTTCAGAGAGGACTTTCCATGCTTTCCTGTCCTGTGCAATCTTCAGTGAAGTTTTCCATGTCAAAGATGCAGCACTCAGGTCACTTTCCATCGTTCGTCTCCATGTTGTTTTTTGGGCGCTCCTGTTTTCTCTTTCCCTCTGGTGTCCATGTGAGAGCTGTTTTGGCAGGTATCCTGATTCATTCTCATAACGTGGCCACACCATTTCCATCTTCTCTTGGTTATCATACTGTCTAAAGTTTCTTGGCTTGCGACTTAAAGTAGTTTAGTGTTTGAGATTGTATCTGGCCAGACAATTTTGATAATTCTACGTAGATATGTGTGGTAGAAGATGGGCAGCTTGTGTGCATCCTTTTTAGTCATTCTCCAGCATTCCGCTAAATATAAAAAGAACTGGCAAAACAATGCTCTTGTAGAGTCGGAGTTTCGCTCCTCTGCAGTAATTGTTGGATTTCCAGATTTGCCTCATCCTTCCAAAAGCAGCTCTAGCTTTGTTCAGACGTGACTGAATGTTCTTTTCTGACCCTCAAAGTAGGGACACCACACTGCCAAGATATGTGAAATGTTCTACATTTTCAAGACTTTGGTTATTTATGGTCACTGGTTGTTGGTTTGGACTGCTTGTCATGATCTTAGTTTTCTTTGTATTTATTCTCAGTCCCACCATTTCTGCTGTGCTGTGTAGTCTGTAACTTGTTTCTTGTATATGTTCATGTTTATGTGATAGGAGTGCTAAATCATCTGCAAAATCAAAGTCCTCAAGCACAGTGAATGAAGTCCATCGTATGCCTCTCAATGTCCTGTCTATTGTGTTCTTTTGTATCCAATCAATCACAAAGTTGAAAAGGAGAGATGACATAACACATCCCTGTCTTTACTGGGAAAGGTGTATTGTATCTTTTTCATACTGCAGGAAATGTCTTTATAAAAGAGAACAATTATGTTGACTATTTTTTCTGGAATTCCAAAATGTCGAAAATTTTCCATAGACTGTCCCCATGGACGCTGTCAAAAGCTTTCTCAAAGTTCACAAAATTATTATATATACTTCTCTGCCATTCATTGCATTGTTCTAAATTGTTACATATGGCGAAGATGTGCTCAGCTGTTCCTCCACCCTTTCTTAATCCTGCTTGTTCCACTCGTACGCATTTATCTACTCCTTTTTCATGCCGCATTAGGATGATTTTACAAAATATTTTGCCTAATACTGAGAGTAGAGTAATTCCCCTCCAATTATTGCAGCCTGTTAAGTCTTATTTTCTGGGGATTTGGACTATTGTTCCTTCAGTCCAGTCATCAGGCTATACTTCTTTTTCCCAAATATCCTTGAACAATGGTTCTAGAATGCTAGCAGTTGTGTTGGGATCTACTTTGAGAAGTTCTGCTGGCAGTTGGTCTTTGCCTGGTGCTTTGTTGTTCTTTAAAGTGTGGATAGCATTAAGGATTTCTTGTTTGCTTGGTGGTTCAGTAATTATGTCAAGGTCCTGGGAGGCTGGTTGAATATCTGGGGGATTTGCAGGATCAGGTCTGTTCAAGAGGCTGGAGAAGTTTTAAGTCTATTGCATGTCTTGTTTTTGTTCTGTGGTGAGCAGACTGCCTTGGTTATCTCTGATGGGTATGCTGTGATAATTGTTTCTGCTTCCCCAAATTTTCTGGGTAATTTTGTGTAGGGTTTGTAGATCATGTGCTTTAGCAGCATTTTCTGCTGTTTCTGCTAGATTTTCCATAAATCTTCACTTGTCAGCTCTGGCACTTTTCTTTGTCATTTTATTTATTTCGCAATTAGTGTGATTTATGAGGCTCTTTACTCTTTTTCTTTTGGCAATATAGTCTATGGTTTGACTGCTTATCCATATGTTATTGCTAGTTGATTTGTATGTTTCTTTGATCTGGTTCCATCTTTCCTTAATGTTGATTGTAGTTTGAGTGTCTGGGTCACTTGATAGGGTTTGAAATCTATTCTTGAGTTCTACTATAAATTTAGTGTCAATGTCTTTTTCTCTTAAAAGTGTAACATTGTAGCGTGCTATCTGTGTCTTAACTTGCGTGTGAATGTTTTTGAGTTTAAGTCGTAGTAGAGCAACTACAAGGTGATGACCGCTTTCAACGTCTGCTCCTCTTTTGAAGCGAACATCGAGTAGGGACCCACGACATTTTTTTTTAACCATGAAATGATCGATCTGGTTTACATTTCTTCATTTGGGGGATATCCATGTAGGTTTGGGTATATTCTTGTGAAGAAATAGTGTTCCTCCTATAACAAGTCTATTCGCCGTGCAGAAGTCGCTCAGTTTTTCCCCGTTGTCATTAGTTGTATCACATCCTTGATTTCCTATTGATAGTTCTCTATTCAAGTTGTTGTTACCAACTTTTGCATTGAGATCTACCAAAATGAATAGATATCATGGGCTGGTACCTTATCTACTACCTCTTGCAGTCTCCTAAAGAATATTTCTTTATCTTCGTCTTCAGTTTTATAAGTCGGTGCGTAGGATTGGATATGTATGTTTGTCATGTGTTCAATTGAATTGTGCTGTCATCTTTCATTAATTGGATGCCACTCGATGAGATGTTTGTGCAAACCTTTCTTTAAAATGAGTTCCACGCCTGCAAAATGTAAGTTATCATCTCTTCCAGAGTATATTATGGTTTCTCCTGTACCTGTTGTGGAATGTCCAAACCCTGTCCACCTGCTTTCACTAATTCCAAGAATATGCAGCTTATAGTTCTGCATTTCTTTAATTACTTGGGCAGTTTTGACCATTTCAAACATGGTTCTTACATTCCAGAAGCCAATTCTTAATTTGGTTATGACATCCAGCAGACTTGTTTTCCCACCATGGGCTTCCTTTCGGCATTCACCCATGATTTTTATGCTGACAGGGGGACGTTGTAGATTTTTTATAGGGCAGAGCTGTCAACGCTGCGCCCAATTCCCGAGCCTGGAGGACCAGGAGGCCATCTTTAGTCTGGCCTCTCACCAATGACCTGTCCGGCTTGGGTGACCCTGCCAGGAACATACGTTCCCACCGGCATAGCTCATTAGATCATTGAGGCTCTCAAGTTCTCCCACCACTACAAGGTATTGCGGAGCCAGACTTTTCTTCAAAAAATGACCTTGGCTCCCAGGTCGACCCAGCCTTGAGTGGGTACCGGGTGCAGTCCCGGAAAGTAGAGGCGGTCGGCGTGATGCTGACCACATCACCCATCTTGTGCCGTTGGTCTATAAAAATATAGGTCTAGCCCTATATGCAATATACGCCTAAAGGCGTGGAAAGGGTCCTTTACTTTACTTACTTACTTACAAAGTATTGGCCTCTGGGGGGAGATACACATACTACACATTTATGAAACACTGTAATGAGTGGGTTCTAAATACTGGTATACTAGATACATAATAATCAGTACTGTGATAATTTCTATAATCAATACCAAAATTGTGTCTGATTAAAACTAATAACTTATAGTCATTTTTTACATTGGCTGCTTCAACCCATTTTCGTAATATGTTCTGCACTTCTGACAGACAGTCTGTAAATATTTGGCTACCTTTTGGTTTCAAATCGTTGAATTGTTTTCTGTAGCCTGACTCGTGCAGGTTGTAATGTTTCATTTACCTTTCTTTGATGTAGTTGTAATCTAATCTTTTTGTTTCAGGGATTGTTTCCAGAATCTTTGAAGGTTCAAATGCCAGGTGTTTATGAAAGATTAAAGCATGATCTTCCAATGGCACTTTGTACATGTGCATGCTAAGTTCGAAACTGGCTATATAAGCTCCGATGTCGTCTTCTGTGCAGTAATTTCAGACTATATCCGCATCCTTTTTAAATTTGTTTTCCTCTGCTTTTATTCTCTCTTTTTCTATGGCTGCTTCTCTTCTTGACTCATTTTATGTTTCTTTCGTTCTAATCTGAGTTTTTGCTTCTCCTTATCGGCTTGAATCTGTGCTGTCAATCTCTCTTTTTCTAATTGTAATTGTTTATCTTTAAGCTCCTTTTATAACAATAATTCCTTCTCTCCAAGTTCGATGTCCTTCTGTTTCAATTCCCTCTCCCTCTCTTTTAATCTTAGTTCGTGCTCACGCCCAAGCCGGCGTTGCTCTTGTTCTTCTGCTGCTTTTCTCTTTTGTTCTTCTTTCTCTTCTGTTGCCTTTTCCTTGTATTTTTCATCCACTAAAACCTTAGTTCGTCGCCATGAAGGCCTAATTCTTTTCCTATGGCTACCCGCCATTCGCATGACATGCTCAAGCTCCTAACTTAATTATCAATTTGAAATAATGAATGTGGCTCTAATCTATCCTAGCCAATATTTATTCTAAGAATCACCCTTTGCATTAGAACACGCTATGTGTATTCAACGCAATGGTATTCAATCACAATTAATATGTATCACAATATTTTAGTAACTCAGTATCTACACACCTATAACATGTAACGGATATATTTCTTTTTAATCTAATTTAATTAATTTCCTTGAATGAATCCACGGTTGATCTTGTATATTGATTGTAGCTCCTAGCCTATTAATGACAATTCTTCAGTGTTGCAGACTACACGTCGGAATTCTTGTTATAGGTTCGTTCTGGACGTAACAGTATAATTATTACGCACACTGTTTAATATGCACTAAATACAGGTGTCTGTTTAAATAATTTCTGGAAATCGTCTACGTGCCGAATACGCGTGTCATTTTGAAATAATTTTTTGGAAATCGTCTATGTGCCGATTACGGATGTCACTTTGAAAAAATTTCTGGAAATCGTCTATGTGCCGAATACGGGTGTCACTTTGAAATAATTTCTGGATATCGTCTATGTGCCGAAAACGGATGTCACTTTGAAAGAATTTTTGGAAATCGTCTATGTGCCGAATACGGATGTCACTTTGAAAGAATTTTTTGAAATCGTCTAATTGTTCTTCTAAAGAACTGTATGAATTTGTAGTGAACTGTTCTAACGTACCTTTCATTCCATTAGCAGCTGGACCGTCACTCACTCTGTGTCACAGATATTCAAATTTCACTATTCTACTGGCTGCAGGCTGCCTCAGATATGTGGACAGGATATCAGTTGTAAATATTCACATTGTATTCAGTGCTGACCAATGCTGATCAGCTTTGCTGCATCTTTTTAATACGTTTGCGCTGTATTATTACGCTCAGCGGTCACTGTAACTCATATCTGTTGTACTTAGCAACCAATGTTGTAAATGACAGATAAACTTTCTGTAGACCAATCTACGTCACATTACCCAGCGACAGGTACATCGGTCACAGCTTGAAAAAATGTTATTGTCACTTTACTAAATATAGTTGTTTTTATAAACAATTGTGAAGACCAACCTTATTCGTCACATTACCCAGCGGCAAACTTAACGGTTGACACAAATGATGCTCCTAGAAATGCACTAACTAGGTTTTTTTTTTTGATGGTAAAAGATTGTGGAGACTTACCTTATGTTTATGTCTTCCGTTCCAGTCTCACGCTTTTCTTGTATCACTCGTTCGCTCACCACGGGATACTCGAGACCTAATTAACTCGTTTTTCTCTTGTATCACTGGTCCTTTGACCTTGTCCTCCTAATCGTTAACTTTCTGGGAT